>CAMTDV010000022.1:22861731-23042198 GCA_947069175.1 Scalesia atractyloides | reverse complement strand
AATTAAAATAATTAAATAAAAATAATAAAAATATTTTTTTTTTCTGCTACAGTTGACCTTGACCAGTTGACTTTGACTGGTCGTTGACCGGTTTGCGGAATATTGTTGTGCGCTCGGTGAGGCTCGAACCCGAGACCTCCCGTACGCGTGCACGCAGCTCTACCAACTGAGCTACGTGTCTAACCCGTTATATATCCGATTTTAATTTCATATATACATTAATTAGAATTAATAGAAAATCATTTATTTTAAAAACAGTTTAAGGCGAAACGGTCATGCACACCACAGGTCTCGAACTCGGGACCTGTGGTTTAATCTAACACACAGTCCACCGCTGGACTGTGTGTTCAACATGTTATATAACTTGATTTTTATTATACTTAAAGACAATTTAAATATTTCCTTTTCTGCCTTATTAAAAAAAAAGTTAATTGTCCGAGTCGGTGCTGAGGACCGGACTCGAACTCGTGACCTGTGATATAAACAAACACACAGTCCACCGCTGGACTGTGTGTCTAACTTGATTATTATTCCGGTTATTAATATACTTAACATATAACGGTATCGACTCCGGTTCAGTTAAACAAAAACTTGATTTTTATTAAGGCAACGTGTGTGAACCGGGATTCGAACTTGAGACGTTAGCGTTTTATGTGCACACAGTCCACCGCTGGACTGTGTGTCTAACCCGATTAATTTCTTGATTTATATTATACTTATATGTTAACGAAAGTGCGTCGTCTTCTTCGTCAATGTTGAACCAGAAATCGGGTCTGACTGGTTCGAGCTTTTGTTCCAGTTTCATTAGTGTTTCAGGTCATTTACTGGTAAGATAGAAGTAAAAAGAAAGGAAAATAAGCGTGAGGTATACCGACTCGTTTTCCTCTGTTTTCCGGCAGAACTCCGGCGACAGAAAACTACTCCGGCGTCAGGTGTCTTGCAGCAGCAAGTCTCCGAAAAGTTTGGAAAAGGTAAGGGTATCTCCGGTATAAGCTTCAGAGGTTCAGAAAAGCTCGGCAATGGGGAAACCGGTTTTCCGGCGACGAACAGGTTTATTCCGGCGAGTGAAATTTCGCCGTGAAAAGATGTGATTTTTAGCGAAAAGGTTTGCAGACGATTGTGGTTGAATTTATAGGGAATAATCGAAATGTATTTGGTCTGATTTTTGACTGTGTTCGTTATTTAAATTTTTCCGGCGGTTTTGATTTTGGTCGCGGACTTCAAACATCGGTTATAACCGATATGTGATTAAAGGTTTACGTTATAACGTAAATTGGTGTTAAGACTCGCGAATAATCCGGGATTCCGACGACTGAATCGTTGGGCGCCGATTTTTGAATTTGTAAAGTCACTTTATGAATTAAATTATTTCATTATTTATCAAACAAATCAGTTGGCGCAGTGGTTTGTGTGTGAGATGTTAAGTCACTAGGTGACTCGGTACAGACCCGGGTTCGAAACCCGGCTGTAACAATTCATTTTTATTTTTCGATTTTCAACAGTTTTTCAAAAACTAAATATATACCCCCGTATAATAATTGATTACGGATCGTTTAAAAATATTTTGGGCATTTAATTCGCAACGAAAATTTTGACTGACTGTTCGGTTGCTAAACGGAGCGGGTTTGGTAAATCCGTTTTTGACGGATGTTACAGTATCCCCTGCTTTTTAGAAATTTCGTCCCGAAATTTAAATAATGATATATTTTGACTATAAGAATGATGATGTTTTGTTTGACAGTTGTATGCTTAGCAAAAATGAGGGTTTAAGTTTTTGTTCGAGGCGGTAACGTTCCTTGTAAAGATTAAGTACCCTATTCAGGAATCGCTTTTTGTTGCCTACTGTATGAATATTGATAAACAGGAATGATTCGCTAAAAATGATATCATGCATAAGAGTTTAGATACGTTTGGGAAAAATATGGTTATATCCTAAGGCAAAACTTCTAACACTACAATCTACATGGAACATAAATAAAAACACAACAGCTGATATCCAAACATGAATGAACACATCAGCAAATATTTGAACATGAATAAACATAACAGCAAATATTCGAACATGAATGAACACATCAGCAAATATTTGAACATGAATAAACACAACAGCAAGTATTTGAACATGAATAAACATAACAGCAAAAATTCGAACATGAATAGACACATCAGCGAATGAATAAACACAATAGCCAATATTCGAACATGAATAGACACATCAGCGAATATTTGAACATGAATAAACACAACAGCAAATATTTGAATCCATATATGTTTGAATGATGGAAGTTCCTCTCTCGTTTGTTATGATGGGGAGGTTAATTTATGTAGAAATGGAACACAATCCAATCTCTTTAAATAACATGATGATATAAATGTATCACAAATTCCAACCAAGGCAAATAATAAATCCTACCTGGAACTTCTCATAACCGCCTGATAATGCCTCTGATCCTTTGGCAAGAATACTTATATATAGGAAGTACCATCGGCGTATCCACCATATTCTTGCCAAATTTTCATTAGTTTTATCCACAAGTTATGATTGGTTACCAAGAAACTAATAAATCCTACATAGAACTTCTCATAACCATCCGTTAATGCCTCTGATCCTTTGACAAGAATACTTATATATAGGAAGTACCATCGGCGTATCCACCATATTCTTGCCAAATTTCATTAGTTTTAACAGTGAATTATGATTAGTCCTATAACTCTACAATCAATACAACAAACATAAATTACTGAAATGAAACATATCTGTGCGATCAAGGCTCAATCGAACGGAGCCGATCGTATTGCATGTACTGAAAATAAAATGGATGTGCGCTCAAGGCTCAATCAAACGGAGCCGAACGTATTGAATGTACTGAAATTGAAATTGTGTGCTCAAGGCTCAATCAAACGGAGCCGAACATATTGAATGTACTGAAATTGAAATTGTGTGCTCAAGGCTCAATCAAACGGAGCCGAACATATTGCATGTACTGAATATGAATAACTTAACCACACAAACAGCCTATGCATGGAACCTCTCATAACCGCCTGATAATGCCTCCGATTATTTGACAAGAATACTTATATATAGGAAGTACCATCGGCGTATCCACCATATCCTTGTCAAATTTTCATTGACTTTATCCGCAAGTTATGGTTAGTTCGATGCGACTCTACTACAAACACCACAACCACAAGATACTGATAATGAAATTGTATGTGTGCTCAAGGCTCAATCAAACGGAGCCGAGCGTATTGCATGAACTGGAAATGTGAATAAATCTGTGTACTCAAGGCTCAATCAAACGGAGCCGAGCATATTGCATGAACTGAAAATGAGAATAAATCTGTGTACTCAAGGCTCAATCAAACGGAGCCGAGCATATTGCATGAACTGGAAATGAGAATAAATCTGTGTACTCAAGGCTCAATCAAACGGAGCCGAGCATATTGCATGAACTGGAAATGAGAATAAATCTGTGTACTCAAGGCTCAATCAAACGGAGCCGAGCATATTGCATGTATTGAAATGTAATATTACGTAACCGATCAAGGCTCAACAAACGGAGCCGATCGTGCGGCCACGCCAAGATCAACCACATAATAAAATGGGGATCCAACTCAACCTCGATGGATGGGGAGCCACGGCCTCGGCAAAATCGTATACTGAAAACAATATATAATATATAATATACCATAATTACTCTAACAGTCTACACATGTGATAAAGAAAACATAAGACTAAACAACAGGAGTTGAATCTGGATCTTCGGCGAAAAGGACTAGCTGAGTATCTTCGTTTGGGCCGTCATTATCTTCGACAGGGTTGGCGTTGATATTGAAGACTCTTCCTCTTGCTGGTGGCATAGTGGTTGGGTTTTCTTGGTTTACTTGGTTAACTGGGTTTGATTGGGCTTGAGTGTTGATAACGTTTACCAATTGAGGGCATGTGTTTCTAAAGTGGGTAGGGTCGCCACAATTGAAGCAAGCTCGAGCATATGGGAACATGGGGTATTGAGGTTGGTGATAAGTTTGGGCCATGTTTTGAGTAGGGGAAAAGGTTTGGTCTTGAAAGGTGCGACAAACATTGCTCAAATGACCATAACGTCCACAAGTTGTACATAGCCGGCAAGGTAAAGTAAGGGAATGATGATAAAAACAGTGGTTGCATTGAGGGTGAGGTCCAAGATATGGTTTCTTATTTGGGTAAGCTGAGTTGGGTGCCACTTGGGTGATTGGGACAGCTCGGATGGGTATAGCGTGAAAAACTGGTTGATTTCGTTGAGTAGCAGCGAAAAGTCGTCCGACTCTTTTTCTCTTAGGGTTGGGTTGAGAAGGGGATTCGGGTTGAGTGGAGTCGGAGGTTTCAGTTGATTCTTTATCCTTCTTCTTCTCCTCCTCGAAGTCTTTGTTTCGGATTCGGTTCTCGGTGAGCTCTATTGCTAGCTCCATTGCTGCTTCCAAAGTTGCAGGCTTGGTACTTATCACAGGGTCTTGAATCTTTGACGGAAGACCACGAATGTAGTGCTCGATCAAACGGTAGAGGGGAGTAAACATGTTGGGAACCATTTGATGTAATTCGAGGAACCTTTTGTTGTAGGTGATGTGGTCTCCTTCCACTTGCTTCAATGAGTAAAATTCATCTTCTAGCTTCTTGATTTCGCTCCTTGGGCAAAATCGTCTGGTCATGATTTCCTTCAATTCGTTCCAAGTTAAGGACATAGCATCTTCAACACCTCGTTTGGCCTTCTCTGTATTCCACCAAGTAAGTGCTATCCCATATAGTCGACCGGTAGCATAACGCACTTTGCGATCATCAGGGCAATCGCAATTTAGAAAAGTATTCTCCATTTCTTCAAACCAATGGAGGAGTGCGGTGACACCTTCAGTCCCTTTATATTTCGGAGGGTCGCATGATTTGAAATGCTTGTAGGTGCATTTAGTGGTATTTGGGGAAGAGTTGAAAATGTTTTGGTTTGCTTGATTGACAGGATTATGGGTAAGTGCTTGTTGAACTTGGATTACAATGTTGGGTATTACGGCAGCCATTTGTTGAGCGATTAAGGTAGCCATGCGTTCGCGGGCTTTTCTTGCTCTCGTCTTCCTACGGGCGAGGTTAGAAGACATCTACAATGAATACATGACAAGGGTATGAGTTGGATGCTTTTGAGATCATGGGTCGCATTAGGGATGAACATTCATAAAATAATTATACAAAAATACTACATCCATAGGATGTCTTTGGCTTTGCTCGCTGTTAGGCCCGTCATGCCGCCATACTTTACCTTATGTAATCATGTGGGCCCCCATGAATTACCGGTTTTTCATATGGTTCGCACGGTTTCTGCCTGGTTGCGTACACAAAACCCGGTGAAAATCGAGAAATATGTATACAACGTGTGATGTTCGGAATGTGTCCAGGTGTAGACACGGTGACACCTCAAAGTAGGGTTAGTTCGAACGACGTTTGGTGTGGCATGCTTTGGCCTAATAGGTCCTTCGTACTCTCATCGTTGGTCCCCAGGTAGGCAAACTGGTCCGTTATATTGGATTTATACGAATGCCAGCCTAGACAGGACGTTCCGACTACCGGTACTTGTACCCTTCCAGTTACTACATGCCCGTCGCAGAACTTACTTTGATGAGAATTGAAAATTGCATAAAATCTTTGGATAATGAGAATATGAAAATAAATTGAACACATGAACATCGATATATGTATAATGAATATGTATATATGTATAATGAATATGTATATGAGCATGTATGTTTGACTGAAATGTAAACAAATATGAAACAAATAAATATCACAAGTTTGTATGTAACCACTTAATCAATTTAAAATTTTAGGCAGACTATAGTATAGGCTCTAAGGGTCTAATAACCTATCCTATATCCCTATAGTCATGGCTCTGATACCAATCTGTCACACCCCGACCCGCAGCGGATAAGGTGATCGGGGCATGATTGGGTTATCATCAAAGCTCATGACATTTATTAAATGTTTCATATTCATTAATACAAATTAAATGAAAGTTTACAATGATTGCTACAACATGATCTAACTACCAATCTAACTCCTTTGTTCTCTTCTAAGGCATATCCTATGCTATCCTTGCTTCAACCTGTTCACCTGTATCATGTGTAAAAAGGTTTTTGGATCAACATAATGTTGGCGAGTGAATCCTATGGAAAACATTTGAACAATTTATTTAGATTGATTATGAAATATGTGCACAACCAAACATGAGTAAAATTAGATGTAACTTGATCAATAATCATAAGATATTAAATGAAAACACTCATGAACAATAATGGGACAATTAAAGGCACGCGATGCTCAACTCGTCTCTCACGAGGAACTGAGGGGCCTGATGAATGAATTGCATAAACATGATAATATGAATAGCACAACTACAAACAATATAAACTCAATGAAAACACACATGATCAATAATGAATTTGAATTGAAGCACGCGATGTTCTACTCGTTTCCCACGAGGAACTGATGGGCTTGATGTATGAGTTTCATGTAATTTGACAAACGGAATATAAATAAATCACAACAATAAATCAATCTAAGATTAAGTCATGATGTGGTATGGCACAAGTTTAAATAAATAAATTTATTAATTCATAACACATGACACACCCCAAAACGTGTAATTTAAAAGGGGGAATTGTAAGATTCACTCACAGTGGGTGCGTTCGGTTGATGATGATGAATGCACGCGAAGTGGTTTTAACCACGAGTGAGATTTAACCTAGATAAATCGCATTATGGTTTGGTGAGTAAACGGATTTTATTAAACTATTTTAGTAGGATTGTTGGGTGTATTTTTGTGAGTTTGAAGCTATTTTCTAATCTTAAAAATGTTATTTTTAAGTATTTATAATTGATTTTTAATTAAAATAATTAAATAAAAATAATAAAAATATTTATTTTTTTCTGCTACAGTTGACCTTGACCAGTTGACTTTGACTGGTCGTTGACCGGTTTGCGGAATATTGTTGTGCGCTCGGTGAGGCTCGAACCCGAGACCTCCCGTACGCGTGCACGCAGCTCTACCAACTGAGCTACGTGTCTAACCCGTTATATATCCGATTTTAATTTCATATATACATTAATTAGAATTAATAGAAAATCATTTATTTTAAAAACAGTTTAAGGCGAAACGGTCATGCACACCACAGGTCTCGAACTCGGGACCTGTGGTTTAATCTAACACACAGTCCACCGCTGGACTGTGTGTTCAACATGTTATATAACTTGATTTTTATTATACTTAAAGACAATTTAAATATTTCCTTTTCTGCCTTATTAAAAAAAAAGTTAATTGTCCGAGTCGGTGCTGAGGACCGGACTCGAACTCGTGACCTGTGATATAAACAAACACACAGTCCACCGCTGGACTGTGTGTCTAACTTGATTATTATTCCGGTTATTAATATACTTAACATATAACGGTATCGACTCCGGTTCAGTTAAACAAAAACTTGATTTTTATTAAGGCAACGTGTGTGAACCGGGATTCGAACTTGAGACGTTAGCGTTTTATGTGCACACAGTCCACCGCTGGACTGTGTGTCTAACCCGATTAATTTCTTGATTTATATTATACTTATATGTTAACGAAAGTGCGTCGTCTTCTTCGTCAATGTTGAACCAGAAATCGGGTCTGACTGGTTCGAGCTTTTGTTCCAGTTTCATTAGTGTTTCAGGTCATTTACTGGTAAGATAGAAGTAAAAAGAAAGGAAAATAAGCGTGAGGTATACCGACTCGTTTTCCTCTGTTTTCCGGCAGAACTCCGGCGACAGAAAACTACTCCGGCGTCAGGTGTCTTGCAGCAGCAAGTCTCCGAAAAGTTTGGAAAAGGTAAGGGTATCTCCGGTATAAGCTTCAGAGGTTCAGAAAAGCTCGGCAATGGGGAAACCGGTTTTCCGGCGACGAACAGGTTTATTCCGGCGAGTGAAATTTCACCGTGAAAAGATGTGATTTTTAGCGAAAAGGTTTGCAGACGATTGTGGTTGAATTTATAGGGAATAATCGAAATGTATTTGGTCTGATTTTTGACTGTGTTCGTTATTTAAATTTTTCCGGCGGTTTTGATTTTGGTCACGGACTTCAAACATCGGTTATAACCGATATGTGATTAAAGGTTTACGTTATAACGTAAATTGGTGTTAAGACTCGCGAATAATCCGGGATTCCGACGACTGAATCGTTGGGCGCCGATTTTTGAATTTGTAAAGTCACTTTATGAATTAAATTATTTCATTATTTATCAAACAAATCAGTTGGCGCAGTGGTTTGTGTGTGAGATGTTAAGTCACTAGGTGACTCGGTACAGACCCGGGTTCGAAACCCGGCTGTAACAATTCATTTTTATTTTTCGATTTTCAACAGTTTTTCAAAAACTAAATATATACCCCCGTATAATAATTGATTACGGATCGTTTAAAAATATTTTGGGCATTTAATTCGCAACGAAAATTTTGACTGACTGTTCGGTTGCTAAACGGAGCGGGTTTGGTAAATCCGTTTTTGACGGATGTTACACGAATTGGCCAGTATCATGCGAATTGTTTCCAATTCATGCGTTGGCTGTTCATTTAGTTTTTTTCGTTCATATTAGTTAGTTGTGTTAAGCGTTTAGCGAGACATTAAGCGTTGTGTTGTATATAGGTGCGATGAATCGAATTGAGCGAGCGAGCGAGCGTTTGAGTGAGTATAAAACATATAAACAAATAATTCAAGTATACACATATCACACAGCATAACATAATTCATAATTAATAACCGTGTTTTGAGTTTGTGTTTGTGTTGAGCGTGTGAGTTGATAAGCGGTAAATGCGATAAATAGTGAGGTAAATGCGTTTTAAAAGTAGTTAACCTTTTTATTATCGAATCTCGAAGTACAAGCGATTACAAAGCAAATTAAACTGTAATAATAGAAATAACCGAAAAGTCGGGTTGTTATAGAGACTACTACACACACACTCTAAATGTGGACAATGGAGGAATGTGGTGGATGATGGTGTTGTAGTGGTGGTGGATGATGGTGTTGTAGTGGTGGTGGAATGGTGGCAAGTGGGAGAGAAATGGTTTGGAGAGAAATGATGGTGTTTCCCAAGGAATGAGTTGGAAGTGAGCCAAGCATATCTATTTATAGTTGGAATCAGACTCCTCACATGACCTCATGCTCAGAGGGCATGACCCCGTGCCCTTCTTTCTCAGTCTGCATTTATTGATATGTGTCAGTTCATATGCACACATGGGCTCGTGTAATAGTAGGCACGACCCCTGGTCAGTTCTATGGGGTCCTTTGAGAGATTTTGCATATCTGGGAGTTGATCACGACCTCGTGTCCATGAGACTCAACCCCGTGTCTCTTGTCTGCTTCGTTTGTCTTATTCTGCATGTACTCTGTAGTGGGGCACGGCCCCATGCGTTGGTGGTACGGCCCTGTTGTGACATTTGTGTCTTTCAATCCTTGTACAACTCCGAACAATTTCATAATCAATGAAACCTTGTGTTTTATTTCCAAGATTTGTTTAAACTTTTGACATTCGCACTTTCAATCTTTGTTCAATTTCGATCTTTCAAACCTTTTATGGAAGTGAAATCGCAAACTGTTACATAAACGTAATCAGTTTAACGCGACATACACTCCGAAACAAGGACATAAGCTAAAAGTACCTTAAATACCCTTTACACAACTTAGAAATAAGTTTTGAAGGGTTCGGTATGGCAAAAACACGCTTATACAACTCCAGGGACTATTTGCGACAACTACGAAAGTCTGCCGATTCTCGTATTTATAAATGCGGACCTTGTGTAGACATTCAAAAAATTTTTAATCAATAAAATCTTGTATTTTATTGATAAGAATGCAAAAATATCAATCGTTGCACAATTTCGGTCGTTTTCGTGTTCGTTATAGCCTTCGTCGTAATTAAGCGAAAAACGCAACCGTACAACCGAACGAATCGACATCTGATGTGTGCTAAACAGACTACTAAAATTAACTAAATTAGACTCTCTAATCTAGACACTACAAAGCTTTAAATCTAGACTCGACCTAAACCACACAACCGGCAAGTGTACCGATCAATGTAGTACAACCTAAGCAAGTCCGGATATCGAACCCACGAGACTCTACTAATTACGTTACTAAAATCTAATAGACTCTAACAGACACGACTCAAACTGTTTCATTGTTTTTTTTTTGGGGGGGGGGGTTTACTGAAAATCTAAGGAAATTTATCAAACTAATTCTTAACTATAACTATGCGAATACGAACTAATACGAAGACTGTAGATGGTGATGAATACTACCTAGACTAGAATCCTGGATTGATTTTAAGCATTTACCAATTAAGTTAACCACTCGTTTTATGGAACCGGGATCTTGTGATACTAAACCTATTAAGGCACCAACTAAGCCCCTCAACCTTACTCGAAGTGAAACTTATGACACCACCTAGGCCATTAATCCTACCGGTTATTAGACTTCCTTCCGGTTATCTAATTATTGTATAAGTACCCTACTAATGACCTACTCTTTTCCAATTATCGATCTTGGGTAGTTTGAGCTTCTTGACTTAACCTGATAGACTAATGAACCGATGGGGCAACTAAGGCACGACTTTTTCCAAAGACTGTCTAAAGCAATTCGCCGGGTAAGACCTACCAATAGCCCTGCACCTTCTAGCTATAAGGACCAGTAGAGCACTGAAATCTAGCAAATTATCAACTATCACTTTTAAGGTTTATTGGCCAATTCACCCTAAAGGTCAAAGACACGAGGTCAAAGATTTAGCATGAAACTATTCCGTAGCAGACAACCACCTAGGATTCACACGAAGCAAAAGATAACAATTAACCAAATTAAAGTACGCATACACACCAAGTCAATCAATCAAACCTCTTACAAAACTAATCAACCCATAAAATACACACGATTAACTCAAAAGGTTCAAACTTTATTTAAAACCATTCATCATAGTCTAGGTAGTTTAAGCATTTAGCCAAGCATGTTAATCAGTGAAAGCAAAACAAAACTGTTCAAACAAGAATTCATGGTTATAAGTTTTGGAAAGAGAGAAATCAAACAAACAAGGAACTTAAAACCCTTGCAAGTCTTCAATCTTCAACCCGAACTTAACCGAATGATTCCTACGATTCAAGCTCTTCAAACGCAGCACTTCAACCACCAAACTAAGCTTTTAGACTTCGCAAACTCGTCCCCTCTGGAGGCAGCTAGGTTTTTTTTTTAATTTTATATCTCCACATCTCATCCAAAACCTAACCAAAAACCAGTTTTCTGCGTGATTGACCTCGTCGCGCCACTCGACGGGTATGGGCAGGTGGCGTCGCGTAGCGCAACGCCCCCTATCTGTAGTTTTATTTTTTCTTCATTCGTTCAGCTCTCCGACTCGCCTACGACTCCCGTTTTCCTCTAAACTGCTCGTTTTTCATCACTTAAGCAACGGGACCTGAAATCATAGCTTAACGTCAGCAGTATCGAAATTCTAACCTAAACTAGACTCAAACTACCTAAACTGACCAAAATATACATTAAAACATATGTACTTTGCAGTACATCAACATCCATGACATTTCCGGGCAAAATCCAAGTTACATTTTCCTTAACACCTTTATAAAGCCTAAAAATTAGGTTAAAAGGGGTTAAAAATAACAAAACGCAACAATCCAAGTCTAGGGGCCAAAGCTGTCAACATTTCAAACTTGTTGCCAGCTTAAGTCCATACGAACCGTAAGCATAGGAACATACGGTCCATACGCAGGTCCCAGATCAGCAGACTTGCCTAGAAGCTTCTTGTGCATTCCTTGCCCACCAAGCTCGCGATTTTTGCCACATTTTCTTCTCCTTTGGACATCTGGGATGTCACATCCCAACCGATGGTGGAATCATCGGGATGTGGCACTAGGCGAATCAGATTGTTCAAGAGAATCTATAACGACTATTACGATGAAAATATTAATAAAGTTCAATTTCCCATACAACCAAACAAATATTCAACGACAGTCAAAACGAATTACAAGTTTCTTAAACAATACAAAATCCGACAACCTAGATTTTTAATGAGTTTCTAGAGATCCTATCCATTTGCAGCATAAAATCCTTCAACCTGTGACATACGTTAAAATAAAGGTCAATACAAATATGTAAAGGTGAGTACACATGTTTAGCATAGTAATAGTAATAAAGCGTTTAGCGAAACCAGCATGCACTAACATAGTCATGTGAACATATATGTTACATATACCGAAATAGACTAACCAACACAACTGCGAGTGAGACAAGTAAAGTAAAGTGCGAGCGAGCCTTAACAACCCCCGAACTAACGGGTGGCGGGTCAACCTATAGCAGCTGTCATGTTAAGGGTGGTCAGCAATCTCAAGGCATACAATTAACACATAGCTATTTAGCGTTTCACGTACAATCATGCGAGAGTGGTTTGCGTTTTAAAGAGTTTTAGTGTTGTGTGTAGTTATCGTTTGATAGAGAATGTATGTAACACCCAAAAGTGCATTAAAGCAAAAGGGGGTCAAGTATACTCACAGTGAGTGCGTAAATGTAACCATGAATGAGATGGAGTGGATGAGAGCGTCTGATCAACCTGATCAACCTGCGCGTAGACACAGAAGTGCATCAGTCTTCCATAGTGCTGAACAGTTGAACAGAGAGTTGTGCGGGACAAACAAGTGGGTCGCACGAAGCACCACTCGCACGAGGCATCACCCTCGTGCGAGTCATCGTCCGTACGAATGATGGCTCGTACGAGGCATCACCCTCGTGTGAGACATCATCCGTACGCGCGTCTGCTCGTGCGGGTGACCTATTTTCCAGTACAAAATCGAGTGGTTTCGCGTCGTTTCTTCGGGAAATCGAGTGTCCACCCGTCCAACCTTAAGCTACTAAGCAAACCAAAACCTGGGGAGGTCTTTAGAGCGAGTGAGTCGTTTGTGGAAACTCGGGCTGGGCCGTACGAACACGAAGTGGTTCGTGCGAGCCAATCCAGTTAGCACAAGTGACTGTTCTTGCATCTCTGTGCAATCGGAACTGAGTTTTCGCTTGGAACAGACGTGATTTCAAGTCCATTTCAAGCTAGTTTCGACACCGCTTCGTCCCACTATCTAGTGAACAAAACATATGTCGGTTTTAGTGTTAAAAATCGATGTTTAAAACAGTTTTCCAGGATTTAACACTGGTGAGCTTGAAAAACAAGGTTTCTAACTTGAGAAGCCAAAGCTAACTCATATAAAACTCGTTTAAGTGTGAATCCGCGTAAAATCAGAAGGTTTTATGAAAAAGATGAGGATTTTGTAAACAGAGAAGTTTAGATGAAATCGGAGATAATCTCGTGTAAAATCGTTGTGGTTCGCGTGAAAATAATTGTTCGATAAACAGAGGAAAAGGTTAGAGAGCGTTTCATGCGAGTGCAGCAAGAGAGGCGTGTGAGGGTGTGGTATTTATAGGAGAGGGAAAAGTGAGTTTGAGGCAATTCGTATGAAGTGGGCAATTAACGAATTGGCCAGTATCATGCGAATGTTTCCAATCATGGTTGGCTGTTCATTTAGTTTTTTTCGTTCATATTACCTCGTGCGAGCCAGGCTTACCTCGTGCGAGCCAGGCTTCACTCGCACGAGTGGTGGCTCGTACGAGCGAGCTGAGTTCGCATGTTGGCTGTTTTTGTGACACCCAGTTATTTTAAGCCTGTACTAGTGTGACATGTGTTATGAATAAAAAAAGGAAAACAAATTATTGAATATGATGTTATTTGATGTGATAATAAATTTAAAATTTATTAGAAATTATGTTGGCAATTTTAAGATAAACGCTTATCGCGTAACGGTTTAAATGCGAAACGAACGTCGGTGACCGCCCGATTAATGTTAAAATCCTAAAATAGTCCGTTATGAATAAAGTAATATTTTTAATCATGTTCGTGAGGAAAAATAAATTAAAACGCTAAAATCCCTATTTTTTCAAATTTAAGCGCGTACAACAATATTTTTGCACAACGCGCATACTACCAATTACGGGCAACGCAGCCAATCCAGGCAAATAAAATATTGTTCAGCAATATTCTGTGAGTTTATTTTTATAGAGCGTTAAAAATAATTTAAAACACGTTAAAACGGGATTAAAACGCTAGATAAAATACCTGGTAACCAGTTAAATACATGTGTAGAGCCTATATATGTGTAAGTAATGAAAATTATGTGTGTACATAGGTGGCAGCATTAGAGCTGCCCACCTTTTGCAAAATTCTTCCAATTGGACATGTGTAAGTCTTGGGAAGATCGTACAATCATTTCCACCAAGAACACACTCCATTTAAACTTTTAAAAATCAAAACAACTCTCATCACTCATCTCTCTCTCTCGGCCATGAACTCACACACACACATGCACATTTGAATTTTGAAGCTCATTGAAGAATCAAGTCCATTTCAAGGTGTTTTGAGAATTTAAGGGTGTTTCCAAGGAGATTTAAGCTAAAACCAAGCTCCATATCAGCATTCCTTTCAAAAACCACTAAGAATCTTGAAGGTATAAAACTCAATCTTTTTCTTGATTCATAGTGATATTGATGGTTATGGAAGGTTTCTAACACTAACTTGAAACTAAAAACAAATGGGTTTTTTAAAGAAAAATGAAATGGATGAATATGTATATGTGGGTTAGGTATGTATGTATGTATGTATATATATTATATATATATATATATGAGATTGGGTTTTGATTTTTTGAATGTTTTGATTGATAAGAAATCTAAAAAGATGAATGCATGCATGTTTAAAAAGGTTGTTTGGTGATTTAAGATGAATATATGAAAAGTAAAATTTTGGAATCATGTGTGTATATATATGTGGTCGTGTATATATATATATATATATGCATGCATGTGAAAATTTGATGTTAGTTCATAAATATGTAGGAACAAGATTCTTGCATTTATGGTAAATGATTGGATGATGATCATGTGAAGATTATGATGTTCTTGAATGTTCGAGCATGAGTTAAACGTATGATGGATATGTTTTAGTTCATACAAGATGATGATGATGATGTGAATTGAATGCATTAGATGCTAGTACTTAAGCATGCATCTGGATATATGATCATGAAATGATGAATAATGTATGGAATGATAAAGATGATTTTAATCAGATTATAGACATTAAAAATAATAATATTTAAAGTGTTAAAATAGCATGAAGCTTTGTCATAAGGTTTACTAGCTTTGCATGTTGTACCTAGTGCTTAAAGAGTTGTAAAATATGTGAAATCGCATGATTTAAGTGACTTACATAAAAACTGCACTAATATGATTATAACCATAATTTTAATCAGTAAATAACATGGATTATGTTAAAATATCAAGTCGTTTCGATTTGGGATGGTTATGGTAACGTTTGAAGCAAAACTATGAGTTAAAAACGGTAAAAATCGTCGTTTTAAGAGATTTTTATGAAATTGTTTTAAATCAGTAAGTAAACTGATATTTTTGATATAAATATAAGTATATTAACTTATATTAAGTATCCATGGTGTTTGGTTAGTCATACATGACTTTCGACGCCCGAAAACGTTACCAAATCACTAAAATACGCGTTTTACAATGTACACTAGAATGGGTTGTTCATAGGTGAACCTCATATGTTTAAAAGTGTCATGTGATTTAAATATGTTTATATGATAATATGTTAAGTTTTGACATGATAGCGGGAATTTAGACCATGCATGTACACTTGTGTGTTTAAAACGGTGGAATTGACGAAATCGTGTTAAATGTGTAACTTATTTGTCGAGCGTGAAAATTTATACATAGGTTAACTTAATGAGTTATTTCATGTATACATGCTTTAAAAATGATAAAATGTATAAGTTAACGAGTTTTCGCGTGTTATGATATTGAGTATTTGTGCACGTTTATGTATATATATTACGACACGCAAATCGTACATATATGGTACGTATAAACGGGAGTGCTAACGTATATAACATATTAAGGGTCACCAATAATATCCTTCAAGTCGCAAAATCTTAATATATATATATATATATAAATATAAACTCATACATATTAAAGTGCCAACGTAAAAAAATAATGACTTTTCGAGAAAATCTCAAAATTATGTGAAAATTCCAAGATTTGGAGAAACTTAGGAATTTGTGATATATTGTTTAATAAATCGTTCCTACATATATTAGGACGTGTAGAAACAATTGTGAGATTGCGCTATTTATAATACGTACCCAAAGTTTAGTGTCACTAAACCCCTCTTTTTACTGCTCTGTATATGTTTTGGGGGAAGAACACACCTTAAAGGATAATTATATGTTTTGAGTATAAAATATGCCTTTCAATAATTTTAATATATTTTCATGGAAGATATATGATTTTAAAATTATAATATATGTTTCGGGAAGAAACGGATTTTTGAATAATGTGAATATATGTTTCGGGGAGAAACGGGTGTTATTACGGTGTTTTAGAGAACACGACCGTGTTGAATTAAAATTGCTTAAATCTAAAATTGTGACGAATTCGCTCGGTCTCAAGAGAGTAAGTACCGGTTATGGTTTACGTTTCGTGGGGACTTCGGGGAAATTGGTAAAACTAGTTATATATTAAATTTATCATTTTAGTAAGATATATATATTGTTCATAAGGTTGGCACCTTGGGTGACCCATTGCGGGAACATAGCGCGAAATTAGCCATTTAATCATTAATATCGATATGCGTGGAATTATTGATAGATCTATCGGGTTGACCACCCTGTCGTGACCGGTAGCTCCGTGTTAAGTCAAGCGACGAATTTTAAATTCTGTTATCGTCTAGCGTTGGTTATGTCCTTATTGTTAATATATAGTTCGTAATATCTTGCAAACATACGAGTCTGAACACTTGATTGTATCAATTTAATATGGAAAACTTTGGAAGATGTTGTGTATCGAAGGTTTTTGGAAAAAACTTGGGATGGTTGACCCTTGAATTTATAAGGAAATGAAAGTGGCTTTCTTAATATTATTTGGATGTTTTATTAATCAAACACATAATTTGAAAGTTTTCCTTGGATCAAATTGTTTTAAATTTGAATACGTGAACTCACCCTCCTATGTGTTGACACTTGATTTTATTGTGTTCTTCAGGTACATGAGTTCGGCTTTAGGGAAACTTTGGTGTATCTGTGGTTGTGATGCATGTTTTCTTTAATAACGTTTTGGACAACTTTTAAAACTAAACTAGGGCCATGTTTGTAATAAGATCCATAAGGATTGAGACAGCTTAACTATGTTATGGTTGTGCCTTATGTTTAAAACTTAAACTCTGTTTTAATTAAGTAATATGTCCAAAAATTAATGATGCATCGTCCACTAAGATATTTATGGGCACCAACTTCCATCACCATTATGTTTGTATTTCCGCTGCGATGTTTTTCGGGTGTTACAGTTTTTGTTTGGTGATTTCGTTCGTATTAGTTAGTTTTGTTTCGTTAAGCGTTTTAGCGAGGTATTAAGCGTTGCGTTGCGAGTTAGCGCGATGAATCGAGTTGCATGAGCGAGCGAGCGTTTGAGCGATAATTCAACTACATAATAAAACATAAACATAAATATACATAACACACAACATAACATAACCAACATAAATGACTGCGTTTGCGATTTAGGGCGATAAGCGAGGTGCGAAGGCGAGAGCGAGTACCGAACAAATTAACAAACACACTCGACAAATAAAGTAACATAATTAACTACGATTCGTGTTGCATTAGCGTTGCGAGTATTAAGCGTTTTAAGTGTGCAGTAGTGATGAAAATGTATTTAGTATAACATAAACCACTTTTATATTGAATCTCAGATAACAACACGATTACGACAGATTAAACGGTATTAACAGAACAACCGAAAAAGTCGGGTTGTTACATGGGAGGACACTAATCTATACCATAACACCTGTATGGGCACTTGTCATGATTTGGGAGCTCCAAGATCACTATAATCAAAGTCCTCATTTCAACTTGCTCATTCCTAAATTCTTTCTCCCTCTCTTGGAGTAGTTTCTAGCTGATTGGAGACCTCCTCTCTGAGTTCTTAAGTGTTTCCTAAACACAAGTAAGTACTCTCCCTAGTCTTGTTCATTATTTTGGCTATTTTGAGCCAAAAGTTAAACAGTTTGACTTTCAGTTTGACTTTCGGTTCTGACCATAATTGGTCAAGTCAAAGTTCATTTGAACTTTGCAACGTGATCATAATCATGAGGGTTATAATCACTAGCGATTTCACCTTCTGATTACCACGTTTACTAGTCGAAGTGACGAGTCAAAGTTTCAGTTAAAGATGCGCATAACGTGCATTTTACGACGAAACTATTTTCGGGTATCAAAACACCAAGTTTTGACCAAATCATTTTTTATAACTTAGTTAGACATGTTTTACATGTCTAACTCGTCACTTCTAGTTTAGTGCTTATTTAGGGTCGTAAGTGCTTTGACTTTCGAATCCGACCCGTTTCGTCGATCTTAGGATCCGACTAAACACATGTATGTGACCTTCGTTTCATAGGGAATAACCTACTGAGGTTATACCTTATGGTCACATCGTTTGGTTAGTGTTATGATAAGTCGTTCTTATGTTCCTTAGAAATGACCAAACTGCCTTTTTGCGCATAAATTCATTTTAAACATATGTAACCAAATATTTGACATATAAACTGGTGTTATAAAATTTTCGAACATATTTGGGCATTTAAGACTTATCATAGGACATGTTTAACCATCCGAACACGCGTTTACGCAAATGACACGTTAAAGTAGCGGAAACTACCTTAACGAGTCATAACGGGTCACGAGCACTTAGGATCACTTTCAAATCAAAATGTTAAGTTTATTAAATCATGCCGTATGAGTTCCAACACTCATTTGATTTATAAAACTTCATTCTATTCAATCCTCCGATTAAAGTCCCGACTTATTAACATAGTTATCCGATATTAGGAGCCACATGAATCCTTAATCCTCCAAGCTTTGTTTGATCTTTTATACAAGACTTATACGCAATCCCAAGTGAGTACATAGTCCCCCTCTTTTACATTTTCAAATTTTTGGGGTGATTCGTATGTGCCTATCACTACTTTCTTGTTTTAATGACATTATACATGTTTTGCGTATCTAGTACATATAGTACATGATTTTCAAAGACATTTTACATGGTATATTGACTTAGTATACCTAAACACGGTTTCAAAGACATTTTACATGGTATACTGACTTAGTATACCTACACATGGTTTCAAAGACATTTTATATGGTATAATGACTTAATATACCCAACCATTGATTTCAAAGACATTTTGCTTCGTATGTTGACTTAGCATACCTAGTACATGGTTTTCAAAGACATTTTGCTTGGTATATTGACTTAGTATGCCAAGTACATGGTTTCAAAACATTTTCATGACATGCTTACATTGTTCAAGACATATTGGTGCATTGAATATACAATGATACATTCATTAACATTGATCACGCCGACCGGTAGTATGTAATGGTATCATAGGATTGACAATCCCGTTCCCGCTTCCTAGGTTTGTTTGGAAGTGACTTTAGGGAATGATAGAATCCGATGAACATTTGATAAACCTTTGTATTTATAAGGGTTTATCCGACAGTCAACAAGGCTTGAATGTATTCGCCAACAATCCTAATATATGTTTTTTACAATAAAAGCGATGGTTTATAAGACATAACTTTTGATTTAAACAAAACCTTTGTTTATTCAAAGACATTGTTTTATACAAGACATTTTGGTTACACAAAGACATCGGTTTACACAAGACATTGGTTTACACAAGACATTGATTTATACATGACATTGGTTTACACAAGACATTAATTTACACATGACAATTTGGTTTACACAAAACATTGCTTATTTCATGACATGTTTATACAATACATGACATATTTTGGTTTTTAATTTAACTTTGCATTATTTCTTTTAAATCAATGATTTTCACATGATTTCATAAAAGAAACATTTTAGAACGGTTCATGGCTACTTTTGTATAGTTAAACATTTCTTTTAAACATTCAAAGCCATGAATCATCATCATAAAACCTATGTTACTCACATGCATTTTTATGCTGACGTACTTATGTTCACATATGTTTCAGGAGCGAATGTTTGATATTGAGCATGCTACACTTAGTGCGAACTTGGGCCTTAGTGACTTAAAATATTGAAGAACAGTTTAATTTATGTTATGTTTTCCGTTTAATCTAAGACAATATATACAATTTAATTCAATAATTCAAAACTTGAAGTACCATGGTCGTCAAACAATAGTTCTGTTACGTGGCTCCCCGACGTTTCCGTCGCGGTTTGTTGTTTTACGTGGTCGGGGTGTGACACCCGTGGCTTGCTTGTCTCCTGGATTGTTGTTTTGGTCTTGGGGTGTAGCTTGGAGGGTATGCATGGTGTGTCAATTCACCTTTATTTGTATTTGTGTTGATTTTTGCTATTAATTTGTTCCTTTTGTGTGTTTATGCTCATTTAGTCCTGAAAATCAAAAGTATACAAAGAAAAAACATTTTTTCCAACATTAATACGTAAAAAGGGTTAATTTTATGTCTTGTTTGATATAATTTAAATGTTGAGTTGATCTTTTTGTGTTAAATTGTTTGTGAAGTCGAATTTAAACCTGATCAAGCTCTGATACCAATTGTTAGAATTGAGTTTGATATTTGCAAACAAATATTGATTATCACAATAAAATTCACAAATAGGAAGTCATCATCAACTATTGTTTTTCATTAATCTGAAAGGATTCAAATGTTTTACAACTCAATTGGCTTTAAAGACTCCCCCTCAGTTGATCACGTAAACAAAACAATTCGTACAAGAGAAAATGTGATGTGTGTGATAAATAGATCACTAACAGGTGTGATCTATTTATACTAAGTACGCAAGCTCTGTTCAGTGATG
This sequence comes from Scalesia atractyloides, assembly GCA_947069175.1. Classification (NCBI taxonomy): domain Eukaryota; kingdom Viridiplantae; phylum Streptophyta; class Magnoliopsida; order Asterales; family Asteraceae; genus Scalesia; species Scalesia atractyloides. The sequence continues at coordinate 23,021,180 of CAMTDV010000022.1, read as the reverse complement.
GGTTGACATCACCCTGATAGTGACATCTAACATTCCTAACAGAAAAGATTTCATAGATGTTACAAACAACAAATCTTATCATCTGTTTAAACTAGTCTAAACACTGTTACAATATAAATACTGTTACATTAGGAAACCACTGTCTAAGCTATCATTTGTTGTAGTTATCCAAACATCTGTTTGGCCATACAAATGTTTGCTCTTCTTAATCAAACCTTTGACGTCATTAGTGCTTTGGTCTTTAACAATGTTTAGCTTTAAACATATGTTATTTCTTTTTAAACAACGGTTCCAAGCCTTGAACAAACATTTGTTTTGTTCTTGAACAGATGTTTTGATTAGGTGTTCAAGATTCACTATCTTTGGGGAGAGACTGGTTCAGTCTTTTGCTTATTTCTTGATCAGTGGATCATGTTTTGGCTTTTGGATATCATATGTTCTTTTGTAGGTCCAACATCCTTTTACCTTGTTTAGAACCAGTTAAACCAAAAAAATCTGACACACAATAAATACACCGTAAAGATACAAAATGACGCGTTTAAACTACTAAAACATGTACAAAACTCATACAATTACAATGTGTTTTCACAAACACGTCGCTACTTAGTTGCTTTGATTTAATTCTAGCTGCCTCGTGAATGAGAACTAATTCTCCTACTAGTTGGTTGTTTAGATATAATTCCATTCACAGTAGTGGAAGGGAACGACTGTTTTCTCCAATGTTTTCACGGCCGGATCAGACCTGGCGATCAGATGAGGGTTCGGTAAGGTGAGGGATCCGGTTGTATATGATTCATTTAGTTTTAAAATGCTCGGTCGTTTGGGAGCGAACATGCGATCTAATTGGAAAACCAGTCTGACGGTTGGATTGATTACGGGGGTTGTACGACAGAATATGGGGGAGATGAGAAGGTTTTTGACCGGAAGATGGGGGGAGACGAACAACTAAAAATCGAATGAGATGGACGAAGCAGATCTTCTCTTTTAGGGGGCGCATTGAACAATAAGTTGCAATGACGATTCTAGAACTAGGGCAACATCATAATAAAAGAGCACTTAAAATCTGAGAACATGAAAAATGATAATGAGTTGTGAAGATAAAAGTAACAAAGAAAAAAATATGTTGTTTAGTTTATGTCAGTGAGGATAAAATTAAGAAAGAAAAAAATATGTTGTTTAGTTAATGTCATATTAATCAAGTCACTTACCAACATTGAATAAAAAATAAACTAACGAAAGATAGCCTTTGACAATAAACATGCAACAAAATGAAAACCACAAACTCTAAATTAACAACTTAAACCCTTAGTGTAATAACAAAAAAAAAAAGAATAAAATAAAATAACTAATAATAATAATAATAATAATAAAATAACAATCAATAAATAAAATACCATCTCTACAAATGAGAGACATGTATTGTAAAGGGTGATGAAGTTGTCAGGCAACTTGCAATTGAGTGGATAAGAATTATTTTTGAATAAAATATTATTCAAAGGATCATTTTCTCTGCATACTTTTAAAACTTCAAGCAATGAGAACCTTCGGTTCTTGTCTATAAATTGAGGATTTAACTATCTTGCAAAACCACCCTCACATCCATTCACAAACTACACCATTCTCAATCACCTCCGATAAGAAAACCCAGTTCCGGTAACCATAAAGCGAAACCGAACACCATACCAACAGCACTTTCATTCACCACTATGCCTACTAAACCACTTAACTATCCCTACTAAACCACTCGAAGCTTTAACCATGGAAAACATACTACCCGAAACAATTCCGGTGAAGAACTACCATTTCCGACGATACTTACGTATTTTCCGACGACGTCTCCCGTAACCAAAACGCGTTTTTAACCAAGGTAACTATAAACTAAATCTTTATTTTTTGACACTTTAATGTTAATCTATAATGAAAATGGAATGTAGATTTTATTATGTAAATGTTAGTTTTGTATAAAGTATGATGAACAAGAAGATAAACCAGTGAACAGAGTAAATAAATACTAAAGGAGGCTGACTACTCACAAGGGCTCATGTAGCCCAATTGGTTCAACAGATGGTTTACAACCTAGCGGTCACAAGTTCAAATCCTGCTGGAGACATATATTTTTACCAGAATCTGATAAAACATCAGATTTTCTGAGGAGTCATCAGAATAATTCTGATAAAATATCAGAATTTCATAAAAACATCAGAATTTCTGTTAAATGCATCAAAATTATTATATAAAACATAGATTTATTAAATTAAACATAAATCACTAAGTGGTACACTGGTTAAGGCTCTTACTTATAACCTAGAGGTCTTGAGTTCAAATCTTGCAACAAACATTCTTTTTAATACATCAAAATTATATTTAAACTCATCAGAATTTTAGTTAAACTCATTATATTTCAAAATACATATCAAAAGACGGTGTATTCCACCTGGTTAAGTCTTAGAAATTAGAAACTAAAGGTCTTGGGTTCAAACCTTGCAGTAGACATTATTTTTGTCATATTTTCTAATTAATAACATTATATTCTTATTTAATAATCATATTTTTGACTAAATGACTCACTGGTTAAGCCTTTTACTTATAACCTTTAGGTCACACGTTTAAATCTTGTGACTAACATTTTTTAATTAATGTTTTATCTGACGAACCTATATTTTTTTTTACTCCTTATATCTTTATAATTACGATTATAAAACTTTAAATAATATCATGTTTTATTAATAAGATCAAATACAAATACACATATATATTCTTTAATCTAAAGCAAAACTAAATTATATAAATGATTACTTAAGCAAACTTGAGGAACTAGACATGAATTAAACAACCAAATACCTATATATGCTTTTTATGTAAACCTAACCTTATCAAATATTTGAACACGGTGTAGGTTGATACGATCACGCTTTGACAAATATTTTTAAGACAACAAATCAAGAAACAAGGTATGGATCATTAACCCTCTCCTTTTGTTATCTGGTTAATTTGCTATAAACCCTTTCTATAATATATGTATATATATATATACCTCAAAAACTCCAATGTCTTTGAGCCTCGATTCAATTGATCGTCTATTCGTTTCTTACTCCAACTAAAATTATTATGCATCATGCGATACATTTATGATTATCATGTGATCATTATCGCATGTTCTGATACTTATAATATTTGTTAATGTTAGTGTTACATTTATTTCTGATTATCTGAGATCTGCTACCCTAAGCTCTCTGGCTCCTCCGGTGACCGAGTTATCAGATCACGACGTCCCTAGGTACAAGTGTGGTACATAGCAAGTAGGAGGCGTATGGATATATCCTAGAATTGTTCTGGAGATGGATGTCGGGTAGGCTAACCCGCACTTTCTCATGTGACAGACTTTGTGGCTGCCACCTCTGTTTAGCTTAAGGGTACATCCGTCTGATACGATTCAGTTCAGTTATATGTTATGCTTTGTTTGTGTTGTGCTTCTTATCAATAATATCATTTCAGTTGTTCACTTATTTGCTATTTGAGCCTATTATTCCGTACTGGGCATTTGTCTCATTATGTATATTTTATTTCACCACAGGTTCACAGGATACTTTGGGCGGGGTGAAGAGTGAAGAATAAACCATAGGATGCTAACCGAAGATGTTTGTCACTTTGATAAAACTAATATGTATTTTGGGCCTTAGGGCTATGAACTATCTTTCGAAATGTAACTCTAACTTTAATTAATGGAATTATGACTTTTGTTCTGATCCACTATTATAGTGACACGTCAACCTATTCGGGTTTGGGGGTGTTACAGCTATGGTATCTGAGCAATGGCTCTTTCCTGTAGAAAACTTAAACATTAGTAATTAGGCCTGTGAGGTTTGGGGTAGACGTCTAGGATAGAATTCTGCTAAATATTCCTAGTTATTCGTCACCGCTCTCCTTATTCTAACTCTTGCATCTATTTTGATAGATGCCTCCTCGTCGCCAAACTCGTAGGAACGCCCACACGACTAACCGTCAGCCTAACGACACTTCCTCAAATGAAACTCCACCTGATCCTAACATGGTCTCTACTAATAACCAAGCGTTTGCCGGACTACTTCCGAACCTCGTTGCTCAAACCGTAGAAGCTGTTATACCACAAACTCAAGGACGTGCTAACCCTAATTCTGGAGTCGTTGTTAATGAGAATACCACCAACAACAATGCCGAATGCATCCATGTGTGGCTCCATCATTTCCAAAGGCAACACCCAAAATCTTTTAGCCACGCTGCTACCCCGATCGAGGCACTAAACTGGATAGCCCATATAGAGAAGATCTTTGAAGTACTGGGAGTTGCAGATCAGTACAAGGTCAGGTTGGCTACATTCAAACTAGAAGACGATGCACAGACTTGGTGGAAAGGACACAAACAAGTCAAAGGAGGAGATGCTTACGTCGCCACTCTTTTGTGGGCGGAATTTCGTACCATATTCTATGAGAGGTATTTCTCGACTGTTGATAGAGAAACTCACATCAGGGAGTATGTTGTTATTCGACAAGGGATCGACGAGCCTGCTTCAGAGTTTATTACCCGATTCTCAAGATTGGCCAGTATTGTGGGAGAACCAGCAGGATCTGCCGCAGTTCAAGCTGAGAAGTGCAAATGGGCAGTTAATGATCGAATTCAGATATCGATCATGTTCATGAAGTTCAAGGACATCACTGAGGTGGCAGATGCAATTAAAACCTTTGAGTTCGAGAGAATTGAATTCTTATATCGGGCTGGGGAAAACAAAAAGAGAGACAAGGATGGATTTCCCAAACAGGCTACGGGCCAATCATCTACTGCTGCAAACCATCATGATCGTAGAATTCAAGCAAATCTAAACCCTAGAAATCAGACACGGTTTTGGAAGCCGAGACCCCTCAATCAGACACCTGTCCAGAATCAGACTCAGCCAAATGGAGGACCTAACAGGGCTCAGTTGATGAACCAGAATCAGAACACGAGTCCCTTATGCAATACTTGTGGTAAGAAACATCATGGTGTATGTCGTAGGGCTGCGGGAACATGCTTCAGATGTGGCGAGACTGGGCACATGATTAAAGACTGTACCAAGCGAGATACTAAGAGGATTACTGGAGGGAATGTTGCACCACCCAACACTGGAGGTAGAGTGTTTGCACTTTCTGCTACTGATGCTGATAATGCTCCAGGTACCATATCTGGAACTCTACATCTTGGTGAACGTAGTATCTATGTGTTATTCCATATGGGAGCAACACATTCCGTAGTTTCTAACTCGTTCATTAGATACCTTAAGATCGCACCGACACCACTAGAACACGCTTTGTCTATTTCTACTCCTATGGAGAACTCTGTCCCGATCACTCAATGTTTATAAAGATTGTCCTATCCGTCTAGAATCCGTTGTTTGTAACGCGGATCTTTTTCCGATGCATATGTGTTATTTTGATGTGTTCCTTGGGATGGATTGGTTAACTCGCCACCGTGTGGCTATTAACTGTTATTCTAAACGTTCATATTTGGCAATCTTTATCATCCTGATCTTATTTATCAGGGGGTTCGACCCCATAAATCTCTTAAGATCATTTCTGCGCTCAAAGCTCATAAGTTAATCTTGCACGGTTGTGTTGGGTTCTTAGCTTTGATTAAAGATACCTCTTTTATTGGAAATAGCATCGATAGCTATCCTGTTGTTCACGAGTATCCTGACGTATTTCTGGATGAACAACCGGGACTACCACCTGACCGTGAGATAGAGTTCACTGTTGACTTGATCCCTGGTACCGAGCCTATCTCTAAAGCACCGTATCGTATGGCTCCATTGGAACTGAAGGAATTAAAGGAGCAACTTCAGGAACTGTTAGATATGAGATTTATAAGGCCAAGTGTGTCACCTTCGGGTGCACATGTCTTGTTCGTAAAGAAGAAGGACGGTAGTATGCGGTTGTGTATTGATTATAGGGAGCTGAATAAGGTTACCATTCGCAATCGGTATCTTCTGCCCCGCATTGATGATCTCTTTGACCAACTTCACGGTGCTAAGTTTTTCTCGAAGATAGATCTTCAATCTGGTTATCATCAACTGAAGATCAAGGAGGAGGATGTTCCAAAGACTGCCTTTCGAACTCGATAAGGTCATTACGAGTTCTTGGTTATGCCTTTTGGGCTAACTCATGCACCTGCTGTCTTCATGGACTTGATGAATCGAGTATTTCATGAATACTTGGACAAATTCGTCATAGTCTTTATTGACGACATCTTAGTGTATTCTAAAAGCAAGAGGAACATGAAGGACATCTACATGCAGTGCTTGGAACTTTGTGACATGAGAAGTTATATGCAAAGTTTTCAAAATGTGACTTTTGGTTAACTCAAGTTGCATTTCTTGGTCACGTTGTATCGGCAGATGGAATCAAGATGGATCCTTCCAAGATGGAAGCAATCACGAAATGGCCTAGACCAACCTCTGCCACTAAAGTTCAGAGTTTCTTGGGTCTAGCCAGCTACTACCGAAGGTTTGTTGAAGGATTTTCCACCATTGCCTTACCCCTCACACAACTTTTGAGGAAAGGAGTTAATTTCTCATGGAACGCGGAACGCGATAAGAGCTTTGAAGAGTGAAAGAAATGCCTCGTATCTTCTTCGATACTCACTCTCCCTTCTGGATCAGGCGGTCATCAGATCTATAGTGATGCTTCGAAGAAGGGCTTAGGTTGCGTGTTAATGCAACATGGGAAGGTTATTGCTTATGCATCGCGTCAGCTAAAACCCTATGAAGTTCCTTACCCGACGCACGATTTGGAGCTAGCCGCAGTTGTCTTCGCGTTGAAGATATGGCGACACTATCTGTATTGCGAGACCTGTGACATCTTCACTGACCATAAAATCCTAAAGTACATATTTACTCAGAAGGAGCTTAATATGAGACAAAGAAGGTGGTTAGAGCTGTTGAAGGATTACGACGCTAATATTCAATATCACCATGGGAAGGCTAACGTCGTAGCTGATGCCTTGAGTCGGAAGAATTTGGAACTGTATCTTGTCTTCATGTTCAACCTCGCATTATCCTCGAACCTCGATAAGATGGATATCGGAATTCATGTTGGCAAGTCCGATGGTTATCTTGCTAGAATGCACATAGAACCTGACCTCATATCACGAATTAAGGAAGCACAGAAGCAGGAGTAGAGTTATGGGCGATTATGCAGAACCTCGAGGTGGGCAAACAATCCGAATTCCGCATAGATGAACATGGTGTGATATGGTGTGGCAAAAGGCTATGTGTACCCTGTCACACCCCGACCCGCAGCAGAAAAGGTGATAGGGGCATGATTGGGTTATCATCAAAGCTCATGACATTTATTTTAACGTTTCATATTCATTAATACACTTTAATGGGAAATTACAATCAATATTACATCATGTCCTAAACATCAATCTAGGCTTCATTGTTTTCTTCTAAGGCATTTCCTATGTTTTCCTTGTTTCGTCCTGTTCACCTGTATCATGTGTAAAAAGGGTTTATGGATCAACAAAAAGTTGGCGAGTGAATCCTATGAAAAACATTTGAACAAGTTTATTTAATTGATTATAAAATAAAGTGCACAACCACACATGAGTAAAAATAGATGTAAACTTATTCACCAATCAATTAATATTAAATAATGCACACATGAACAATAATGGATCGTTTTGAGGCACGCGTTGCTCAACTCGTCTCCCACGAGGAACTGATGGGCCTAATGAATGATTTGCATATACTTGACAATATAAAATACATAACTACAAACAATATAAACTAAATAATACACACACGAACAATAATGGATTTGTTTTGAGGCACGCGTTGCTCAACTCGTCTCCCACGAGGAACTGATGGGCCTAATGAATGAATTGCATATAAATTGACAAAATGAAATACATAACTACAAGCAATGTATACAATCTAAGTTTAGATCACAATATGGTACGACACAAGTTTAAATAAACGAGTTAATTTTAGTGACACATGACACACCCCAAAACGTGTAATTAAAAAGGGAGTTGTAAGATTCACTCACATTGGATGCGTTCGGTTGATGATGTTGAATGCGCACGAAGTTGGTTTTAATCACGAGTGAAACTAACCTAGATAATGGCATAATGGTTCGGTAAGTAAACGGATTTTATTAATCCATTTTAGTAGGATTGTTGGGTGTATTTTTGTGAGTTTAAGGCTATTTTCTAACCTTAAAAATGTTATTTTTAAGTATTTTTAATTGATTTTTAGATAAAATAAATAAATAAAAATAATAAAAAAAATGTTGACTTTTTGACCGTTGACCGTTGACTTTGACTGTTGACCGGTTCGTATGTGTAAGTATGCGCCGGGCAGGACTCGAACCCGAGACCTCCCGTTCGCGTGCACGCAGCTCTACCAACTGAGCTATGTGTCTAACCCGAAATATTTCTGTTTTTAATTATATTTATATACTACTTGAATTAAACTGAAAATCATTTATTTTTAAAAACGATTTTAATGTATCGAACCGGTGTGCTCCACAGGTCTCGAACCCAGGACCTGTGGTTTGGGTTAACACACAGTCCACCGCTGGACTGTGTGTCTAACTTGTTAAATAATCAGATTTTTATTATACTTATATACAAACTAAATAGTTTCATTTCTGCCTTATATAAAAAATTGGATAATTGTCCGGACCGGTGCGGTAGTCCGGACTCGAACTCGTGACCTGAGCTTAAACACTCACACAGTCTACCACTGGACTGTGTGTCTATCTTGGTTATTATTCCGGTTTTTATTAAACTTAACATCTATGCGAAATGAATCCGGTTCAGTAATAAAAAGGAACATTTTTATTAAGGCGAGTATGCGTGGGACATGTATCGAACTCGAGACGTAAGCGTGTTTAATGTGCACACAGTCCACCGCCGGACTGTGTGTCTAACCCGAGTTATATCTTGATTTAAATTAAACTTATATACTACTGAATCTTCGTCTTCTTCGTTAATCTTAACCAGAAACGGTGACTGACTGGTTCAACGATTTTAATCATGTTCTTTAGTGTGTTATGATTAATTACAGGTGAGATAAGTAAAAAGAATGAAAGATTAAGCGTAAGGTATACCGAACTGGACTCCTCTGTTTCTCCGGCAGAACTCCAGTGACAGCAAATGATTCCGGCAACGTGTGTCTTGCGGCAGAGGGTCTTCAACGAGCTTGAGATGAATGTGGGTGACTTCGGTATGAGTTCTGAGTGTTCAGTGTTTAGAGTAAGGCACAGAAGTGAAAGGTTCGGTTTTCCGGCGAGTTGCAGAAGATTTCCGGCGAATGGAATTACGTCGAGAAAGGGTGCGATTTTGAGCGAAAAGGCTACCAGTGGATTGTGGGTGAATTTATAGGGAGGAATCGAGATGTATAGAGTCGGATTTCAGACTTGATTCAAAGTCATTACGTTTTTCGGCGGTTATGACTTGCGTCGCGGGTTCAGACGTCGGTTATAACCGATGTTGAGGTTAATGTTTACGTTAAAACTGAAGAAACCGTCCAATCTCGCGAGATCGCCGGGATTTCCGACGACTGCAATTGGGCGGGTCGTTATTTAAATTCGAGATTTATTTTATGTATTAATTGTTTCCAATATTTAACAATAAACATGAGTGGCGCAGTGGTTGGATGGTTATGTGTTAAGGCTGTGTTTGAATCGCTGGCTGACCCGGGTTCGAAACCCGGCAGCAGCTTTTTATTTTTATGTCATTATTTTTAACAGTTTTTCAAAAACAAATTATATATTCCAATATACTTATTAATTATGTATCGTTTAAAATTATTTTGGGCAATAAATACGCAACGAAATTTTTAACTGATTGTTCGGTTAATAAACGGAGAGGGTTTGGTAAATCCGGTTTTTGACGGATGTTACATACCCAATGACTCTGCCCTCCGCGAGTCATTGTTAGCCAAGGCTCACAGCTCACCATTTCTAATTCACCCTGGATCTACAAAGATGTATCGAGACTTACGTCAGAACTTTTGGTGGAATGGCATGAAGGAAGATGTTACCCGATACGTAAGTAAGTGTCTCACTTGCTAGCAAGTGAAAATCGAGCACCAACGAGCAAGTGGCTTGTTGCAGCCATTGGATATCCCATATGGAAATGGGATGAAATATCTATGGATTTCATTACGGGTTTGCCAAAGACTTTCAAAAGGAAAGATACTATATGGGTTGTAGTCGACCGACGATCTAAGTCAGCTCACTTCCTACCGATTCAGCAAGGATTTTCGGTCAGCAAGTTATCTGAAATTTTCCTTCAGGAAATTATTAGACTCCACAGCACACCCTCTTCAATTGTTTCAGATAGAGATCCAAGATTTACTTCACGATTTTGGAAAGGCTTCCAAGCAGCTTGGGGACCGCTTTCCACCCCCAGACAGATGGACAATCAGAGCGCACGATCCAGACCTTGGAAGACATGCTTCGTGCTTGTACACTTGAATGGACTGTAAACTGGGATGAATACTTGTGTCTTGTTGATTTCGCCTACAACAATAGTTGGCAGGCAAGTATAAGTATGGCACCTTTTGAGCTCTTATATGGTCGGAAATGTCGACCACCGACATGTTGGGAAGAAATTAGAGAAAAGATCATTGAAGGACCCAAGTTAGTCCGAATTACTAATGAGAAAGTCACCATTGCATGAGAGAAATTGAAGGAAGCTCAGAGCCGACAAAAGAGTTATGCGGATCAACATAGATGAGCTTTAGAATTCAAAGTTGGTGACCACGTATTTCTGAAAGTATCACCCTGTCGTGGTATTCGTAGATTTGGTATCAAGGGAAAGCTTAACCCTCGTTTTATCTGTCCGTTCGAAATTCTAGAGAGAGTTGGAGAGGTTTCTTATCGTCTAGCATTACCACCTCAACTCTCGCACGTTCATAATGTCTTTCACGTGTCCTTGTTGAGAGGATACAACTATCACCCGATCCATGACATTAGTTATCCGTTGCATACGATTCATGAGGATCTTTCTTATGAGGAAGAACCTGAAGCTATTTTAGACCGTCAGGAAAGGGTTATGCGTAGGAAAGTGATTCCTTTCGTTAAGGTTTTGTGGAAAAACCATACTGAACGAGAAGCAACCTCGGAAATCGAGGAATCAATGCGTTCTGCATATCCTAATCTCTTTGAGTCATAGAACCTTTAGTCCAGGTAACTGTGAACCTTGCTTTGTTTGTGTGATGGAAGTTCCGATCTTTCTGTGTTAATGCATATTCAAATTTATGTGGATATCTCTTATTTGTGATTAAATATCTGTGGTAGATATTAGTATCGATAGTTACTTTATCATCCGATGACTTTCCGTAGGGTTTTGTACGTATGGTGGAAGAACCATAAGGACATGATTGTAAGGTAGTTGACAATTATGGTCATGAACATAATTGTGAATTACATATAAAAATGTGCACTTCTGGGATTTCTATCATATAATCAGCGTATCTGTCATGAAACCCTCATTTTACTACTACCATATTAATTCGTGTCCCAATCTGCAAATTTTGAGGACGAAATTTCTTTTAAGGGGGTAATAGTTATAATAACAAAAAAAAGAATAAATAAGATAACTAATAATAATAATAATATAATAATAATAATAATAATAATAATAATATAACAATAACAATAATAATAACAATAATAAATACCATCTCTGGGAGACTTGTAATTGTAAAGGGTGATGAAGTTGTCAGGCAACTTGCAATTGAGTGGATGAGAATTATTTTTGAATAAAATATTATTCAAACGGATCATTTTCTCTGCATACTTTTGAAACTTCAAGCAACGAGAACCTTCGGTTCTCCTTTATAAATTGAGGATTTAACTATCTTGCAAAACCATCCTCACATCCATTCACAAACTACACCATTCTCCATCACCACCGATAAGAAAACCCGGTTTCGGTAACCATAAAGCGAAACCGAACACCATACCGACACCACTTTCGTTCACCACTATTCCTACTAAACAACTTAACTATCCCTACTAAACCACTAGAAGCTTTAACCACGGAAAACATAATACCCGAAACCATTCCAGTGAGGAACTACCATTTCTGACGATACTTACGTATTTTCCGATGACGTCTCCCGTAACCAAAACGCATTTTTGACCAAGGTAACCATAAACTAAATCTTTATTTTTGACACTTTAATGTTAATCTATAATGAAAATGGAATGTAGATTTTATTATGTAAATGTTAGTTTGTATAAAGTATGATTAAGAAGAAGATCAACCAGTGAACTGAGTAAATAAATAATAAAGGAGGTTGATTATTCACAAGGGCTCATGTAGCCCAATTGGTTCAGCGGCTGGTTTACAACCTAGAGGTCACAAGTTCGAATCCTGTTGGAGACTTATATTTTTACCAGAATCTGATATAATTCACCAGAATCTGATGAAACATCATATTTTCTGATAAAACATCAGAATTTCTGTTAAATGCATCAGAATTCTTATATAAAACATCGGATTTCATAAATTAAACATAAATCACTAAGTGGTACACTGGTTATGGCTCTAACTTATAACCTAGAGGTCTTGAGTTCAAATCTTGCAACAAACATTCTTTTTAATACATCAAAATTATATTTAAACTCATCAGAATTTTAGTTAAACTCATCATATTTCAAAATACATATCAAAAGATGGTGTAGTCTAGCTGGTTAAGTCTTGGAATTAGAAACTAAAGGTCTTGGGTTCAAACCTTGCCGGAGACATTAGTTTTTTCATATTTTCTAATTAATAACATTATATTCTTATTTAATAATCATATTTTTGACTAAATGACTCACTAGTTAAGCCTTTTTACTTATAACCTTTAGGTCATAGGTTCAAATCTTGTGACTAACATTTATTTTTAATTAATGTTTTATCTTACTAACCTATATTTTATTTACTTCTTATATCTTTATAATTACGATTATAAAACTGAAAATAATATCATATTTTATTAATAAGTACAAATATAAATACATATATGTATTCTTTAATCTACAGCAAAACTGAATTATATAAATGATTACTTAAGCAAACTTGAGGAACTAGACATGAATTAAACAACCAAATACCTATATATGCATTTTATGTACGAACACAACCTTATGAAATATATGAACACGGTGTAGGTTGATACGATCACGCTTTGACATATATATATTTTTAAGACAACAAATCAAGAAACAAGGTACGGATCCTTAACCCTCTTCTTTTGTTATCTGGTTCATTTGCTATAAACCCTTATTTATAATATATGTATATATATATAACCTCGAAAACTCCAACGTCTTTGAGCCTCGATTCAATTGATTGTCCGTTCATTTCTTACTCCAACTAAAATTATTACGAATCATGCGATACGTTTATGATTATCTTGTGCTCATTATCACATGTTCTGATACTTATAATATTTGTTAATTTTAGTGTTACATTTATTTCTGATTATCTGAGATCCGCTACCCTAAGCTCTCCGGCTCCTCGCGTGAAGAAGTTATTAGTTCACGCGTCCCTAGGTACAAGTGTGGTACATAGCAACTAGGAGGCATATGGATATATCTTAGAATTATTAAGGAGATGGATGTTGGGTAGGCCAACCCGCACTTTCTCATGTGACAGACTTTGTGGCTGCCACCTCTGTTTAGCTTAAGGGTACATCCGTATGATACGATTCAGTTCAGTTATATGTTATGCTTTGTTTGTGTTGTGCTTCTTATCAATAATATCATTTCAGTTGTTCACTTATTTGCTATTTGAGCCTATTATTCCGTACTGGGCATTTGACTCATTCCGTATATTTTATTTCACCACAGGTTCACAGGATACTTTGCGCGGGGTGAAGAGTGAAGAATAAACCATAGGATGCTAACCGAAGATATTTGTCACTTTTATAAAACTAATATGTATTTTGGGCCTTAGGGCTATGAACTATCTTTCAAAATGTAACTCTAACTTTAATTAATGGAATTATGACTTTTATTCTGATCCACTATTATAGTAAGTCAACCCATCCGGGTTAGGGGTTTACACTTAGACCCTAAAGGTATTACTTTGCCCAAGCCATAAGGGCTATATGTGTAATTAAGTCCTTGTTTTTAAGATAACATATATACACACACACACACATTATGTTAGAACCCCGTGTATTACACGGGTTGAATAAATAAATATTATCGTAAACAATAGTTTTAAGAAGAGTAAATTGCACAAAACGTCCTTTAAGTTTCACCAATCTTGCTGGTTTCAGCCTTAATCTTTAAAAGTTGCCAAAACCAGCCTTTAAGATTAATTTTGTTGCAGGTTTCATCCTTTATCACTAACCCAGTTACTAATCCATGTTAAATGGCCTCACATGCATAGCATGTGAGGGTAAAACCGTCTTTTCATCTCTCTCTCCACTTTCTTTATCTTCAAACTCTTTCACCTTCAACCTTCTCCACTTCCTCAACATTTCATCAATCTCCCTCGCAACTTGATCTTCTGACGAAACTATCTTGAACCCTTCATCAAGCAAAACCAACTGCAATGCTCGGGCTGAGCTTAACACATCTTCCACCAAATTAAACAGCGGTTCGAACGCAAACATAAATCTTTTCCCACCACAAACAGGTACGCGCAACAACCCAACCCGACCGTATTCTTGCATCTGATACTTGACCAAAGACTTCTTCACATGAGACTTGTTGTTAATAAAGTTTGCAACTTTTTAACAATTATCACTCACATTACCAAACAATGAAGTTCTTTACTAAAATCTTTAATCAAACCATAAACCCCTTGAAACTGACATGTTAGATTGATCATCCAACAATGTTGGTTTTCAATATTCCTTAAAGCATTGACTTAAACCTATCAGAAACAATCCCAAAACACTGCTGCAAATTACTCCCACATATCTCCCTAATTGTCTCCAACAAAACATCCTCAGCATTCTTCGAAAACACATACCCACTCGTAAACACAGCCCGTCTAAACACCCCGGTCCCATTCGGCAAATTCACTGATAAATTCACCAAATTATCGAACCCACCCGAACCATGATCATGACAAAGATGATTATTATCCCCACCCGACTTCCACCCATCCGAAGCGATTTGAAAGAACATCGCGTCACGAATCCTCGCTTCAGACTCGATTCTCGCCTCTTTATACTTCGAATTCAGCCGTTCTCCGGCTAAATCCATTCGGTCCACCGATGGCAGCCCGATTTTATTCAAAGATTCGTTAACATGAACACGAGATCGTTGCGGAACCAGACGACAGAGACACGGCGGAGGGCGGCGGCGCCGGATGGGTCGGAGGGGCGGCGGGGGTTGAGAGATAATGGGTTTGAAAGAGGGTTTGCGGAGACGGTTGATTTTGTTACGGATTTGATAACGGAGACTGAATTTGTAGAGAGAGAAAGGTTGAAAATTGAAGCGATTTGAGATGGTATTTTGAGGGTTGCTGGGATTTTGGGAGGGTTTAGGTGAGATTGTTGGTGGAGAGATGAAATGGGTAGGTGTGAATTTAGAGAGAGAAAGTGTCATTGATGTGAATGGGATAATGGGGAGGTGAGATTGGAGTTCTGATGGGTTTGTATCTGGGTTTTGTGAATCTTGAGATTTGGAAGCCAATTTTTGTCGGCTGGAGAATGGTGAAGATGAAGGTGAAGGTGAAGGTTGAAGGTGAAAGAGTTTGAAGATAAAGAAAGTGGAGAGAGAGATGAAAAGACGGTTTTACCCTCACATGCTATGCATGTGAGGCCATTTAACATGGATTAGTAACTGGGTTAGTGATAAAGGATGAAACCTGCAACAAAATTAATCTTAAAGGCTGGTTTTGGCAACTTTTAAAGATTAAGGCTGAAACCAGCAAGATTGGTGAAACTTAAAGGATGTTTTGTGCAATTTACTCTTTTAAGAAATATAATATCGTTAATTTGTTGCTTATAATTATTATGAGATTGATAAATAAATAAGTAGATTAGTATGTTGTTAAATATCTTTAATTAATTATTAAAAGGCTATTATTTTAGTTGTAATCTATGATGGACCCATTGCACTATTACAATTAATAACATATTTCAATTAAATATATACATTACTTATTGTCTTATATTGATACGTTAATATTTGTGGATAAATATATAAATATTTAGATTAACTTTCGAGTACTACACAAACCTATGTAATGATTTGTAACTATTTAAACTTTGTTAACCTTTTTAATTAATTAATTATTTGGAATAATTATTAATGACAAAGATGAGTGATATTAATGTATTAACTAATTGTTAAAAAAGTTTAAAAAAATAAAAATATTTTTTTACGTTAAGTGAGAAAAACTATATGTCACATGATTCTTTCTTGTCTAATGACCAGTCAATTCTGATCTCAGCATTCGTCTGTTCATCTGCATCCCTTTAACCTTCTATTTACCGGTGGCTAAATCGCCCCATCCGTTCCAGTTCAATCTAATCTATAATGGAACTCAGATGCACACATTTCAGATCGCATCTCGACAGTATCTTGAGGGCTTTGATTGGCAACCGGCGAGAGCTAGGGTTAAATGATTTCAGGTTGCATGTCCCTGATTAGGTCACACTTAAAGACAACATGTATGAATTTTCAGTTTTCATGTATGATTGGCAACATCTTTGTTTATTTTGTGTATATGGTTTCAAAAGAAGTAGCTATTGAACCAAGTTGAATTTCATAGGGTTCCGATATAACTGAGGGGCTGTAGAACTGTGCTAGGGTTTTTTCATCTTGTGATATCTTTGTTGT
Source organism: Scalesia atractyloides (assembly GCA_947069175.1). Classification (NCBI taxonomy): domain Eukaryota; kingdom Viridiplantae; phylum Streptophyta; class Magnoliopsida; order Asterales; family Asteraceae; genus Scalesia; species Scalesia atractyloides. The sequence goes on along the minus strand of CAMTDV010000022.1, from coordinate 23,004,363 downwards.
ATAGTAACAATTTTTCGTCACAAACAAATGTGCCTCAAGGATATGTTCCTATTTCTTTTAATGGACATAAAGAATCTGTGCATGTGTTGGCAATGAATGAGACTGGATACGTTAAGGTTTCTGGTGGAACAGAGAAGTCAATTTTTGCAGTTTAAAGAGTTAGGCTTTTAAAACCATTACTTCATAGTTTGGTGTTTTATCATGTTGGATTATCACTTTATGTGTGTGTGAATGTTCTTTTTTGTCATCTGATTTTGAATGTTGTGTGATGGCTAGACGGTTGGCGGTGGTAGTGGTTCTAATACCAGGTGGTGCAAATGGTTCTAATAAACAATTGTAGGGTGTCCACATATTGATGATGGATGTTTCTTGCAGTGGTTTATTCAGGTTAGTATATAATCTTATTTATTATTTATTTTCTATGTTTGTGTTTATATAATTGAAATACAAAGTTTAGAACCAGGAAGTGATTAGTATGTTTCGTGCATGTTCCATTTGAAACAGAGCAGCCAGATCAGGGCTCAGCAAATCAACAAGGTATAAGAACTTTGGAAGACAGATTCGGATGAAACTTTGGAAGATCTTGAGAAGCCTGGTTTGATGATGAACCGTAGCATGTATGAAGATGCTTATCAGTTTTTAACTTGGTAGACTCGTATGTGCATTACTCTCCGCAAAGCTGGGACTGGGAGAACGTGTAACCATTCTTTGTTTATTGATCTTGTTACCTAATAATAAGTTTTACACCTAATTCAACTAATAGTTGAAAACATTTTGACCCTTTCACATTTTTGCAAGTGTAAAGTGACAGACGTGTGAAGACCCCTGTTATTTCACTATGATTTCATATGTTTACCGTGTAGAAGTTAGATGTAGTGCCACTTGAATTTTAGTATTATGGTTTGTGGTGTAGATATGTAGGGCTACTCTGTGTAGTTAAAGGCACCAAAGGGCAAAAGTGCGTGCCTAGGCGACGCTCAGCCAAACAGCCTTGAGTGCAGCAAGGCGCGCACTGTAACATCCGTCAAAAAACGGATTTTACCAAACCCGCTCCGTTTATTAACCGAACAATCAGTTAAAATTTTCGTTGCTAATTTAATGCCCAAAATAATTTTAAACGATACATAATTAATTATTATATTGGAATATATAATTAGTTTTTGAAAAACTGTTAAAAATAAGAAAATAAAAATAATATGGCCCTGCCGGGTTTCGAACCCGGGTCAGTCACGGTTCAGCAGACTTAACACACACATGCTCAACCACTCCGCCACTTGTACTTTTTAGTGATATAACCAGACAATTAATTGAAATAATGAAACGGAAATCAAAACCCAGTCAACTGACGCGCCCAAATTCGTTGACGCCGGAAAATCCGACGATTTCGTCAAACGTCGTCGGTTACCTATGACTTAACGTAAACATTTAACCACAACGTCGGTTATAACTGATGTCCAGTCCGCGACACAAGCTATAACCCCGGAAAAATTCTAACCGACGAATCAAGTCGGAAAACGGGCTAAATACGTTGATGTTTTGCCCTATAAATACCCCTTCTAACCACTGTTAACTTTTTCGCTCACAATCACCCTCTTTCCCGACGTAATTTCACTCGCCGGAGAACTGCTGTAACTCGCCGGAAAACCGAACCCTTCACTTCTGAGCCTTACTAAACCCCCTGAGCTTATACCGAAGTCACCCACATCCTTTTCAAGCTTTCTGAAGACTCTCTGCTGCAAGACACACGTCGCCGGAAGTGTTTGCTGTCACCGGAGTTTCGCCGGAGAAACAGAGGAGTCCAGTCGGTATATACCTTACGCTTAAATCTTTCTTTCTTTTTACATATCTCATCTGTAATTAACCTCAAACACTAAAGAACACGATTAAAACATCGAACCAGTCGGACTTCCGATTATGATTAAAATCAACGAAGAAGACGAAGTTTTCTGTAATGTTTAAGTATAATTAAAATCAAGTTATAACTCGGGTTAGACACACAGTCCAGCGGTAGACTGTGTGCACAATAAACACGTAAACGTCTCGAGTTCGAATCTTGTCCCACGCATGCTGCCTTAATAAAAATGTTTTTTTTGTTAACCGAACCGGAGTCACGCTGTACATGTTAAGTTTAATAATAACCGGAATAATAACCAAGTTAGACACACAGTCCAGTGGTGGACTGTGTGTATGTTTAAATCACAGGACACGAGTTCGAGTCCGGGCTACCACACCGGCCCGGATAATTATTAAACTTTTTATTTAAGACAGAAACGGAAATGTTCAGTTTGTATATAAGTATAATAAAAATCGGTTTATATAACAAGTTAAACACACAGTCCAGCGGTGGACTGTGTGTTAACCTAAACCACAGGTCCCGGGTTCGAGACCTGTGGAGCGCACCGGTCCGATTCAGTAAAATCTTTTTAGAAATAAATTGATTTTCGGATTAATCTAATTAATATATATAAATATAATTAAAAACAGAAATATTTCGGGTTAGACACGTAGCTCAGTTGGTAGAGCTGCGTGCACGCGTACGGGAGGTCTCGGGTTCGAGCCTCACTCAGCGCATACTTACACGCATACGAACCGGTCAAACAGTCAAAGTCAACGGTCAACGGTCAAAAAAGTCAACTTTTTTTATTATTTTTATTTATTTATTTTAATTAAAAATCAATTAAAATACTTAAAAATAACATTTTTAAGGTTAGAAAATAGCCTTAAACTCACAAAAAAATACACCCAACAATCCTACTAAAATGGATTAATAAAATCCGTTTACTTACCGAACCATAATGCTATTTATCTAGGTTAATTTCACTCGTGGTTAAAACCACTTCGCGTGCATTCAACATCATCAACCGAACGCACCTACTGTGAGTGAATCTTACAACTCCCCTTTTTAATTACACGTTTTGGGGTGTGTCATGTGTCACAAAATAATTAACTCGTTTATTTAAACTTGTGCCATACCATATCGTGATCTAAACTTAGATTGTTTATATTGTTGTCATTATGTATTTCATTTTGTCAACTTATATGAAATTCATTCATTAAGCCCATCAGTTCCTCGTGGTAGACGAGTTGAGCAACGCGTGCCTCAAAACAAATCCATTATTGTTCATGTGTGTATTATTGAATTTTTATTGTTTGTAGTTATGTCTTTCACATTATCATGTTTATGCAAATTCATTCATTAGGCCCATCAGTTCCTCGTGAGAGACGAGTTGAGCAACGCGTGCCTCTAAACGATCCATTATTGTTCATGTGTGTATTGTTTAATATTAAATTGATTTATGAATAAGTTTACATCTATTTTTACTCATGTGTGGTTGTGCACTTTATTTCATAATCAATTAAATAAACTTGTTCAAATGTTTTCCATAGGATTCACTCGCCAACTTTTTGTTGATCCAAAAACCCTTTTACACATGATACAGGTGAACAGGATGAAGCAAGGAAAACATAGGAAATGCCTTAGAAGAAAACAAAGAAGCTTAGATTGATGTTTAGGTCATTGATGTAATTATGATTGTAAATTTCCATTAAATTGTATTAATGAATATGAAACGTTAAAATAAATGTCATGAGCTTTGATGATAACCCAATCATGCCCCGATCACCTTTTCCGCTGCGGGTCGGGGTGTGACACGCACACATATAAAAAAACATGAAGTCCTGAACTGGAAAATAAACATGTCTGAACTGGTCAAAAGTAGTTTCAGATGGTTGGAACCAGCCAAAAATCACTCTTAACAGGCCATAAAAACTAAGACAACTAAAAATGGCCTAGACATGTGTCTTGCTTGTCTCGGACAGGCACTTATTAAGAGCTACCTTTTGGTTCTGCTGCAGTTATTTATTTTATCCTTTTTTTGCTGGTACAGTAATATTTTGCTTGCTCTATTTGTTGTTGCTGGCTTGCTACTTACTTTTATTAGTTTGAAGATAAAAATTTACTTTTATTAGTTTGAAGATGATAATATAAGCATTGGCCCTTTTCAACTCATATCTATTTTTGTCAAAACTTGTACTTGCCCAAGCTAAAATAATCAATTTTTAAAATGATGGTTCTGACTCGATAATATAAGCATTGGCCCTTTCAACTCATATGTCACTGTCCTTCCAGTTCTAATGAAAATACTCATGTGATTACATTGTGTGCATCATGTGAATATTCTTTAGGTTGTGAGAATAGTTTTAAGTTTACAAGATGTTTAGTGATCAATCTTTGATCAATGTTATAATACTAATCTAGGGGCAGTCTTATTAAGGACCTATTGAGATAGTTGTACAAGTGGAAACTCATAATTGTATGTCTCCCAAACACTGAACGAGCCTTACAATAAGTCAAACAAACGAACTTAAAGTTAGTTTTAAAAAATTACGTGAAATCCGTCGTGGAACGTGCTGCAAAAAGAAGTATTCGCGGCAACGCGCGAGCATTCTCACTAGTAGAGATATAGTTAGAGAAAAATATAGAAAAACTTAAATATAAATAGATATTAATGATTTATTTAGATAACAATATAATAATTAATTGTAGTTAATAATAATTATCCATAATTAAGTAAAAGATAAAGACTCTAATTAAAAATTAATTATAAAAAATTAAGTATAAGATAAAGGCGGGAATATCAAAAAATAAATAGCTTAAATGAATGACACGTGTCCCTCCATCGATTTACTTTATTATATAGTATAGATATAGATATAGATACAAATGTCTATAAAACTAATAAAACATCAAAATTTTAAATCACCAAAATCATAATTGTAACTTCTAAAATAAAATAGAGTTAAATGCCATTTTAGTCCCTGTGGTTTGGGTCATTTTGCCAGTTTAGTCCAAAGGTTTCATTTTTCCCCTGTGGGTTCAAAAAGGTTTCACCGTTGTCATTTTAGTCCAGAGGTTGACTTCATCCATTTTTGCTATTAACCAGGAGGGCAATTCGGTCATTTCATATGTAATTCTGTTAACTAGAAGGGCAATCAGGCCATATAAAAATGACCGAATTGCCCTTCTGGTTAACAGAAAAATGGATGAAGTCAACCCAGTGAACTAAAATGGCAACGGTGAAACCTTTTTGAACCCACAGGGGAAAAATGAAACATTTAGACTAAACTGTCAAAATGGCTTAAACCACTGGGACTAAAATGACATTTAACTCAATAAAATATAACTAGACAAATCATAAAAAGTTCAAAAAAATAGACAGTTAAAGTGACAACACGTGATAATATCATGGAAGCTGGACTTATTTTCTCCAATAATACAAAATAGTATATTATCTACTAACAAAAATACTCGATATCTTCTTCAGCCTCCCATGCCAAATATCTATCCACTCTAGTTTCATGTGGTTTCCAAGCCCATATTTAACTTTGATCTTGACTGGACTTGTGCGGTTGAAGGCGTGTAGGTTGTGATTTCAAATCTTGCTATACTAATAAATAAAAATCTTTTTTTGACATATGTCACTTTCTGGTGTTTTCTCACCTTATTTTATTATTTATCTCTCATGTTATATAATAATAAATTTTAACAAAATATTAGATATGAATAAATATTTGTTTTACTATAAATAATTTTAAACAAAAATTTAGAAAAGGATAATTTTTTTGGACACGTATCACTTGCTGTTGCTTTCTTACCTTATTTTCCTATTTATCTCTTATATTAAATAATAATAAAATTTTTAAACAAAATATTGGATAAGAATAAATATTTTTTTTCTATAAATAATTTTTAACAAAAAATATTAAATAATAATAATAATTTTAAACAAAAAATTAGATAAGAATATAAATGTTTGTTTTTGTTATGATCATATTAATATAATAATAATAATAATAATACTTTTAAACACAAAAGTAGATAAGAATAAATAATTGTTTTTCTACAAATAATTTTAAACAAAAATTCAGATAAGGATAAACATTTGTTTTTATTATGAGTTGATACATATACTTTGGAGTTTGGTGATTGAAATTATGGTAAGTTAGGAATCAAATATTCTGTTTAATATTACTTAATAATTGTATTATTGTTTATTATATAAAACAAGTTTATAGACCCATGTATTATATGGTTTGAGGATAGAAAATGAAAGGTTTTAAAGATAATCTTAGAGTCGATCGAGTTCTTTGGAAATAAATGTGTTTTCCATTTATATAAACTTGAATGACTTTTTTCTTATAATAAATAAGTTATGTTGAGGTTGGTTGCGTTTGAAGAACATAACGATTATAAGTTTTAAATTATTTTTATATTTCATATTATTTGTTGCATCATACATCATAAATATAATTTTTGATATGAATATATATAACCCTATATGAACTATACATACAAAATTAAAGAAAATATAACATTACTCATTTTAAATGATGCGTTTACGAAGTAAGAAATTTATTTTTGAATACAAAATAATTAGTATATTTTATTTCAAATTAACATTTTCTTATTTTAAAAAGTGTTATCAAAGTAGAAGATTGTTGATGCACTTTGTGTCCGTCACTGTGCGAATAGACTAGTTAAAGCGTGTGTTGAATATTGTATAAATTAGATACGAACACACGACCCGAGTACGAACGTTAGATGTGTAAAAGGGACACATTTCATACGAAATGGCAATTTTTGTACGAAATGGCAATTTTCCTACGAAATGGCAATTTTTCGTACGCAAATGACATCCCTATATATATGGGTTGTGTGTTCATGTGTTTGTAAGTTTTGGAGACTCTCTGAGGGGAGAGGCTGGCGGATTTTCTCCAGGAAGTCCGCCAGCCTGACAAGATGTATGCTCTTTCGGTATGAATGAATAAACGTATGACTTCCGCTGCATTCTACTTCTACTCCATTCTGTAATAATGTTCTACCGAATCGGTTATGTTTTGCCTAAACTTCTGTCTGAAACCGCCGTCTCGGGGACCTACAACTGGTATCAGAGCTACGGTATCGATTCATTCAATCTAACAGTTGATGACTCACCTACGCTCATGAATTATGAACTTAGGAGGGCTTTTAAACGTATATCATTAAATAAACGGACAATCCTTGGACAAAATGTAAAATTGAAACCATAGGATTGTTAGAAACTGATTTTCGACCAGATCTGTGCAAAAATGTTCTTGAAATTCAAAGAAATGAAGATTCTGGATTGAAAAAACGTTATCAGGCTCTCTGGTACGAAATGGAATTTTGTACGAATTGACATTTTCGTACGAAATTGACATTTTTCGTACGAATTGATCATTTTCCGTACGAGTTGCCTAAAAAAAGGCATTGAAAAAAATTTTGTTGATCGTATTGACAAGACGAGTGTCTAGAAAAAAATTGGTGATAGAAATTTTTTCGAAATTTTTATGACCGAAACAGGATGTTCGGGGACGCCGTCTAGAGCTTCAGAGTATAGATTTGATGATAAGGTCGTAAAATGATGAAGATATTGGGAGAGTCATTAATACCTGTGCAGAATGTTTTATCATTTGGTATGGTGACTATTATTGGTCATAACGTCAAAACCGCATTTTATCAAAACTGCAATTTTGGGAAATTTACCGCAAAATTTGGGTTTTGTGATACGATGCTCAAAACGTCATGATTTGCTAAAAATGAGGGGAATAAAAATTTGTCAAAACATTGAAAATTCCGGCATTTTTAGAAATTCGGATGGTGCAGCTAGCATTCGGGTGGTTTTCGATGCAGATTATTTGAAGATGCAAAGTGTCTTGGATTCCTCTGTGAGAGATCAAAGTGTAGTCTGACTTCATCAGTAATGAGATCAGGTTGATGTCTACTTTTCGTAAAAGTGGGGTAGCATAACTGAGTCCTGAAGGAGTTGTTTATCGAATTCTGTAGTCATGGTCACATTGATGCCTGGCAGTCATAAAGTTCGCGAAAGCACACACGACCGCTTAGTGATACGGAGTACCCATTTTAACTCTGCATTGCATATGAACTATTTTCCGGACTAACCACCAGAAAATAGGGATGTCTTGTAGTTTCAGTGCCCCGTGCACTCCGACCCCGGCTAAATGCCCGCAGTCGTAAAGTTCGCGGAAGCACACACGACCGCTTAGTGGTACAATGTATCCTTTTTAACTTTGCATTGCATATGAACTATTTTCCGGACTAACTGCCAGAAAATAGGGATGTCTTGTAGTTTCAGTGTCCCTTGCGCTCCGACTACGGCTAGATGTTTGCATTTTATGACTAAAGAGGAAGATATAATGGATCTTTCAGACAAAGAAGTGTACTAGTTGCTCACGAATAGACCATACATTTGAGCTTGTTATGAAAGACGAAGATGATGACTGATCTTGTACGAAGAAGAGAAGATTACTGAGTATTGACAGATAGTTTTTCGGTGAAGATTTGCTTATCAGGAGTGATTACGGAAATTGAGATTTCAGATTTTCGCAAGCATTCATTGATTTGAAGTTTACTGGTGTGGTAATTCGAAGTTTCTATCAATTGCTGGTTGGGTCTTGAAGATCAGAGGATCAAGCATGAGAGATATGTGCTAAACCGAACACAGATGTGGTTAACGAAGAAATGGAGAAGTTGCATTAACTAGCTTCAAGTTGGTGTTTATTCAAGAAAAATTGTCAGTCAAGCAAATCAGAGGAGGTCGGAAACCGTGCAAACAAAGTTCTGAACTGGAGATTTCAGGGGAATTTAATGTTGATAATGCAAACCCGAATCATCAATTAAGGGGGAATCTGTTGACGCGTTCTACGACATCGGCAGATACCTTGATTGAAGTTGCAGAATATTCAAACAAGGCTCTGAAGATTCGAAGATCAAGAAAAAGCTTCGACAGTAACGACAAGGGGGAATCTGTTGATGCACTTTGTGTCCGTCACTGTGCAAATAGACTAGTTAGAGCATGTGTTGAATATTGTATAGATTAGATACGAACACACGACCTGAGTACGAATGTCAGATGTGTAAAAGGGACACATTTCGTATGAAAATGACATCCCTATATATATATATATATATATATGGGTTGTGTGTTCATGTGTTTGTAAGTTTTAGAGACTCCCTAAAGGGAGAGGCTGGCGGATTCTCACCAGGAACTCCGCCAGCCTAACAAGATGTATGCTCTTTCGGTATGAATAAATAAACTTTTGACTTTCGCTGCATTCTACTTCTACTCCATTCTGTAATGATGTTCTACCGAATAAGTTATGATTTGCCCAAACTTTCGTCTGAAACCGCCATCCCGGGACCTACAAAGATGAAATAGAATATTATATCTATATATATTAAACATAAACACACAACACATATTGTTTATACATAAACATTTGTGAAAACGATAATAACAAATTATAAACATGATGAGGTTTTAAATTTTTGGTTACGTCAAATAATGATGGGTGTATAAATTTTTTGTTATCCCATCTTCTTTTGATAAGTATGTTTTTATTTATTAAAGTAGAGATATTATATTAAAGTATAGGTAAGATTATTTCTAATATATATTAAATTCAATCATTTAATAGTCTTTATATTAATTTACTTATTATTATTATTATTATTATATATATTATTATATGATTGATGTAGCATGATAAATTGCCACATGACATTTTGATATAGTTCTTTGTTATTAGAGAATGCCATGTGCCATTATAGTTACTCTTTTATTAGTATTAGATTACATTTATGCAAAAAAAAGTAAAATGTTATAATAAGTAAACAGTACATTAACTTTCAATTTTAAAAGATAAATCTTGACGAGTGTTTGTGTTAACAAATGATATTATATTTTATTCAACATGTACAGTATACGAGTTTTTTTAAAGATATATCTTTATTTATTTATTATATAGAATTACATTTATGCAACCAGTGTAATACACGAGGTTTTAACCTAATTAGGAAATAAGAAATGTTATTGGTTGATGAGGGTTTTACAAATTAGAAACCATTTTAGTTTATAGATTAGGTTTGGATATTGGATCATTTGTTGGATTTAAGGATAGATGTTAATAAATATTAGAGTTAATTGCCCGAATGGTCCCTGTGGTTTCACATTTTTTCATGTTTAGTTTTCACCTTTTGGAAATAGCAGGTATGCTCCCTATGGTTCGCTTACTTGTTACTCGGATAGTCCCTGGAGCGAATGTTCAGTTAGTTTGATCTGTTAAGTTGGTGTGAAATTACTAATTATCCTTACTAAACATAAAAATTTGATTTATTATTTAAAAGAAATATACATAAATTAAATGATTTAAGTAGGACCACTCCCACCACTACCCAACCATCCTCCTCCTTCCCACACCACCACCACCACCACCCACTTAGCCTCATCCTCCACCCAACCCACACCTGCAAACACATTGCCGGATCTAAACTCGACACTATCTCGCCGAAAAAACCAACATGGAATAGGGACAATTGCAATTTCATAATTTAACCAAAGGTGCAAACCGGTTGAAGCAAAACTGAAAATTGCCATCAATGGCCGGTCTAAACTCTAGAATTATCCTCCGGCCGGCCAAGATCCGCTCGCCGGAAACACGAGATTCGAGCTTTGAGCTGGACCGGCATGTAACAACTTGAAAATTCGTTGTTATCTTTTCATTTTGTTTTCTCGTTTATCTATCTTTTGTAATCCTGATATTCGTTAATAATAAAGTTTATGTTAATTACTTATGGTGTTGTACGTTATTATCGCATCTAATCGCTTATTAAATCGCATCGCTCATCTCATCGAATCGCAAAACGCAGTTAATTATGTGGATTTATGTTATTTATGTGTTATGTGTGTTGTGGTTATGATTACGCTCGCTATCGCACCGCTCTCGCACCCTCGAATCGCTAAATCGCACTATTATATCAAGTATAACGCTTGACGCTTTACTAAAACGCTTAATATAACTATCTTATACGAACCGAATAACCAAACGAACACTTAACACGTAACAAACGAAGAAAACCCAACTTTTGTGTCAAGTTCACTCGAACTTGGTGTTACCAAGTTCGGCCGAACTTGACTGGCCCAGATAATCCCTTCTAAACCTAAGTTCGCTCGAACTTCACCTCAGGGAGGTCAAGTTCGGTCGAACTTGGCTCTCTTTCTCTCAACATCCTACAAGTTCGGCCGAACTTGGCTCCACCAGCTCACCTTTTTGCTTTCTCCTATAAATACCAAGCTCTGTCCTCTCATTTGAACTTGCTGCAAGTTCGCCCAGAGCTCTCAAAACCCGAAACCTTCATGTTCTAAGTAAGAATCAGCCCGATTTCAACCGCAATGATGTTTAACAACGTTTTACAAACGTTTACAACGATTTTGGCACAAGGCTTCGTTTTCATCAAAACTCATTCTTTTACGAAAATCTTCATCTTTTTCTTCCAAAACTTCTGTTTTAAGCTTAGATCTACACAATACGCTAGTTCCGTTATGGTGTTAGCAGAGGCTTCCCCCAAAACACGATGTTTTTGTTCATTTTCTGATATGAAACAAAGCATCTATCATTCAAGATCCCAGATCTGGAAGCACAAGGACGTTTATGTTGGTTTACACAAACTGGACTAACCCGAACGAACCTCGAGTTCGCCCGGATTAGCCCACGCTTTTGTAAAACGGCTAAAACAGCTCTAAAAGACCTCTCCGACCTAAGTTTGCTCAGTAGCAAGGGTTGGAGGGATGAACACTCGATTTTCCTCAGCAAATGACACGAAAACGCAAGATTTTAGACCCGAAAACATCAAGTTCGCTCGAGAATCACCACTCCCAGTCAAGTCGACCGAACTGCACCAAGGTCAAGTTCGACCGAACTTAGGCTATTTTTCACCAAACTTTCCTACAAGTTCGACCGAACTTGTCTAGTTTCTTAGAAACTACACAAGTTCGCCCGAACTTGTCATCTCAGTAAGGAATTCTTACAAGTTCGGCCGAACTTGACAAGTTTCTCAAAGAAACTCATCAAGTTCGACCGAACTTGACTCTAAACCCACCAAAACCATACAAGTTCGCTCGAACTTTGTGTTACACACATTCCAACTGCTACTGCCCCACCAAAACTTAACCGTTTCAGCTTTTCGAGACTGGTGCACTTCCGTTCGCATATGCAGGCTGATCCGGCGCTCTTCTCAACTCCTCGCAGATCCCGAACTCTTACCTAAACGCACCCACAGTGAGTATACCTGACCCATTTACGCTATATGCACTTTTTGGGTGTTACATACGTTCCTATATCAAAATCACATCACAAAATCAAACTGTTTATCACACGCGAATAATCTGATTATATATGCTCAATACGTGATACTAGAAACATGTGACTAGGACTTATTTTCGTTAACTTGCCTCCTTAGCTAGTATGGTATTTATAGTGTGGCTTACACCCGACGGGTCTAGTTAGGATGGACGCGCAAGCCTTCTCACGGTAGTTAGCATGAGAAATAAGCTATGTTAATCTGTGTGAAATGTTTGGGTGTATCATGATATGTAGTTAGATTATCTCACGAACGGTTTCTGTATTATGCTAGTATTACAAAACTCGTATGCTCACCTTTACTTAATTGTATTGACTTGTATTTTAACGTATGTAACAGGTTGAGGATTTTAGCTATGGATGCTTGGATGTTGCATGCTTAGCGTAGTTTAGTTTTGTCTTTTTTTTGTTTAGTTCCAAGTGTAATATATCTAGGGGATATCGAACCTGGTTGAGTTTTATGAGAAATATCCGTTTTGTAATAATTGTTTAAGTGTTACGTTTAATAGTATGGGATATTAAGCAGGTTGTGATATGTTAAATGATTGTTATGGAACATCTCGTGAATCAATCTGGTCGCCTAGTGTCACTAACCCCGATGTTTCCGCCATCGGTTGGAGTGTGACAGATTGGTATCAGAGCACCATAACTTTAGGATGGTAGGTAGAATTGCCATGATTCGACCTAGTAGCATGTTTAAGTACCCGAGTGACCTATCTTTGAATTAAATGCTAATCTGCTTGCCATAAATGCTTAAATGTGCCTTTCCTAAGGCTAATACAATAATACACTTTTGGAAATGCTCACATCACACCAAACGAGTGATCAAGTCGAGAATAGGTGTGAAAACCAAGAACTCTCGACGAGATCATTCACTCCGCGCATTCTCTCGCACGAGGTACCTTCGTTGAGTCAGAAGTGACATCCAAACCTCGACGAAGATCTCCATTTCTATCTAGGAATAAAGTTGCTAAGTTAGGGGTGAAACCCGCATCTTGTAACTAATTCCGCAGTTCGATTTTCAATCTCACCAAAGTCTCGGTTATACCGATGATTTGGAACACGTATTAACTGGAAGGGTAAACACCGTTAGCCGCTCCGGTGAGAGCGTTTATCTATTAGGCCAAAGCGTGGGTCCGAATGCAAAGGGTAGTCGAACCACTTTGGGTAGTCGACATCTCAAAACCCCGGACACTCCCAATTGATTTAAGCCTATATCGTCGATTTACGCATCATCGAGTTTATTACTATTTTCGTGTTTAAAGTTTTGAGAATTTTCGCTTTATTCGATTTCTCGCTTTGATGATTTATCATATCATCGATTTCTCGATTTATGCATTTACGCTCCATCGAATGTATGCACAACTCACACAACTCTCGAAATCTAAAACGCTAAAATAATACACCAACCAAACTAATCGCTTAACTCGCTTATCCTATGAGGACGTGTGCTTCATACGCGGTACTATCTCGCTTATCTCGCTATTATATATCGCTTATGTCTCGCTTATATCTCGCATCTCGTATCGCGCTACGCATTGTTACTATTAGAAGGTGAATACGTGCAAATATGCGCTTATGTGCTTATGTGCTTACGTGTTTATGTGCTTATGTGGATACGTACTTATGTGTCTTTGTGCCTTGCATGAATAATAATAATAAATATTTAAACGTAACTCTGTTATAATCGAATCTCATCTAATCTAAATCCTTCGTGTAGATGTCTTCAATGGGATCGCACACCCGTAGGAATCTCCAGCGCAACAACGCTGACAAGCGTATTGCCTGTAGGAATCTCCGAAAGCACGTTGTGCTATGTGTGTGGTGATCCGAATCATTTCGCCAATGTCTGCCCTGAATCGTCCTGTCAAGCAAGAGCAGCCAGCACCGTAGCCTCAGCAGCAGCCTCAGCCGCCGCAACAGCAGCAACCACAAGCTGCGCGTGAAGAGCCTTTAACCTCAATCACCGCCAGGCCCAGAATGACAACAATGTTGTCAATGGTACGTTTCTCGTTAATGGTATTTATGCTTCATGTTTATTTGATACTGGTGCCGATAATTGTTTTGTATCGTTAGAATTCGAAAAGGTTTTAAAATATAAGCGCGCAAAACTCCCAAAGACTTTCGATGTCGGAAGTCGCCACCGGAAAATCCGTTACCGTAAATTCGTTTTACGTTGTTGTAATCTCGATCTCAATAACCATGTCTTCTCGACCAATCTCATACCTATGCAGTTAGGTAGCTTCGATATCATAGTAGGCATGGATTTTCTTCGTGAGAATCATGCTGAAGTTGTATGCTTTGATAAAATGATTCGTTTTCCTCTTCTAACGGTGATCAACTTCATGTATACGGTGAAACTCCTCAAAGAAGTTGATGCTTTTGTCATGTACTCGAGCACACAAATGTTGCAAAAGCGATGTATTGCTTTCCTCGCCCATATGTGAACCCGGAGAAAGACAAGAAGACTTATAGAGAAGTTCCCGTTGTCTGTGAATTTCCTAAGGTCTTTCCGACGATTTACCCGGTTTACCCTCTACTCGAGATGTCAAATTCCGTATCGATTTAGTTCCCGGAGCAACTCCCGTTGCTAAAGCTCCTTATCGCCTCGCACCATCCGAAATGCACGAGCTATTAAGCCAACTTCAAGAGCTTCTTGATAAAGGTTTCATACGCCCGAGCACTTCGCCATGGGGCGCACCTGTCCTTTTCGTGAAAAAGAAGGATGGACGTTCGGAATGTGCATCGATTATCGTGAACTTAACAAACTCACGATAAAGAACCCTACCCTCTTCCTCGTATCGAGTTTATTTGATCAGCTTCAAGGTGCTACTTGTTTTTCTAAGATCGATTATCATTCCGGTTTCATCAGCTACGCGTGTTGGAAGAAGACATTCCGAAAACCGCCTTTCATACTCGTTATTTGCCATTTCGAATTCGTGGTCATGCCTTTTAGTCTACAAATGCACCGCGGTATTCATGGATTTGATGAACCGTGTGTGTAAAGCCTTCTTAGATCATTTCGTCATTGTGTTTATCGATGACATTCTTATCTATTCGAAGTCGAGAGACGAACATGCGCGTCATCTCCGTTTAGTCCTCGAACTTCTTCAAGGAAATCACCTTTATGCTAAGTTCTCTAAATGTGAATTCTGGCTCGAAGAAGTCCAATTTCTCGGCCACATCGTTAATAATCAAGGAATTCACGTCGACCCTGCAAAGATTGAAGCCGTCAAGAGTTGGATTACACCGAAGAATGCTTCCGAAATCCGTTCATTCCTTGGATTGGCGGGTTACTACCGTCGATTCATCGCTGACTTCTCGAAAATCGCCGTTCCGCTTACCGCTTTAACTCATAAGACAACCTTTCGTTTGGGAAACCAAGCAAGAGGAAGCTTTTCAAACTCTCAAGCGTATGCTATGCAACGCTCCCGTACTCGCTTTACCCGACGGAAACGACGATTTCGTTGTTTATTGCGATGCCTCTAATCTTGGTCTTGGTTGTGTTCTTATGCAACGAGATAAGGTTATCGCGTATGTGTCTCGTCAACTCAAGATCCACGAGAAGAACTACACAACCCACGATCTCGAACTCGGTGCAGTTGTTTTTGCATTAAAGATATGGCGACACTACCTCTACGGTACTAAGTGTATGGTCTTCACCGAACATAAGAGCTTACAACATATCTTTAATAAAAAAAGAACTAAACATGAGACAACGTTGATGGGTTGAACTTCTCAATGATTACGATTGTGAGATACGCTACCATCCCGGCAAAGCAAACGTCGTCGCCGATGCTCTAAGTCGACGAAGCTATGTAAATAGTATTCGTGACTCTCAAGCTTTGAATGATCTCGAATCATGATTCGCTCCGCTCAATTCGCTTGTTTTAATGAGAATACTTTGGAGGAACGAAATGAAATGTGGTGCCGAAACTCAGCTCGTATCTAAGCCTAATGGTATTTACTACTATCTTGATCGTATTTGGATTCCTACTCGTGATAATCTCTATGAATTGCTAATGACCGAAGCTCATAAAATCTCGATATTCCATTCACCCCAGTGCCGACAAGATGTACCAGGACCTTCGTCCTAAGTATTGGTGGCCGGGCATGAAAAAGGAGATCGCCTTGTACGTCTCAAAATGCTTAACTTGTTCGGAAGTTAAAGCTGAACATCAAAGGCCCTCTGGTTTACTCCAACAACCGAAATCCCGATGTGGAAGTGGGAGAGTATAGCTATGGACTTCGTTATGAAACTTCCCCGCACTTCATCCGGTCACGATAGCATTTGGGTTATCGTTGATCGCCTTACTAAATCTGCCACTTTATCGCTATACGAGAAGAATTTAAGGTCGAACGGTTAGCCCGAATCTATACCGACGAAGTCGTTTGTCGACACGGGATGCCTCGTGACATCATTTCTGACCGCGACGGTCGCTTTACCTCTCGTCTCTGGGAGACATTTCAATCCGCTCTCGGTACTACGCTTAATCTAAGTACTGCTTTCCACCCTCAAACCGACGGTCAGACTGAACGAACGATCCGCACCCTCGAAGACATGCTTCGTGCGTGCATCATAGATTTAGGTGGTAACTAGGATACGCATTTACCTTTAATCGAATTCTCGTTCAATAATAGTTATCATACCAGTATTCAAATGGCTCCTTTTGAGGCACTGTATGGAAGAAAATGTCGATCGCCTATTGCATGGCACATGTCGGAGAAGCACAAATCACGGGTCCCGAGCTAATTCAAGAAACGACGGACAAGATCCTCCACATCAGAGACAATCTCTTAAAAGCTCGAAGTCGTCAAAAGAGTTACGCCGATAAACGCCGCAAGCCCTTTCAGTTCAAAGTGGGAGATCACGTTCTCCTAAAGGTTGCCCCTTGGAAGGGAGTGGTCCGCTTCGGCAAGAAAGGAAAGCTAGCGCCTCGATACGTTGGTCCCTTTAAGATTCTGGAAAGAATTGGGATGGTGGCTTACCGACTCGAATTACCGGAGGAACTCAAAAACGTACATCCGACTTTCCACGTGTCTAATCTCAAGAAATGCCTCGCCGAAGAAAATCTCCATGTCCTTCTCGAAGATTTGCAAATCAACGAGACCCTCCATTTCG
Source organism: Scalesia atractyloides (assembly GCA_947069175.1). Taxonomy (NCBI): domain Eukaryota; kingdom Viridiplantae; phylum Streptophyta; class Magnoliopsida; order Asterales; family Asteraceae; genus Scalesia; species Scalesia atractyloides. Next base: position 22,987,004 of record CAMTDV010000022.1, on the reverse strand, counting down.
TGGAAAAGCCTGCAGAAATCATGGACCGAGAGACTAAGAAACTATGACGCTCTCGCATCCCTATCGTGAAAGTCCGATGGGAAGGCAAACGCGGCGCCGAGTTTACTTGGGAGTTGGAAAGTGATATGAAGGCCAAGTACCCGCAATTTGATTTGTGAAGTGATTTTGATATAAGAACGTATGTAACACCCAAAAACTGCGTTAAAGCGAAAATGGGTCAAGTATACTCACGGTGGGTGCGTTTAGGTGAGAGTTCGGGATCTGCGAGGAGTTGAGAAGAGTGCCGAATCAGCCTGCATACGCGAACGGAATTGCATCAGTCTCCGAAAAGCTGAAACGGTTAAGTCTTGGTTGGGCAGTAGCCAAGTTCGGCGCGAACTTGTGTGTAAACACGCAAGTTCGAGCGAACTTGTATGAATTTGGTGGGTTTAGAGTCAAGTTCGGTCGAACTTGATGAGTTTCTTTGAGAAACTTGTCAAGTTCGGCCGAACTTGTGTAGTTTCCTAAGAAACTAGACAAGTTCGATGGAACTTGTAGGAAAATTTGGTGAAAATAGCCTAAGTTCGGTCGAACTTGACCTGGGGAACTGGTGATTCTCGAGCGAACTTGATGTTTTCGGGTCCAAAATCTTGCGTTTTCACGTCGTTTGCTGAGGAAAATCGAGTGTTCATCACTCCAACCCTATGCTACTGAGCAAACTTAGGTCTGAGAGGTCTTTTAGAGCTGTTTTAGCTGTTTTACAAAAGCGTGGGCTAATCCGGGCGAACTCGGGGTTCGTTCGGATTAAGTCCGGCTTGTGTAAACCCACATAAACGTCCTTGTGCTTCCAGATCTGGGATCTTGAATGATAGATGCTTCGTTTCATATCAGAAAATGAACAAAACATCCTCAAAAGTCCGTATCTTGTGTAGAAATCAATGTTTATCAAAGGTTTTTCTCAGATCTATAACTTACAAGCCGAGATCTTGCAGATCCCGTGTTTTGGAAGCCTCTGCTAACACCAACGAACTCGTATTGTGTAGATCTAAGCTTAAAACAGAAGTTTTGGAAGAAAAAGATGAATATCTTCGTAAAAGAATGATTTTTGATGAAAACGAAGGCTATGCCTTGTGCCAAAATCGTTGTAAACGTTTGTAAAACGTTGTTGAACATCATTGTGTTGAAATCGAGCTGATTCTTACTTAGAACACGGAGGTTTCGGGTTTTGAGAGCTTTAGGCGGACTTGCATCAAGTTCAAATGAGAGAACAGAGCTTGGTATTTATAGGAGAAGGCAAAATGAGAGCTGGTGGAGTCAGGTTCGGTCGAACTTGCATGAAATTCATGCAAGTTCGGGCGAACTTGTTAGATTTTCAAGGATGGATGGTTAAGTTCGGCCGAACTTGTACATGTATGTACAAGTTCGAGCGAACTTGAGGAAAAGCAAAAGATCCTTGTGTCTCAGGCAAGTTCGGGCGAACTTTTGGTAGTCAAGTTCGGCCGAACTTGGCCTGATGACCAAGTTTCGTTTGCCGATTTCGCGTTAAGTGTTCGTTTGGCGATTCGGTTCGTATCAGTTAGTTATATTAAGCGTTTTAGTAAAGCGTTAAGCGTTATACTTGATGTAATAGTGCGATTTAACGATTCGAGAGTGCGAGGGCGACGCGATAGCGAGCGCAATCATAATCATAAACACACATAACACATAAATAATATAAGACCGCATAAATAATTGCGATTTGCGATGCGATGAGATTAGCATGAGATTTAACAACCGAATCTCGGGATTACAAAAGATAGGTACATCGGAAAGACAAATGAAAAGATAACAACGAATTTTTCGAGTTGTTACAGTCTCCCCTACTTTAGGGAATTTCGTCCGAAATTCAAGTAGTAGTTGTAACAAATAGATGCGGGTACTTGGCCTTCATATCACTTTCCAATTCCCAAGTAAACTCGGCGCCGCGTTTGCCTTCCATCGGACTTTCACGATAGGGATGCGAGTGCGTCGAGTTTCTTGGTCTCTCAGTCCATGATTTCCACAGGCTTTTCCACGAAATGGAGAGTCTTGTTGATTTGCAGATCTTCAAGAGGTACATGAAGATTTTCTTCGGCTAGGCACTTTTTGAGATTGGACACGTGGAAAGTCGGATGTACATTATTAAGTTCCTCCGGCAGTTTAAGTCGGTAAGCCACTTTACCGATCCTTTCCAAATCTTAAAGGGTCCAACGTATCGAGGCGCAAGCTTTCCTTTCTTTGCGAACGGACCACTCCCTTCTAAGGTGCAACCTTTAGGAGAACGTGGTCTCCCAGTTCAAACTGCAGGGGCTTGCGTGGTTTGTCGGTGTAACTCTTTTGACGACTCCGAGCTTTCAGAAGATTGTCTCTGATCTGGGGATTTTGTCCGTCGTTTCTTGAATTAGCTCGGACCGGTGATTTGTGCTTCTCCGATCTCATGCCATGCAATAAGTGATCGACATTTCCTTCCATACAGTGCCTCAAAAGGAGCCATTTGAATGCTGGCATGATAACTATTATGTACGAGAATTCGATTAAAGGTAAATGGTATCCCAGTTACCACCGAAATCTATGATGCACGCACGAAGCATTTCTTCGAGGGTGCGGATCGTTCGTTCAGTCTGACCGTCGGTTTGAGGGTGAAAAGCGTACTTAGATTGAGCGTAGTACCGAGAGCGGATTGAAATGTCTCCCAGAGACGAGAGGTAAAGCGACCGTCGCGGTCAGAAATGATGTCACGAGGCATCCCGTGTCGACAAACGACTTCGTCGGTATAGATTCGGGCTAACCGTTCGACCTTAAAGTCTTCTCGTATAGCAATGAAGTGTGCAGATTTAGTAAGACGATCAACGATAACCCAAATGCTATCGTGACCGGATGAAGTACTGGAAGTTTGGTAATAAAGTCCATAGCTATATACTCCCACTTCCACATCGGATTTCGGTTGTTCGAGCAAGCCAAGGCCTTGATGTTCGCTTTGACTTTCGAACAAGTTAAGCACTTTGAGACGTAGACGGCGATATCCTATTTCATGCCCGGCCACCAGTACTTAGGACGAAGGTCCTGGTACATCTTGTCGGCACGGGGTGGAACGGAATATCGAGATTTATGAACTTCGGTCATTAGCAATTCACGGAGATTATCACAAGTAGGATTCCAAATACGATCGAGATAGTAATAAATACCATTAGGCTTAGATATGAGCTGAGATTCGGCACCACATTTCATTTCTTCCTCCAAAGTATTCTCGTTAAAACAAGCGAATTGAGTGGAGCGAATCATGATTTCGAGATCAATCAAAGCTTGAGAGTCACGAACACTATACACATAGCTTCGTCGACTTAGAGCATCGGCGACGACGTTTGCTTTGCAGGGATGGTAGCGTATCTCACAATCGTAATCGTTGAGAAGTTCAACCCATCGACGTTGTCGCATGTTTAGTTTTTTTTATTAAAGATATGTTGTAAGCTCTTATGGTCGGTGAAGACCGTACACTTAGTACCGTAAAGGTAGTGTCGCCATATCTTCAATGCAAAAACAACTGTACCGAGTTCGAGATCGTGGGTTGTGTAATTCTTCTCGTGGATCTTGAGTTGGCGAGACGCGTACGCGATAACCTTGTCTCGTTGCATGAGAACACAGCCAAGACCAAGGTTCGAGGCATCACAATAAACAACGAAATCATCGTTTCCGTCGGGTAAAGCGAGAACGGGAGCGTTGCATAGCATACACTTGAGAGTTTGAAACGCTTCCTCTTGCTTGGCCCCCAAACAAAAGGTTTGTCTTTATGAGTTAAAGCGGTAAGCGGAATGGCGATTTTAGAAAAGTCGGCGATGAATCGACGGTAATAACCCGCCAATCCAAGAAATGAACGGATTTCGCAAGCATTCTTTGGTGTAATCCAACTCTTGATGGCTTCAATCTTTGCAGGGTCGACGTGAATTCCTTGACTATTAATGATGTGGCCGAGAAATTGGACTTCTTCGAGCCATAATTCACATTTTGAGAACTTAGCATAAAGGCGATTTCCTTGAAGAAGTTCGAGGACTAAACGGAGATGAACGCGCATGCTCGTCTCTCGACTTCGAATAGATAAGAATGTCATCGATAAACACAATGACGAAACGATCTAAGAAGGCTTTACACACACGATTCATCAAATCCATGAAGACCGCGGGTGCATTTGTAAGACCAAAAGGCATGACCACGAATTCGAAATGGCCATAACGAGTACGAAAGGCGGTTTTCGGAATGTCTTCTTCCAACACGCGTAGCTGATGGTAACCGGAACGAAGATCGATCTTAGAAAACAAGTAGCACCTTGAAGCTGATCAAATAAGTCGTCGATACGAGGAAGAGGGTAGCGGTTCTTTATCGTGAGTTTGTTAAGTTCACGATAATCGATGCACATACGGAATGATTCGTCCTTCTTTTTCACGAAAAGGACAGGAGCGCCCCATGGCGAAGTGCTTGGGCGTATGAAGCCTTTATCAAGAAGCTCTTGAAGTTGGCTTGATAGCTCGCGCATTTCGGATGGTACAAGACGATAAGGAGCTTTAGCATCGGAGTAGCTCCGGGAACTAAATCGATACGGAATTCAACATCTCGAGTAGGGGTAAACCGGGTAAATCGTTGGGAAAGACTTTAGGAAATTCACAAACAACGGGAATATCTTTATAAGTCTTCTTTTCTTTCTCCGGGTTCACAATGTGGGCGAGGAAAGCAACACATCGCTTTTGCAAGCATTTGTGTGCTCGAGTACATGACAGAAGCATCAACTTCTTTGAGGGAGTTTCACCATAAACATGAAGTTGATCACAGTAGGAAGAGGAAAACGAATCATTTTATCGAAGCAAACAACTTCAGCATGATTCTCACGAAGAAAATCCATGCCTACTATGATATCGAAACTACCTAACTGCATAGGTATGAGATTGATCAAGAAGACATGGTTGTTGAGATCGAGGGAACAACCACGTAAGATGGAATTAACGTAACAGTTCTTCCAGTGGCGACTTCCACATCGAAAGTCTTTGGGAGTTTAGCGCGCTTACATTTTAAAACCTTTTCGAGTTCTAACGATACAAAACATTTATCGGCACCAGTATCAAATAAACATGAAGCATAAATACCATTAACGAGAAATGTACCATTGACAACATTGTTGTCATTCTGGGCTGGCGGTGATTGAGGTTAAAGGCTCTGCCACGCGCAGCTTGTGGTTGCTGCTGCTGCTGAGGCTGCGGTGCTGGCTGCTCTTGCTTGACAGGACGATTCGGGCAGACATTGGCGAAATGATTCGGATCACCACACACATAGCACACACGTGCTTTTCGGAGCTTGCTGCTGATTGGTTTGAGGAGGAGCGGGTAAAGCTGGAGCTGCTGGAGCCTGAGGAGCTGGCTGACGTGGGCCGGTACGACAACTCACAGTAAAGTGGCCATAGATGTTGCAGTTGTGCAAAAACGGCAGTTTCTACCCACCACATAATGATAAGTGCACTTAGGGCACAGTGGGTGAGGTCCGGTATACGCACGCTTAGCTGGAGGTGCTTTCGGAGTTGCTGACTGAGCGGCTGCGGGTTTGCTGGAGCGGTGAGTGCATAGTTCTTACTCGGGTTTCCTCTCTTGCGTCCCTGACGCTTTCCCTTCGGGTCACTTGGTGGTTCGGTAGCAGCGGTTTGTTCGACGACGGCTTGACTGGCAACTTTCGCATGATTCTTGAAATACCCATCTTGGACTCACTGATCATTGATCTCAGCGGCGAGCATGAAGGTTTCATCAATGGTTGTAGTACGAGCAACTTTCACAAAATTTGCGACACACTCGGTAAACCACAGATTACTTGTTGATAGCTTTCTCAGTCGTATCAACCAGGCTGGGACAGATGATGCTCAAAATCTTAAACCGAGCAGTGAATCCAGCATTGTCGGGACCATCCTGTTTGATTCCCCAAAACTCATTCTCGAGATTTTGCATTTCGTGCGGAGGACAAAACTCTTTCAACATCACTTCCTTGAGTTCCTCCCAAGATAGACTGTAGGCTTCATCATTACCGCGCCTATTCCTTTCGGCGGTCCCCAGTCAAGAGCACGGGACTGGAAGATTCCGGTAGCGTTCACTGTGCGGAGGTCATCGGGGCATCCACTTTGCCTAAAAGTGAACTCAATAGCATCGAACCAGTGAAACATGGAAGTCGGTCCGTCATTGCCCGTGAAGGCGAGAGGTGCACAAGCCTTGAAGTTCTTGAAGCTGAATCGCGACTTGGTCTCAGCTTTCGAGTCAACTGACGAGTTACTGCTCACAACATGGATTTCTGAGACGATTTGCGGGATGACCTTAGCCATTTCCTTGGCTACCATGGTGGCAATACGCTTGTCGGTGTTGCTGCGCTGGAGGTTCCTTCGGGTGTGCGATCCCATAGAAGACATCTACACAAGGATTTAGATTAGATGAGATTCGATTATAATAGAGTTATGTTTAATATATTTATTATTATTATCATTCATACAAGGCACAAAATCACATAAACACATAGGCACGTAAACACGTAAGCACATAAGCACATATTTGCACGTATTCACCTTCTAATAATAACAATGCGTAGCGCGATACGAGATGCGAGATATAAGCGAGACATAAGCGATATATAATAGCGAGATAAGCGAGATAATGCCGCGTATGAGGCACACGTCCTCATGGGCGCAAGCGAGTTAAGCGATTAGTTTGGTTGGTGTATTAATTTAGCGTTTTAGATTACGAGAGCTGTGCGAGTTGTGCATACATTCGATGGAGCGTAAATGCGATAAATCGAGGAATCGATGATATGATAAATCATCAAAGCGAGAAATCGAATAAAGCAAAGATTCTCAAAATTTTTAAACACGTAAATAGTAATAAACTCGATGATACGTAAATCGACGATATAGGCTTAAATCAATTGGGAGTGTCCGGGGTTTTGAGACGTCGACTACCCAAAGTGGTTCGACTACACTTTGCATTCGGACCCACGCTTTGGCCTAATAGATAAACGTTCTCACCGCAGGCGGCTAACGACGTTTACCCTTCCAGTTAATAAGTGTTCCAAACCATTGGCATAACCGAGACTTTGGTGAGATTGAAAATCGAAGCACGGAATTAGTTGTTAAGATGCGGGTTTCACCCCTAACTTAACAACATCATTCCTAGTTGTGGCCACGCTTACCGATCACATCGGGCGTTCCACTAGATAGAAAAAGAGATGCTCGTCGAGGTTTGGATATCACTCCTAACTCAACGAAGGTATCTCGTGCGAGAGGATGCACGGAGTGAATGATCTCATCGAGAGTTCTCGGTTTTCGCACCTATTCTCGACTTGATCACTCGTTTGGTGTGATGCGAGCATTTCAAAGCGTGTATTATTGTATTAGCCTTAGGAAAGGCACATTTAAGCATTTATGGCAAGTAGTTTAACATTTAAGTCATAGATAGGTCAATCGGGTACTTAAACATGCTACTAGGTCGAATCATGGCAATTCTACCTATTATCCTAAAGTTATGGTGCTCTGATACCAATTTGTCACACCCTAACCGATAGCGGAAACATCAGGGTTAGTGGCACTAGGCGATTGATTGTCTCGTGAGAATTCCATAACAATCATTTAACAATATTATTCAAACATTAACGTCCCATACCATTAACATAACTTTTAAACAATCATTACATAATCTAAGTTCTCCCACAAAAACAACAAGGTTCGATATCCCCTAGATTTATTACACTTGGAAACTAAACAAAATAAAGACGAAACTAAACTATGCTAAGCATGATCCAAGCATCCATAGCTAAAATCCTCAACCTGTTACATACGTTAAAATACAAGTCAATACAATTAAGTAAAGGTGAGCATACGAGTTTTGTAATACTAGCATAATAAAGAAACCGTTCGCGAGATAATCTAACTACACATCATGATACTCCGAAACATTTTCACACAGATTAACATAGGCTTATTTCTCATGCTAACTACCGTGAGAAGGCTTGCGCGTCCATCCTAACTAGACCCCGTCGGGTGTAAGCCACACTATAGTACCATACTAGCTAAGGAGGCAAGTTAACGAAAATAAGTCCTAGTTACATGTTTCTAGCATCACGTATTGAGCATATATAATCAGATTATTCGCATGTGATAAGCAGTTTGATTTGTGAAGTGATTTTGATATAGGAACGTACGTAACACCCAAAAAGTGCGTTAAAGCGAAAAGGGGTCAAGTATACTCACGGTGGGTGCGTTTAGATGAGAGTTCGGGATTTGCGAGGAGTTGAGAAGAGCGCCAGATCAGCCTGCATACGCGAACGAAAGTGCATCAGTCTCCGAAAAGCTGAAACGGTTAAGTCTTGTTGGGCAGTAGCCAAGTTCGGGCGAACTTGTGTGTAAACACGCAAGTTCGAGCGAACTTGTATGAATTTGGTGGGTTTAGAGTCAAGTTCGGTCGAACTTGATGAGTTTCTTTGAGAAACTTGTCAAGTTCGGGCGAACTTGTAAGAATTTCTTACTGAGATGACAAGTTCGGGCGAAGTTGTGTAGTTTCCTAAGAAACTAGACAAGTTCGGTCGAACTTGTAGAAAATTTGGTGAAAATAGCCTAAGTTCGGTCGAACTTGACCCATCTGGGTGCAAGTTCGGTCGAATTGACCTGGGGAACCGGTGATTCTCGAGCGAACTTGATGTTTTCGGGTCCAAAATCTTGCGTTTTCACGTCGTTTGCTTAGGAAAATAGAGTGTTCATCCCTCCAACCCTGTGCTACTGAGCAAACTTAGGTTGGAGAGGTCTTTTAGAGCTGTTTTAGCCGTTTTACAAAAGCGTGGGCTAATCCGGGCGAACTCGGGGTTCGTTCGGATTAGTCCGATTTGTGTAAACCAACATAAACGTCCTTGTGCTTCCAGATCTGGGATCTTGAATGATAGAAGCTTCGTTTCATATCAGAAAATGAACAAAACATCATCAAAAGTCCGTATCTTGTGTAGAAATCAATGTTTATCAAAGGTTTTTCTAGATTTATAACTTACAAGCAGAGATCTTGCAGATCTCGTGTTTGGGAAGTCTCTGCTAACACCAACGAACTCGTATTGTGTAGATCTAAGCTTAAAACAGAAGGTTTTGGAAGAAAAAGATGAAGATTTTTGTAAAAGAATGAGTTTTGATGAAAACGAAGGCTATGCCTTGTGCCAAAATCGTTGTAAACGTTTGTAAAACGTTGTTGAACATCATTGTAGTTGAAATCGGGTTGATTCTTACTTAGAACATGCAGGTTTCGGGTTTTGAGAGCTCTGGGCGGACTTGCAGCAAGATCAAATGAGAGAACATAGCTTGGTATTTATGGAGAAGGCAAAATGAGAGCTGGTGGAGTCAAGTTCGGTCGAACTTGCATGAAATTCATGCAAGTTCGGGCGAACTTGTTAGATTTTCAAGGATGGATGGTTAAGTTCGCCGAACTTGTACATGTATGTACAAGTCGAGCGAACTTGAGGGAAAGAAAAGATCCTTGTGTCTCAGGCATGTTCGGGCGAACTTGTGGTAGTAAGTTCGGCCGAACTTGGCCTGATGACCAAGTTTCGTTTTCCGATTTCCGTTAAGTGTTCGTTTGGCGATTCGGTTCGTATTAGTTAGTTATATTAAGCGTTTTAGTAAAGCGTTAAGCGTTATACTTGATATAATAGTGCGATTTAGCGATTCGAGAGTGCGAGGGCGATGCGATAGCGAGCGTAATCATAATCATAAACACACATAACACATAAATAATATAAGACCACATAAATAATTGCGATTTGCGATGCGATGAGATTTAATAAGCTATTAGATGCTATAATAACGTACAATACCATAGTTAATTAACATAAACTTTATCATCAACTGAATTTCGGGATTACAAAAGATAGGTACATCGGAAAGACAAATGAAAAGATAACAACGAATTTTCGAGTTGTTACACTCAAAACCGAAACCTTCGTGTTCTAAGTAAGAATCTGCCGATTTCAACCACAATGATGTTCAACAACGTTTTACAAACGTTTATAACGATTTTGGCACAAGGCATAGCCTTCGTTTTCATCAAAACTCATTGTTTTAACGAAAATCTTCATCTTTTTCTTCCAAAACTTCTGTTTTAAGCTTAGATCTACACAATACGAGTTCGTTTGGTGTTAGCAGAGGCTTCCCAAACACGAGATCTGCAAGATCTCGGCTTGTATAGATCTGAGAAAAGCCTTCGATAAACATTGATTTCTACACAAGATACGGACTTTTGATGATGTTTGTTCATTTTCTGATATGAAACGAAGCATCTATCATTCAAGATCCCAGATTTGGAAGCACAAGGACGTTTATGTTGGTTTACACAAACCGGACTAACCCGAACGAACCTCGAGTTCGCCCGGATTAGCCCACGCTGTTGTAAAACGACTAAAACAGCTCTAAAAGACCTCTCTGACCTAAGTTTGCTCAGTAGCACAGGGTTGGAGGGATGAACACTCGATTTTCCTCAGCAAACGACGTGAAAAGCAATATTTTGGACCCGAAAACATCAAGTTCGCTCGAGAATCACCAGCTCCCCAGGTCAAGTTCGACCGAACTTGCACCCAGATGGGTCAAAGTTCGACCGAACTTAGGCTATTTTTCACCAAACTTTCCTACAAGTTCGACCGAACTTGTCTAGTTTCTTAGGAAACTACACAAGTTCGCCCGAACTTGTCATTTCAGTAAGGAATTCTTACAAGTTCCCCGAACTTGACAAGTTTCTCAAAGAAACTCTTCAAGTTCGACCGAACTTGACTCTAAACCCACCAAAACCATACAAGTTCGCCCGAACTTGGCTACTGCCCCACCAAAACTTAACCGTTTCAGCTTTTCGGAGACTGATGCACTTCCGTTCTCGTATGCAGGCTGATCCGGACGCTCTTCTCAACTCCTCGCAGATCCCGAACTCTCACCTAAACGCACCCACAGTGAGTATACCTGACCCATTTACGCTTTAACGCACTTTTTGGGTGTTACATACGTTCCTATATCAAAATCACATCACAAAATCAAACTGTTTATCACACGCGAATAATCTGATTATATATGCTTAATACGTGATACTAGAAACATGTGACTAGGACTTATTTTCATTAACTTTCCTCCTTAGCTAGTATGGTACTATAGTGTGGCTTACACCCGACTGTGGTCTAGTTAGGATGGACGCGCAAGCCTTCTCACGTAGTTAGCATGAGAAATAAGCGTATGTTAATCTGTGTGAAATGTTTCGGTGTATCATGATATGTAGTTAGATTATCTCGCGAACGGTTTTTTATTATGCTAGTATTACAAAATTCGTATGCTACCTTTACTTAATTGTATTGACTTGTATTTTAACGTATGTAACAGGTTGAGGATTTTAGCTATGGATGCTTGGATGTTGCATGCTTAGCTTAGTTTAGTTTTGTCTTTTTTTTGTTTAGTTCCAAGTGTAATAAATCTAGGGGATATCGAACCTGGTTGAGTTTTATGAGAAATCTCGTTTTGTAATAATTGTTTAAATGTTACGTTTAATAGTATGGGATATTAAGGAGGTTGTGATATGTTAAATGATTGTTATGGAACATCTCGTGAAATCAATATGGTCGCCTAGTGCCACTAACCCCGATGTTTCCGCCATCGGTTGGGGTGTGACACGGCAACTGCACGACAACCCTGCCCGTCACCGGAAACTTATGCCTGACAGCCACTCATATCGGGTACACCATTGAACCGCATTACGTAATTCCCTATCCAATTTGTGGTTTCCATTTTAGTTTGAACATTGATTTGTCGTGTTGATGAGCTTTGAAGAGATATTGAGGGATAATTAGCAATTGGCATCCACAAGAACAAGAATTTCTACAGCAATAATTGTTTTAAGAGCTATAACTTAATCTGAACAAAAAATAACATCCACAAGAACATGAATTTCTACATTCATTAGTATAACCATGATCACATACACAAGCGGTTTAACATTTATAAACACAATTTAATGAAGATATAACTTAATCTGAACCCAAAAGAAGCTCCGAAGATCGCCGGTACCTCGAGCTTTCGTTCGACTCCGGCGCTGACGTCTCGGTTTAGGGAACGTCCGATTCGTTCATGGAGGCGAATAAGTCCGGGCGTGTGGTGGGAGTTTGAAGTTGTTGATCTAGTGAGACTGAGGCAGATTGTTGTGGTTGGTACGGAGTGGTTCCGGCGCCAGCGGCGAAGGTTTAAGAGGGTTGGTGGTGGTGTAAATCTGATGAATGATGAAGGGGACGATGGCATTGTCAGGGTTGGTTTACTGGAGGATTGAGGTGTTTGGTGGGGCCACTTGAATACTTTATTATTTAGTTTTTGTTTTAATTAGTAAGAGCATATTTGTAATTTTACATGGACTTAACTGAATAATTTAACACCATCCATTACAGGGACTACTTGAGCAACAAGTGAGCGAACCATAAGGAGGATACCTGCTATTTTCAAAAGGTGAGAACTAAACATGAAAAAACGTGAAATCACAGGAACCATCCGGACAATTAACTCTAAATATTACAACTCAGAATCCTTTCTATATATAAAAAAATGGAATTTCGAATCAAACTCAAAGTAAAATCACAAACAAATTCAAAAAGTTTTGAATTCGTAGTTTTTGATTTGAATGAAATGGAATTTCATTTTGGATGCAAAACTACCTCAATCTGTTTGTTAGAAAATATTTATTTATTGTTTTTTTAAACTACTACCAATAAGAAGATGGGTTCAACAAACTGATGTTGTTGGATGCCAAACAATTGAAAAACAAACTTGGCTTTCAATTCTTCCCAAATTCATTCCCCCTTTTTTTTTCTTCTTCTTCTTTTTAGGGTTCCGATCGAATAAACAACCCAACCGTTACGCTCAATCCCCATTATCCTTGTCAGATGGTTCTCCTTTTTATCCGTTTCAATCATCTTGAGCGATTGAATTAGTTAATGAAAGGTTATCATCTAGGGTTATTGTAATATGTAACGATTTCATGTTGATTTTCAGGATATACATATATAATTACTTTTTGCAAACCAAAATGAAACCAGAAATTTTGGAGGTTCAGGCGCAACAACTTAAGTTCATATGTAAGCTAAGCTGCTCTTTGTTTGTATCTATCTATCTATCTATATCTGATTAGACGATTCTTGTGCTTAGTGGCATGCTGCTGGTAAAAGTATTTCACTACCTAACCTCACAAAATCCTCAAATTAATATTGCTTTCACTTTATAGCTTCTAACTATGCCTTTACCCATTACTGTCGGTGGTTATATGAATACATAGATGGAGTACCATTGTGAGCTTAGGGATGGATACAAAAAACAAACAAACAAACAATATTATCTATCAGATAAATGGAGTTAGAGGATTGTTGATTGCTTTCTTTCTTGTCTATCATCTTTTGTCTGGCGACTCCCTTTTCGTTAATACAGCACCTTAATCTAGAGCCATCAGTCATGCTTTAGTAAAAGTTTATTTACATATAATAATGCTGTGAGGAATGCTAACCTCCTTTTTTGTAGTTGAACTCAAGAAACAAAGCTCTTGTTCTGTTCAAATGATCAATAAGACCAATCACCATGTCGCTTTCAAGGTGATGAAGATTTCCATCTTATATTTTCCATCTCAATGTGAAACTGCAACCGCTTCCTTCCCATTTTGCAGATCAAAACCACAAACCCAAAAAAGTATTGTGTTCGACCTAATGCTGGCGTTATTGATCCAAATGCTTCCTGTGAATTTTCAGGTTTAATTTTACTTAACTCTTAATGATTTGAGGGATTTATGTATGAATGCAATGACTATATCATCAAGCAAAGGATGAATAGTTTGTTATTTGCAGATCAAAACTGCCAATCTGAAGAAATATTATTATGTCACACCAAATGCACAATGCATTTCGTCTGACACAATACTTTTTTGGGTTGGCTATCCTAATCTGTAACCTTTCTTTTTTATGAACAAAGGTTGATCTATCCCATAAAATTGCATCATGTGACTCTACGGCACAAGTATTTATAGAAATTGTGTCTGTTAATAACTGTTATTGAGATGATGCAGTTACTATGCAAGCCCCAAAGGTAGCTCCTCCTGATATGGTGAGCAAAGATAAGTTCTTAATCCAAAGTACTGTTGTCCCAGAGGGGACAAAGGAGGAGGATGTCACATCTAACATGGTTAGTGTCTTATGAGTGGTTTTAATGCTAGGTTTGTTTATCTGATTCTTCAATTTGTCAGTTTGTTAAAGCGGATGGCAAAATTGTTGATGAAAAGAAGGTTAAAGTGATCCTCGTCCCCCCACCAGAGTCACCAGTTAATGAACCGTTAAAGCTGGTGGACAGTAATGAAAGCAGAGAAGTCAAAGATGACATAGTTCAGAAAAATAATTCTCCTGCCACGGTAAGACCTTATTGTTTGTGTGTAATGGTGTCGTTTTTGCTAAATTTGATCTATGATGGACTGGAGTTGTCAGACATAAAAACTTACAAAAAAGTGAAACGAGTCGAATGGGTTGAAGTTGCTCAAAGTTTTATTCAAATGTTTTCAACCTATTTATTCAATTTGCTTAAAGATATCTGACCCTATATTTCTCTTATTATCATTTTTCCTACACTAAATATATATGAAATAAAAAGAATATACGTGTCAAAGGTCAACCCACCCATTTTGCCACCTCTAGACGAGCGCTAACTTAGATGTCTTGTATTTTGTGGGTGTTTATCCATTATGTTTGTTAAATGTATATATTATACAAAGTTGTTTTAATGAAAATAGCTATCTAAACTAATTACAGGTTGCTGAGAGCTTGGAAGTGCCCAGTGAAAGTTTAGAGGTGACAAGAAAGATAGAAGAAGCTGTAAAACCAAAGAAAGAAGAATCTTCAAAGAGGAAAGATGCTGCAAGAAAGATAGAAGAACCGAGCCAGGTGTATGCAAAAAGAAATGAAGAGTTTGTGCAGATTGAGGATACAGAAGAGCTGAAATTAGATAAAGATGTTGAAGCAATAAAGTCAAAAGTCAAAGAACTCGAGTCAAAGCTTACTGAGGTGAGTTATGTTATATATCAGTTAGGTTATGCTATGTGGGATTATTTTTTGGCTTGCTTTGATGAACACAATGGTGTGGATATCCTCAGGCTAAAGCAACCATTCTACATCTAACAGAAGAAAAAAGATCGGTTGCTCAAGAGAAGCACTTTTTACAGGGAGAATTGGTATGGTATTCTCAATCCATTCATTTATTTATTCTCTATTTTCTAGTTGAATTGTTCAAGCATTTTAAATCTTTATGCATATTTTTACTTAGCGTTAAGGCCACTTGCCGCCATAAAAGTAAATTCGGCCATAACCTGGTTCGAAATGTTAGTTGACAGCCTTAGATGCCGTGATAATACAAGCGGTCTTATGATAATGCAGTATTAGCCATTGATGATGATCTGACAAGATTTATTGATGGGCTTGAGTTGCAGGATTTGGTGAGAAGTAAGAGACATAGGGCTCAGGTGGGATTTCCATTGCTGTATGTTTTTATGGTGGGACTTGTGAGCCTTTATCTGGGATATCTCTTCTCTTGCACACCTAACTAACTAACAACTTGTACCAAATGATTTAGACTGTGTAAATAAAGGGTCTAAAATTTATAGTTTTCAGTTTTTGGATCCAGTCTGATTAAACATTAATATTCTATCATGCTAGAATCTTTTCAGATTATTGTTATATCTTATATAAGTAGTAAATTTATTTTTATTTATTATTAAACGTAAAGTCGTGATCTTTATATATATTAACCCAATATATAATTGTTGGCCGCCATTAACCTTTTCCGTTTAGGAGCTACATTATTTAAAAATAATAGTGCAATTCAAATTTTTATTGCTATTACGATCATAATTAATAGCTTATAATAATTCACTTAGTAATTAAATTTATATAATTAGTATTATTCATTCATATGCTTTCAATAACTAAAAAATAATTACTATAAGCTCAAGTTAATATAATGATAATTAAAACATGTATCGATTTAACTTATTTAATTTAAAAAGTAATTACATCGAGATAAAAGG
The DNA here is from genome assembly GCA_947069175.1 of Scalesia atractyloides. Lineage (NCBI taxonomy): Eukaryota > Viridiplantae > Streptophyta > Magnoliopsida > Asterales > Asteraceae > Scalesia > Scalesia atractyloides. The sequence goes on along the minus strand of CAMTDV010000022.1, from coordinate 22,970,889 downwards.
TAAACAGACAACAAGCTGCGTCGCTACCCTTTAAAAATCAATTAAACTTCTAATATATTTCTTTATTAGTAAATCAGATCTTTGCTGTATAACAATTATACATACATTATTATATATATAATTTATAAACTTCTTAACTACAGTGATTTTTGTTCTTTTGTGAATTCTTTTTCATTTTTCCTTTTTCTTTTTGTCTATTTTTTGGTTTTTGTTTTTCTTTTTTACGTTTTAATCGAACCTGGTGTTGTGTATGTAATAAAATGAACGGTCAACGTCAGTACCGGAATTGATATTCGTTAATATTGTTCCGATTGATGTAAACACATCTAAGTATTTTTTGGTCGTATCATGATTTTTTTTGTTTCTCTTTCGGTAAGCGTCGGTATCTTAATGAACCGGACAAATATCAAAGAATTCCTGCCATTAACGTTATTTTTACTATTGCATTTATGTTTCCATTAAAATTCAGTCGTCCCGCCGTAGAGCGCGGATGTTACCCACTAGTTATTAGTAATTATAAACCTCAAAAATCAAACTTCCAGACATAGCATTTCCTATTATACTTTCACGTCTCTATAATTTATATTGTAAATGAAAACTAATGATTTTTCATATGTTAGAAACTAGTTTAAGTTCCCGTGTGTTACACGGGTTACTTGAAGTATATTACATTAATTAATTATGTTGACAAAAACTTTGAAATGAAAGAAACGTTTCATTACTTATTATGTAAATATTAAATCACAATCAACCAAAAATATATATGAAAAATCACACTCGCCTACTTGATAACATCGGCCACAAGTAATTCTACCATATCATCTCGTCACAAGCAATGCATATGAGCCTCATGAGAAAATTTATCTACAACGGGTCACATAGGTTGGATGTGTCAAAACAGCTCGAAACTTACCAGCAATATCAAGAGATAAATATACCTGTTTCTTTTCCTTTGTTATTTTCTTTGGCAAAACGCCGGCTGTGAATGTAAGCCCCATCCTATTTCCTACAAAAAAAAAAGTCAACTCTTAGTCAAACTGTTTAACACTCTAAAAAAGTCCAGTGTGTAAAAATAAAGTCCATGATAACGATTTAAGTTTAAACATAAAAAATAAGACAAACAAAAAACTAAAGAGTCCTCCAGAGGGTATCTAATGTTAACTTTAAAACCTCCCCACATGCTAAATGGGTTCATCAGCCTATTCAAATTCGGTCCGAACTCGGGTTGATTCAAATTTAACCGAATTACGAAAACAAAATAAAATGAAAATTTAGGAAAAAATATCCCTTTGCGAGCAACTAACTTTTGCTTGTTGGCATGCTCGGTTAGGAAAACTAATTCAACCAGTTTGGCTTTGAAAAATGTCAAACCAAGGTTTCTGGTTTGAAAGATCATTTCAATCCTGAACCAGCTAGACCAAACCTTGCACATCCCAACTAATATATTCTAGAACATTACCATATGCAGACAATAATAAAAAGAACTCTTCACGTACCGCAAAATGTGGCTCAATTAAACAATCACTGTAGCAATCAAACAATAATACTAACCAACTTCCTAACGTTCAACATACCTATCCATTATAATGTATGGACATGCAAATGGGGAATCTAAATAAATAATGCAGAGTAACATATTACATACCCGGTTAGTTCCTTCTAGTTAGTGGTAAAAGGAGGCTGCAGTGTAGCCTTGGGATGAGTGTGGTACTGGTACCGTATCGAACCGAACCGGTAGTGGTACCGAAATTAGTTTTAGGGTAGCGGTACCGGTATCGAAATATTCGGTACGGTACCGGTATTTGAAGGTAAGATTCAGTATTTTACCGGTACCGATACCGAAAATACCAAAAAGTGAGTACCGTACTGGTATCGAAAAAAATTCGGAACGGAAAATTTGGTACGGGTACGGGACCGGTACCCAGTACCAAATGCTCATCCCTAGTGTAGCCTGCAATCCCAGAAGCAAAAGTAAGTGCATATATATGACAACCAGTGCGGTAAAATAAACAGAGCTCATCGGTTATATGGATAAAATACACCAATAACATTTCTTTTTTAAAAACACAGAATCTTACCTTCATATACAATACTATCAAATTCAACTTCGTTTAGTATCATTATCATCCAATCCACTAAATAAACACTGTGTGGGAAAAAACAATCGATACACTAAACAATAAAGCACAAGATGAATCATAAGAACCCAAGAGAAATCTCTTCTTTAAACTTTTAGAGATCCGTCTTCAACAGCTAAGCTGGAATCCAAGAACCCAACAACAATAATTACACCCTTTCTAAAAATGTTATAAAAAAAGGCAAACTTCATTGTGGCATTTGATCGAACATTTGGGCAAAAAAAATGGGTCATTTTGCTTTTCAATGTTAATATTGGGATATTTGAATAAAATACTCCATAAAGAGGAATTAGATGGTGAAGTCAAACTCAACCGCAAACCATAACAATTCTACCAATAACAGTAATCAATAAACGTAATTAGATTAATTTCAATGCAATCGTTTGGAAAAAGGCATACTTATACCTAGAAAAACACGAACTGTGAGTGGAGAATTGAAGAATGGTGCAGTAGACAAAAACCATGTCTTTTTCACAATTTCACATTGGTTACAAATTCTATTGTGAGTAAACAAACAATGATATATGTGAAATCAAGGGAAGAAATCACCATAGATATGAATGGGAAAAATGAAACGCCGCAGCTAGGGTTTGTGATTGATAGAAAAGGAGATGAAATCGCCTGGGGTTTGATAGAAATGGAGAAAAGGAAAGTCTGATGATTAGCGGAACGGCCTTGCGTGGTTATCCCACTCAAATTTTCACAATAATGGTTAATAAGATGACATGTGGCAATGAGTGGTGTAAGTATATGCCAAGTGACACTAAAGTGTTTTGCTTTAATATAGATAATAGATTCTAATTATGTTAAAGAGTAAATAAAAGAAAAATGAATAAAATATTATCAAATAAGATATTACCTATATATTAAAAAAGGAATGTGATGAATAGCAAATGGTACTGATACTGTACCGGTACCGAATTTATCGGGTATGTTTTTAGTACCGACTTTTGACATTTTCGTTACCGGCTCGGTACCGGTTTTTACCCTTAGATACCAGTTGGTACCGAGCTCATCCCTAACATCACCATTGAGCTCATGCCACGTAGCAATGCAGGTAATTGCACCATTTAGATTGCTTTTCATACACGTGGTAAGTAAATTATATTTCACTTGAATGAGGTTTTTATATACACAACTTCTTTTGCCTTCTTGTTTATCTTTTTCTGTAACGAATGAATTGTAGCATGTAAAATTAACTTGGATATTTAAATTGTTGATGAACAAATGGTATCAAACTGGTATCGTATCGGTATCAAATTTACAAATCATTACGGTACCAATTTGGTACCCACCTTTTTTCGTTTTCAGAATCGTTACTTTCGGTTCGACACCGGTCTGACACCATACTTTATTTACTGATTTTTACCTTTAAATACCATACCGTATCGTACCGAGCATTTTCGGCTTTCAGTGCCGTTACTAGTACCGAGTTCATCCATATTTTAACGTGTTAGTTACTGAACTGAAAACAACCGAATTTCCAACGTGTAGGACGTGTGGGTCCTACTATTATATATTAAACTTATTTAAAATCGTTTTTTTAGGACGAAGTGACTATCGTTACTACGTTATTTTTGTCTATGTTTTGATATTCGGTATTTGCTTGGCGTTGCTGGCACGCATTTGTAGACGTTGTATCCCCGCCGCAACGCGTGGGCGGAAAATCAACTAGTTACATTAAAGCGTAAATAAAAGAAAGATGAATAAAATATTATATATCTATACTATATATAATATGCATATTAGAAAGGGTAGATTTGGTCTTTTTACACATTTTAAGGTGTACAACTATACAAGTATTTATGCGTTTCAAGGGATTTCAATAAAGCACCTCCAGGTAGGGCTAAAACGAACCAAACAAACACAAACAAAACTTTGTTCGTGTTTGTTTGTTAAAAAATATATGTGTTCAGGAACTGTTCATGAACACTTATCGAACAAGATTTTGTGATCGTGTTCGTTTGTTAAGGAAATGAACTTGTTCGTGTTCGTCTGTTAATTTACGGAAAATTAACTAGTTACATTAAAGCGTAAATAAAGAAAAGATGAATAAAATATTATATATCTATACTATATATAATATGCCTTTTAGAAAGGTAGATTTGGTCTTTTTACACATTTTAATGGGTACAACTATACAAGTCTTTATGCGTTTCAAGGGATTTCAATAAAGCACCTCCAGGTAGGGTTGAAAAGAACCGAACAAACACAAACACAACCTTGTTCGTGTTTGTTTGTTAATAAATATATGTGTTCAGGAACTGTTCATGGAACACTTACCGAAAAGATTTTGTGATCGTGTTCGTTTGTTAAGGAAATGAACTTGTTCGTGTTCATTTGTTAATTTACGGAACGGACAAAAAAGAACGTTGATGAACACAAATGGGCACAAACTAATGTTCATAAACACAAATGGAAACAACCAAACACAAACAAACATTTATTAACTGAATATATAATACAGTGACACTTTTCATATATTTTATTTGTCAGAAATTTTGAAGAATTTAAATAAAATATAAAAACTAAAAACACTAGAGGACCGTAGAATGCAAACAAACACGTTCCCGAGCATAAATAAACAAACACGGCCTCTGTTCATGTTTGTTTATTTAACTAAACGAACGAAATTTCATGTTTGTGTTCGTTTGCTTAATAAATGAACGAACACAAACGGACTTCCCACCAAACAGTTCATAAACAGTTCGTCAAACATTTGGTTCATTTGCAGCTCTATCTCCAAGCGATAAATTTCAAAATTCGAAAATTTTCAAATTTCAAAGAAGTTCATTCCTTCGCTGCCTTTCTCTCTTCTTTCAAAGTTCCAACACATAAAAGTTAAATAACCCGCCCAAATCCTCTGCAGTAGGACCCTTTATCTCTTCTGCCCCCTTTCTTTTTGAAAGCTTCAGGACACATAAAAGAGAGAGATAGATACTCGGTACAAAGTAGAGCTACAAGATGAGAGAGTGACCGGTGATGGTGGAATGAGGTTAATCTGGAAGTGGTGATGAAGTTAGGCTCGAGATCAGGTAACGACGATAATGTAGGGTTACGGATCGGGTTTTGAATGGTGGTGTTATGACAAATATTGAAGGCGACAAAGGTGAAGTCAACAATAGCTGGGTTGGTGTTAGCCGTAACCCAGACACTGGTGGCTAGGATTTTGCCGTATTGGCGGTGGCGACAGCAGCGGTTTGAGTTGTCACTGGCATTGGCGATAGTTGTCCTTACAAAATTGGGCAGCGGCATGAAGTGGTGTTTCTTAGCGATACAGTTAGAACCGGCCGCCATGCTGGTTGCTGGTAATACTATATATATTAGCTACTGTTGTTGGAACTTTTGTTATTATGGCTTTTCTTGCTGCAACATTGCTTCTGGTTCTATGTGAAATCTATAATTCATAGAATCGATTATGAAGATAAATATAACAAGGTGGTCATCATAGCAACACCAATGGAAGACGCGGGATGTTGTTTAGTGCCACATCTCCTAGAGAAATTCATGTTTTTTTTACTATATATCCTTATCAATTTGGGTTGTTTAATAATTACTTTAATGGATGGTTTCCATATGACTTATGCTTGTTGCAGTGGCGAAGCTTGAGATTTCCGACGGGGGTTCGAAAACGTATATACCCAAAAATTTCTATAGAACCGGGGGTCGAAAATGTATATACCCAAAATTTCCTATACGAAAACTATATGTATAACACTACTGAGTGAAAAGTTTGGGGGGTCGGGCGCCCCTGGCCCCTTCTATACTTCGCCCCTGGCTTGTTGTGCAGATTATAACATCTGATTTTTTTCAAACTACATACTTTTAACATTCAGATGAGTTGGTACAAGTATTGACTTGAGTTTATAAAGGGTTTATTTTATTCAACATAGAGACAAAAGGGACCACTTGATGGATATATTTCATGCTCCAAAGCTTATGGGATCAAATGGAAAGATGATGAAAACTAATAAAGCACTAAATACATATTATTTATTTAAATTCATATAAATGCACATTATATTATATATTAAATATTATATTATATAATTATATAATTTGCAACAAGTTCATTAGGGACTTGTAACTTGTGCTTGATTGATGTTTCATGCAATGACTTGGTTGTATCTTTTTCTTTATGTTTTGTACAATTTTCTATGCATACCATGTTGTACTCTATGCATGTATAATTGTATTGTACTCTATATACATTGTATTCTTTGTTTGTATGGTGGTTCTTTAGAAACCATGTGTGACTTTTGAAAACCATCTTCAGCTTCTCATGTTTGGGTGTTAACACGTATTGTTATTTTGGGTTTTTTTGACACACACTAAACTGTTTCTCTCTTCACCACATACAGGTTCTCTCTAAAATCTCTCTTGCAGCGATGTTTTTTAGGGAGTTTTGAACTTCACCACCGGTTGTTTGTTGTTTCTGTGACGTTCTTGGTTGTTGTTTGGGGAGTTTAAAGCCCACAGATCGAATGCGAGATGAAGTTTGGGTTTCGACCGAATCGTTTAGAGTTTTGTTTTTGAGATCTGTTGTGGGGATGATGGTTGCCAGCTAATTGGCATGGCAACTCCGGTTGCAGCCGTGGCAGCGTCTTAGCCTCTTGATTTTGCGACGATGATGATGACTGTAGATCTGAGTGTTTATTTTATATCTTTTCGTTTTATAGTTAATTTGACGATGGTGTTGGCGGTAGTTGTGGTTATGGTGGTGGTCGGAATCCACGAAGACCGTCGTCACCGTGGCACCACCGTACATGGTGGCCGTCTCTCTCTGTAGTTTTTGATTTGAGGAACATCGGAGTGTGGTGATATATGCAGATGCTTTGATTTGAACATGCAACTGGTTTGAATGTGTAAGTTTCTTTACCTCACTAGCGACGTGTTGGATGTGCATCTTGCCATGTGAGTGGCGTTGTGTAGTACCACATGGAATGCCATCATGGCAAGGCGGCCATGTTGTGACGGACGACACCTAGTAGTTGGAAAGGGTGGCAAAAGATGTTTCTGGTTACCGGGTTGGTTCGCAGCTCATACCAATGTCGTCGGATGTGTGTTTGGGCAGTAGAGCAGTGCCTGCAATGGGTGGGAGAGCATCATCAAGCGGTGGTTGACGGTGGTAAGACCACTGTTGAGATTAAGAGTAAAAACATGTTGGGACTCTTGGAGTTCCATTTCTTTGTCTTGTGGTTTTTTTTTTTTTTTTTAAATGTTGATTCTCTGTTATGTGATTATTAGTTACAAATCATATAAAACAGGCTTTCATATATGTTGTTACTGGCTTATGAGTTCTATACATGATGCATTAACAAAAATTAGAATTTTTAATACACAAAGGCTCTACAAAAGTTGAGGTTCGTTGAAAAGTTGGCTTTTAATGTAAGAAAAGGTAGCCTTTCTTTTGATAATTTAAATGATTCCAATGTGGGGGTTATGTTGACTTTGGGATTTAAGTTTTGTACATATGATTTAACTTGAAATGCAAGTGTTGTTGATATATGCAAACTTTTGTGGGACTGTTAAGTGTAATGAGCAGAAACAAATGGCCACGATGAATAGCCGGATTCCAGTTCAGCCCAAGACTCTAGAAATTGTTATTGATGTTGTAATAAACGAGTCACGATTTTATGCCCCCGCCGCAATACGGGGTGCTTAATCCTAGTTAAACAATAATGAGGAAATGTCTCCTGACTAAATGATCCCATTTTCGTATGTAAATATCTATTTTCTTGTCTTTATAATTTAGATGTTTTTAACTGCATTATATGAGTTTCATGTTTTCTGAATTGCAGATCTTATTTGGCAAATCATAAGTTAAAGAAATAACTAAAAGTCTTTAGTAATATTTCAATCAGATTTATTATATATTAATATATTCTCCTATATATTAAAAATGCAAGCTTATGAATAGTATTAGATCTACTAAGAAGTTGCCACGTGGCTCATTAAGATACTGCCACGTGACAACTTTTTATTATTATTTTCTTTATGTGTGCTACGCAAAAGTCGGTATCGAATTGTTACTTTAGATCTTTCGGTTCGGGAAATTCAATACCGCTACCTATACCATTTGCTCATCTCTGACCAAGAGTTTTAATTGCCACGTGACAACTTATTTTTATTTTTTTCTTTATGTGTGCTACGCCAAAAGTCGGTACCGAATTGGTACATAAGATCTTTCGGTTCGGAAAATTCGGTACCGTATCCGATACCATTTGCTCATCTCTGACCACGGGTTTCATACGAATAACATCATTACCATACAACTTATTTTGTTGATTTTTCTTTCGGGTATCTTTTAGTGTTTTTTTCTATATTTTCTTTTTATTCTTGTCAGTGATTCCGTGCGCAACGTACTCGTGGTGATTTCAAAACACAAGTAAACACATATTAAATAACAAAAGAAGTTTGCCGCAACGCGACGACCTTAATAAACCTAGTTATATTAAAATGTTGAAATGAGATTTTTTGTAACGGGGGAAGCTCCAATGCACGGCATTTTGTTTCATTGGGAGTTGACAATAATACATTGTTTTGTGTCAAATAAAGGGGTCGAATTGGATTATAATTTATATATATTAAGATCCCATCAAACGATGAAATAAAAGAACTTTGATTAAAAGAATTTGTCTGCGGGTTTGGTAAGGGGTTGAAACTGATATTTGTTTTTCAATGGGTTGAAACGGGTAAAGTCAGATTGACTAAAGCATTTCAATGTCTAAGAACATTTTTTTTCCTGTTAATTATGATTAGAAAAGTGTTTATTAATTAAATATTATTATGTTTTTGTTATTCAAGGTTGTTGTAACTCTTATTGTAACACCCCAATCCGGATGGGTTGATGTGTTACTATAACCGTGGATCAGAACAAAAGTCATAATTCCATTGATTAAGCCAAAGTTGGAAATACATAACATAAGTTAGGGTTAGCCCAAATGTCTAGTACAGATTATTATGAAAATATAAAGTTAATGGCAATTTCAGATTATTTAGATTATTCCTAAGCATTAGTCTTCTCTTTTGATCCTGCCCAAGGTATCCTGTGAACCTGAGGTATACAAAAGGTTTACGGAATGAGCCGAATGCCCAGTACGGAATAATAAGCTTGAACAACAAACAAATAAATAAATAAACAACTGAAATGATATCACTACAGCTCGTAATGTAAATTGATAAGAAGCGAAACAATACAAAGGAAAGCATAACATATAATTGAACTGAATCATATCATACGGACGTATCTATAAGCTAAATAGAGGTGACAACCACGAAGTCTATCACATGAGACAATGCGGGTTGGCCTACCCGGCATCCATCTCCAGAAACATACCTAGGATATATCCATACGCCTCGTAGTCGCTATGTACCACACTTGTACCCAAGGACACCGTGAACTGATAACTTCGCCATGGGAGGAACGAGAGAGCTTAGGGTAGCAGATCTCACATAACTAGAAGCAATTATAACACTAACATAACAGATACTATAAGTATCGGAACATGCGATAATGACTACAATATAATCATAAACCTAACCCATGTTGTTAAGCTGAAAAACAATTGTGATCGGAGTAAGAAACGAATGGACGGTCAATTGAATCGAGGCTCAAAGACGTTAGAGAATTTTAGATATATACATACACAAATATAATATAAATAAGGTTTGTGGCAAACGAACCAGATAACAAAAGGAGAGGGGTTAAGGATACGTACCTTATTTCTTGATTTGTTGTCTTATAAATAATAGGCTTGTTTAAGCGTGTTTGTATAGACCTACATCATATCCATATATTTCATAAGATTGTATTCGTATATATAAAGTGTGTGTGTATATATATATATATATGTTTGTTGAGAGATCTTGTCTAACCCATGACTAGTTTAATTCTCAAGTTTGTTTAAGAAACCATCTATATATATTTCTGTTTTGTTTACACTAAAAAGAAATAATTACTATCATCTATATATATACACGTATTATTTATATTTGTATTTACTAATGAAACATAACGTTAATTTCAGTTGTACAATCGTAATAAAATAAGTAAATAAACATTTAATATAGGTTTAAATAAAAATTAAACGTAAATGTTAGTCATAAGATATGAACTTTGTGACCTATAGGTTGTAAGTAAAAAAAGGCTTAACCAGTGAGCCACTTAGTCCTTTATATTTGTCTTATAAATCTGGTAATTTAAATAAGAAATTTGATGTTATTAATTAGAAAATTTGACAAAAATGTTATTACCAACAAGGTTTGAACCCCATACCTCTGGTTTCTAATTCCCAAGACTTAACCAATTGTACAACACCACCTTTTGATATGTATTTTAAAATCTGATGGGTTTAACCAGAAATCTGGTGGGTTTAAATGCAAATCTGATGTATTAAAAAGAATGCCTCTTGCAAGAGTTGAACCCAAGACCTCTAGGTTATAAGTTAGAGTCTCAACCAGTGGACCACTTAGTGATTTATGTTTCATTTATGAAATCTGATGTTTTATATAAGAAATATGATGCATTTGATAGAAAATCTGGTGTTTTTAGAAAATCTGGTGTAAATCTGATATTGCATCATATTCTGATGCATTATATCAGAAATCTGGTAAACATATATGTCTCCAGCAAGTGACCTTTGGGTTGTAAACCAGAACCTAAACCAAATGGGCTACCTGAGCCCTTGTAAACAAATAGATTAATTAATTATTTATTTACTAAGTTAACTGGTTTATCTTCTTCTTCATCATCTTTTATACAAAACTAACGTTTACATTATAAATTCTAGATTCCATTTTCATTATAGATTAACCTTAAAGTATCAAAAATAAAGATTTAGTTTATGGTTACCTTGGTCAAAAACGCGTTTCGGTTACGAGAGACGTCGTCAGAAAATAAGTAAGTATCGTCAGAATTGGTATTTCTTCACCGGAAATGGTTTCGGGTGGTATATTTTTCGTGGTTAAAGCTTCTAGTGGCTTAGTAGAGATGGTGGTGAATGAAAAGTGGTGTCGGTATGGTGTTTGGTTTCGTTACGGTTACGCGTTACCGGAACCGGGTTTTCTTATGGAAGTGATGGATAATAAGGTAGGTTGTGAAGAGAGTTGAGAATGGTTTTGCAAAGCATTTGGTTCTCTATTTATGTAGGAGAAAGGAAAGTTCTCGCTGATGAAGAGTTTGCAGAGATTTTTCCCAAAGTCAATTTTGCATAAAATAATCATGCAAGTTGTAAATAGATAAATAGATCTCAACCATTCAAATTTCAATTTTCCTGACAAAGTGATGTTTATACCTTTTGTCTTCCTTTTCCACTTGCAAGACTTTTCAATAATAAAAGTATATAGTCTTATTATTGTTGTTGTTATTATTATTATTAGTTTTTTTAAATAATTGCCAATGTTGGTGCATATGTCTGTTGCCTACGTCATTATGTATCGAGTCTGAGAGAATATGGCTTAATCTGTTAGAAACTAGGCGTATTTAAGTGAGTCGGAGGTCAAGTTCGCTGGTCATGTTTTTGGTTGAATGATTCAAGTTCGCGCGGTCTCCTTCACTTACTAGCGAACTTATGTTTCTATAAATAGCTAGCTTGAGTATCTCATTTGTAACTTCAGAGATTTTGGCACAGAGACGGCGAAGCTCTGTCGGATCCGGTTCTCGAATGTATTGAACTTTAGATCAATGAAAACAACGTTTAAATGAGTAATTCTTGTTATTTGGTTAACTTGTCATTAGTTTCCGCCTAATTGGACAACAGATAACAAATTTAGGTTCCCGTGCTAATCGTGGACGTTCCTACAAGTGGTATCAGAGCCTGGATACCTAAATTTGCTGGAATCAAGACAAGAATTTCTCTTATTCTACTCCATTATATCATTTTTCTTAACATTTTTATATATTTGAAGATTTCATGGACAAAATTGGCTAAAAGTTGAATATGTCATGTAAAATACAGTTGTGATAAACCCCTGAGAGTTTGGACATCAAATTCAAACGAATTGATAGCAAAAAGTTCAAAAAACCATGATTTGCGAAATCACTATGGCTGAACTTGAGATCAAGTTCGCCCGAACTTGACTAAAATTCTTTGAATTTTAATCAAGTTCGACCGAACTGATAGATTTTCAAGGTTTTAACCACAAGTTCGCTCGAACTCATCTTAATTTCTTCAATTTTATCAAGTTCGCTCAAACTTGTATAAAATTTGGTGAAATTTTAGCATAAGTTTGCTCGAACTTAGCTAATTCCTTGAAAATCCTTCCTAAGTTCGACCGAACTTATCCGTTTTTATTGAAAACCTTTACAAGTCCGCTCGAAATAGCTCAAGTGTGAAATTTTCATCTAAATTCGACCGAACTTGACTGTGTGTGATAAATTTGAAAAATTTTCATCTAAGTTCGACCGAACTTGTTGAAAATTAAAATTAAAATCAGTTTTCACACAAGTTCGACCGAACTTGTCTATTACTAATCAAGTTTTGAGTGTTCTTGATCGTGTTTTCAGATAAGTCTTCAGATTGTCATAATGGAAGATTTCCATAACGTGTTCGTCTCATAAGTAGCTTTTTCATCAAATGCTAATACCCTGGCGGCGAACCAGATGAATATCGACAACGAAATGGGTACTACGACAAAACCGCCAAAGCTAGTGAGTATGGACGAATTCGAAGGGTGGAAAGAAAAATTTGTGAATTGGATACAAGCAAATCAATTCAACAGCTGGGTTGCAGTTGAAGATGGTTACAAGTGGCCAAAAGATGAGCGTGATCAAGATCTTCCGTTGAACAAGTTTTCACCAGCTGACAAAGAAAATTATGTCGCTGAGAAAAGAATGATCAGCTTGATACAACAATTATGAAGGAAGATATCTTGATATTATTGCCAGAATATGATACTTTGCAAGAATTGTGGCACTCTCTCTGTGACAAATTCAAAGGAAGCGATGAAATGATCAAGAGCAAAAAGGCTTTGATTAAGAAAGAATTCAAGATCTTCACGATGATCAAAGGAGAGACGATGAAGCAGATGATCGATAGATATTGTCACCTTATGGTCCAGATGCGAAGACATGATATCGATCTAATGAAGAGCAAATTGAGAAATTGGCCGATGCACTTCCTGAAGGAGAATGGACAACATATCTGATGATTCTGAAGAACAGTCCATCTTGGAGACATTTCAAGTTGTCATCTTTCATTGAAAAATTAGAAGGTCATGAAATGGAGTTGATGAAGATTGCGAAATCAAAAAATGCTAATGTTGTTCAAGATGTCGGTGTTTATTACAAAGGAGGTGTTCAAGATACTCCAATCCAAAGTCCGAAAATCCAAACGACATTTAGTGCAAACATGAATTCATCACAAAACCAGAGTTCTCCATATGCTGGATATACAAGTGCTAGTTCAAACTCTTCATTCCAAAATCAGAACAATCAGTCGCATCAGACAAGTCAATCCAGTTCTGATTCAAACGTGTTCCAGTGCAACATAGCAGTCGGAAGAATGTATTTCCTGAAAAGGTGGCCAAACAGCACATAACACTTCTTGCTACTGTTCTAGAATCGTATGAAAGTCTTGTTGCTAGAAAGATTGGTAATCCGGAAATGACTGCCGAGGATTATGATCAGGTAGACGAATAAGAGTTGGAACTGATGGATATCAAATGGAGCCTTGCATCTATCATCAGAAGAGTTACCAAGTTTGTGGCACTCATTGGAAGGAATATTGGTAATTCAAGTAACAAGCTTGGATTTGACAAGTCAAAAGTCACATGGTTCAGGTGTCGACAAAAGGGACACTTCAAACGTGAATGCAACAATCAAGAAGAAAGTGGCAACCAAAATCCTTTCGGCAGTAACAATGAGTACTACAAGAAAGCTCTTCAATACAAGCCATATCCGAAAAGAACACAAGTCGAAGGAGAAGATAAATCCACAAAGACAACCGAACAAGCTCTTGTTGTTACTCATGAAGAAGATGGTTTTGACTGAAACAGATACATTGGAAAGAAAACTGGTGTGGCTATGATGGCAGAGGTAGTAGATGAATCTGAGACATCGTATGTTAATGCTGCTCTAGAGAACACCATTCTGGAAGGATATATGCAGAGAGCTGAGGAAGAAGAAATAGCTTATCTTGAAATGGAAAGGCAAGAATCATTGAAATCAGAGGCCGAAAAGGTAAAATCTAAGGTAAGTGTGTCTGAAAAGGAAGTTGTGAAAGTTGGCATAAAGTGCGCAAATCCTTGTGAGTCTTGTACTGAAAAGACCAAAATCATAAGAGAAATGACTGTACACAACGAAAATTTTCGTTATGATTACAAAACTATGAAAGAAGCTTATGACAAAATGAAAGGCACATATAAAAATGTTGAAAAAGCTAATCTTGAACTCAGTGCTAATGTAAAAATGTTAAATGCCACAGTAATTGAAAAACAAAAAGCAATTAACATGTACATTAACACCATTGCTGAAACCAAGCGTGAGCTTCATGACATAAAGATAGAAACAGAAAGGGTAAGACAATTGCTGAAAAGTTACACTACAAACGCTTATGTCATTGATCACATTCTGCCTACGATTAAGTCGGAGGAAAATGTTGATAAATCAAAGCGTAAAGAATACGGAAGTGTTCCTCCACCACTTCTTGCAAGTTATTCCTGCAAGAAAGATGATGAGATTGAAAAGACATGTAATATATTACTTTTATCAGAAATAAAAGATAAATTGCCTAAGAACTGTCACACCCCGACCCGCAGCGGAAAAGGTGATCTGGGCATGATTGGGTTATCATCAAAGCTCATGACATTTATTATGCGTTTCATATTCATTAACACAATTTAATGGAAATTTACAATAAGAATTACAATATGTTCTAACTATCAATCTAAGCTTCTTTGTTCTCTTCTAAGGCATTTCCTATGTTTTTCCTTGCTTCAACCTGTTCACCTGTATCATGTGTAAAAGGGTTTTTGGATCAACATAATGTTGGCGAGTGAATCCTATGGAAAACATTTGAACAAGTTTATTTGAATTGATTATGAAATATGTGCACAACCAAACATGGGTAAAAATAGATGTAAACTTATTCAACAATCATAAGATATTAAATAAAACACACATGAACAATAATGGAACATTTAGAGGCACGCGATGCTCAACTCGTCTCTCACGAGGAACTGAGGGGCCTAATGAATGAATTGCATAAACATGATAATATGAACGACACAACTACAAACAATATAAACTCAATGATACACACATGAACAATAATGAATTTGATTTGAGGCACGCGTTGTTCAACTCGTCTCCCACGAGGAACAGATGGGCTTAGTGAATGAGTTTCATATAATTTGACAAAAGGAAATAAGTAATCACAACAATATAAACAATCTAAGTTTAGATCATGATGTGGTATGGCACAAGTTTAAAAAAACAAGTTAATTATTTTTATAACACATGACACACCCCAAAACGTGTAATTTAAAAGGGGGAGTTGTAAGATTCACTCACAGTGGGTGCGTTCGGTTGATGATGTTGAATGCACGCGAAGTGGTTTTAACCACGAGTGAGATTAACCTAGATAAATCGCATTATGGTTTGGTAAGTAAACGGATTTTATTAATCTATTTTAGTAGGATTGTTGGGTGTATTTTTGTGAGTTTAAGGCTATTTTCTAACCTTAAAAATGTTATTTTTAAGTATTTTTAATTGATTTTTAATTAAAATAATTAAATAAAAATAATAAAAAAATTTGATTTTTTTCTGACCGTTGACCGTTGACTTTGACCGTTGACTTTGACTGACTGTTGACCGGTTCGAATGCGTATTGATGTGCGCTGAGTGAGGCTCGAACCCGAGACCTCCCGTACGCGTGCACGCAGCTCTACCAACTGAGCTACGTGTCTAACCCGTATATATCCGATTTTAATTATATATATATATTAATTAGATTTAAACAAAATCCTTTACTTTAAAAACGATTTTTAGTCCAGAGAACCGGTGCGCTCCACAGGTCTCGAACCCGGGACCTGTGGCTTGTGTAACACACAGTCCACCGCTGGACTGTGTGTTTAACATGTTATATAATCCAATTTTTATTATACTTAAATACAAACTACTTGTTTTCATTTCTGACTTATTTAAAAAGGTAACATAATGGTCCGGGTCGATGCAGAAGACCGGACTCGAACTCGTGTGCTTTGATTAAACATACACACAGTCCACCGCTGGACTGTGTGTCTAACTTGGTTATTATTCCGGTTATTAATATACTTAACATATACCTGTGTGACTCCGGTTCAGTTTAACAAAAAAAATGATTTTTATTGAAGCAGCGTGTGTGAAACAGGATTCGAACTCGAGACGTTTGTGATTAATGTGCACACAGTCCACCGCTGGACTGTGTGTCTAACCCGAGTAATATCTTGATTTTAATTATACTTATACGTTTACCGCACTTCATCTTCTTTGTCGGATTTTAACCAGAGTCGGAAAATCCGACTGGTTCGATGTGTTAAATCAGGTTCTTTAGCGTTTTATGTTCAATCAAAGGTGAGATATAAATAAAAAGAAAGGAAATTAGGCGTGAGGTATACCGACTATCTTCCTCTGTTTTCCGGCAGAACTCCGGCGACAGCAATACCTTCCGGCGACGAGTGTCTTGCAGCAGAGAAACTTCAGAAAGCTTACAAAATATGTGGGTGACTTCGGTATATGTTCAAATGGTTTAGTAAGGCTCAGAACTGGGGAAACCGGTTTTCCGGCGACGAACAGAATAATTCCGGCGAGTGAGTTTTCGCCGAGAAAAGGTGCGGTTTTGAGCGAAAATGTTTCCAGAAGTTCGAGGTTGTTTTTATAGGGCAAATCTTCGAAGAACTTGGTCTGATTTCCGACTGGATTCGTAAGTTATAAAAGCTCCGGCGGTTATGACTTTGGTCGCGGACTCAGACGTCGGTTATAACCGATGTCTTAGTAATGGTTTACGTTATAACGGAAGATGTCGTTAAAACTCGCGAGATTGCCGGGATTTCCGACGACTGAACTTTGGGCGCCGGTTTTGAATTCGTAACGTCATGATATCAATTAAATGATTCTAATATTTAACAAATAACATCAGTGGCGCAGTGGTTTAGTGCGCTGTGTTAAGTCGTTTGCTGGACCGGTACTGACCCGGGTTCGAAACCCGGCAGAACCAAAACATTTTTATTTTGCGATTTTTAACAGTTTTTCAAAAACTAATTATATATTCCCGTATAATAATTGATTATGTATCGTTTAAAATTATTTTGGGCATTTAATTCGCAACGAAAATTTTGACTGACTGTTCGGTTGATAAACGGATCGGGTTTGGTAAATCCGTTTTTGACGGATGTTACAAGAACATCGACGTAGACTTTACGAAGAAAAATGATGACAGTGAAGCGGTTGTAAAAAATGTGGTTAAAAATGTTTTGGGAAATGATTATGATGACGACAGCTTTAAAAATGCCAACTCAAGTTCAAACAGTTCTGGTTCACAGTCCGAAAATGATGCTACATAATCAGAAAGTAATCTAAGTGATGATCCTAACGTTGTCATGTAAAAAGTTAAGGAATCTGATAGATTATATTTTGATGATAGCTTTCCAATTCGAAACGTGAAAGAAGATCAAATCGATAAACTGTTTAAACTTGTGGAAGTTTCATCAGATAATCTCGAGAAAAATGTAAGAATGGTGGTGATTTTCCTGAGAACAGGAGAGCAGGATTAGGTTTGGAAGTTACAGAAGAAGAACCGAAGAAGAAACAGAAATCAACATTCCAGGAATACAAAGGTAAAAACATAAAGTTTGTTTACGGAACAAGCATGGTTCAAGAAGAAAGCGTAATCGGTAAGCAATCAAATGATGAATTCAAGAAAGAAAAAGAACTTCGGGATAAGGCTAAATCCGCATGTGGAGTAAAACTCACTAGTGGACATTCACATGATAATTAGACTTGCTTCAAATGCAATGAAGTTGGTCACATTTCTCGCAAGTGTCCGAAATCTAAGCCTGTGTATCCATGAAGAAATTCAGTTTCAAATGCTGAGAAACTGAAGCAACCAGAGATTGTGAAATAAAAAACAATGTTAAAAAGAAATTTTGAATAAAAAAACGAAGTAAAACCGAAGTTTGAGTCAACGTTTGTAAACTCAACTTTTGAAAAAGGTGAAACTTCAAAATCCTTTGAAAACAATGATTCAAGATTTTATGTTAAAAAGGCAAGAAACATGTCACAATCCTGGGTTGCTAAAAAGAAATCGTATGAAAATGGAAAATCTGTTGCTGATAAAACTGACAAGGTCAAATCAAAAGAATCAGTAATAAAAAATGATCTTTTAAAGTCAAATTTTTCAAAACAAACAAAGAAGGAAAATGTTGAAAAGTCTTCAAAATTGACATCGGACGAAATGTTTGATGAGATTTTGATTATGATGATGGGTTGGAAAGTGATTATGAAGATTGTTATTCATTCCAGCCCAAGACCAAAAAGGCTTGGGTTTCGCTTTTCAAGTAGTTACTTTCATGTGCAGGAGTCCCAAGATCCACTCTATCAAAGTTGATATAGGATAACGAGCTCCATGAATATTTAACTTATCTAGAATGTCAAAATCTTTGTCATTTTTGAAAAGAAAGAAGTTGAAAATAATGTTTGTAAATTTGAGAAAATCCACACCGTTAAAGAGAACACTGATTGTCACGTTAACAAAGTTTAAAGGTTTGTTCTGCTGACCGGTGATGATGCAGAAGATGAAAAAAAAGGATCGGACGACGAGTTCTCGTGATCCTCATTGGTTTGTTACATTTTTAGAAGAATTTCTTTAAATCTAAAATCCATAAATATGTTTTTGATTTTAGGGGGAGTAAGAAAATTTTTAGAAAATTCAAAAACATATGTAAAGGTTGAAAATTCAAAAATATTTGGAAAATTAAAAAAAGTACAAAAACATTAGAAAGACAAAAAGAATTCGGTGTCACAAAAATGAAATGATAGTACATCAGTGGACTATCACAATATGCTAAAGAATTGTAAAGTTTAAAAGTGATAAACAAGTCTTACTGTGGATGTGTCGGTAGGCTTTACACGTTCAGTAGATTGTTTCCGAGATATAAACTAAATTTTACAAATACTTAATCTTGTGGATTAACATTTCTCGGATATACTTAGTACTACGAAATTTCGTTTGAGAGATTTCCTGATTCTAAGATACGAGGTCTTTATAGATAGTTGATATCTGGGGTATTATACAAGTTCTTCTGATTTTGCGGAAGCAATAGCCTAGAACTTCTATAATGCTTTTGTTAAAAATCCCCAAACTGCATGCAAACTTGAAAAGCATCAAAAGATCTAATCAATTGTAGTGCTTAAAAAGATTCCTTAAATGGAACACACCTTTAAAGACGAGCCTTCATCTCTTTGTCTGTACGGTAGTACTAACTTGAGCTCTCAAGGTCTCGCACAACCTAGATACAGATATCAATTAGCTATACTCACCTGTAAGATGAAATCTAGGAAATCTTGACACAGGAGTATATTCAAGAGGTGGGAACCATAGTTAAGTCAAGTTTCATAATTCATATCTAACATATCTTGGAACAATTGAGAAATGTGTCGAAGTTTAAGAGGACAAACATATCAACAATCTAGGTAAACAAGTTTAAAACTTATAGTCACAAAAAGGTCAACGGTACTGGTGATATGTCTCAAATAACTGATATGATCCTTAGACACGAATTCACAAAAATATGTCTATAAATATGTTTGTACATAGTTTACTTTACTTGTTAAAAGTTATGTAAATACTTCACTTGCTTTTCAAGATAAAACCAAAAAGATTTTCAGTGTATTTTAGCATAAACTTACAAAAATACAAAAAGATTTTGTTTCTACATTAGTTTCAACGAGCCAATGTTGGAAAACGGATCTTCGAAGTCTGGTAAGAAAATCTGATGAATGTTTAGAAGTTCATTAATTTGAAAATTTTAAATCAGATTGTTCATAACGGTTTTTCAAATTGAGGTAATTAATTTGGACTCGGTTGACCTATTTGGTTAATCAAGGTCCTTAACTTACACATGATCAACTAAGTGGATTCTCATAAATGAAAATCATGTGAAAACTGAAGATTTTAAATGGAAAAGTATTCAAGGTCATTAAGTTGAACTTGAAACAACTAAAAGTTTTTGAAAAGATTGGAGTGAAGATCAAAATTTGAAATGTTGATGTTACAAAATTTCTAAATTTGAATCTGAAATGTTTATTTGAATGTCAGAAAGTATTTAGACAGTAATTAAAGATTGAGGGGGAGTCGATAAAGCGAAGACTGAAGACACCAGAAAGCTTAAAGCTAGGGGGAGTAAAGCTTAAAGCAAGAGGGAGTATGTTGATTAAAGTTTATCAAGAAAAAGGAAGAGAATATAAAGATCAATACGTTAAAGTTTATTCAAGAAATAAAGATCGGAAGACTTAGAAGATTTTAAAAGTCAATGACTACGGAAACATCCAAGGGGGAGTCTGTTGGTGCATATGTCTGTTGCCTACGTCATTATGTATCGAGTCTGAGAGAATAGGGCTTAATCTGTTAGAAACTAGGCGTATTTAAGTGAGTTGGAGGTCAAGTTCGCTGGTCATGTTTTTGTTGATGTCAAGTTTGGCCGAACTTGACTAAGTCAAGTTCACCCGAACTCCTTCACTTACTAGCGAACTTATGTTTCTATAAATAGCTAGCTTGAGTCTCTCATTTGTAACTTCAGAGATTTTGGCACAGAGACGGCGAAGCTCTGTCGTATCCAGTTCTCGAATGTATTGAACTTTAGATCAATGAAAACAACGTTTAAATGAGTAATTCTTGTTATTTGGTTAACTTGTCATTAGTTTCCGCCTAATTGGATAATATATAACAAATTTAGGTTCCCGTGCTAATCGTGGACGTTTCTACAGCCAAAATCATCCTTGAGGTTTGGGCATTTTTTCCGGTTTCATCCACAACCTTTTTGTATCATATTACCCTTCACTTTTGGTAATTTTTACCATTTTCATTCAAATGTCAAATTTGGGTTACTTTTCTTGGCAGATTTGTGGATGAAAATGGCAAAAACTCCCAAACCTCAGGGGTGATTTTGGCAAAAAAAGTTAGACGTTTGGATGAAAATGGCAAATTAGCCCAAAAGTGAAGGGCAATATGGTACAAAAAAGTTGTTTTGGATGAAACTGGCAAATGTGCCCAAACCAGGGACGATTTTGGCAATTTACTCTTTTTTGTTATTACAACTATTACCCCCTTAAAAGAAATTACGTCCTCGAAATTTGCTGATCAAGATACGGATCAATATGGTAGTATCAAAATGAGGGTTTCATGATATATATATATATATATATATAATATATATATAGCATATCTGTACATGTAATTTACAGTTGTGTTCATGACCATAAATGCCAATTACCTTATAACCATGCCCTAATAGTCCTCCCACCATACGTTCAAAACCATACGAAAAGTTAACGGATAACAGAGTACTATCGATACTAATATCTACCACATATATTTCATCACAGATAAGAGATATCCATATAAATTAGAATATGTGTTAACACCGAAAGAACAGACATTTAACCACACAAAAAAGCAAGGTTCACAGTTACCTGGACTAAAGTCTCTATGACTCGAAGAGACTAGGATATGCCGAACACATTCATTCCTTGATTTCCTAGGTTACTTCTCGCTCAGTACGGTTCTTCCACAAAACCTTAACGAAAGGAATCACTTTCCTACGAATAACCCTTTTCTGACGGTCTAAAATCGCTCAGGTTCTTCATCATAAAAAAGATCCTCGTGAATCGTATGCAACGGATAACTAATGATGTGGAGCAGGTGATAATTATATCCTCTCAACAAGGACGCATGAAAGAAATTATGAACATGCGAGAGTTGAGGCGGTAATGCTAGACGATATGAAACCTCTCCAACTTTCTCTAGAATTTTGAACGGATCGATATTATAACCCGTGTGGAAAATTTAAGGCTTTCAAAAACTTTTTCTTTGAAGACATTTTGTTACCCGATACTTAAACATAACCCGTTTAACGTAACGTACGCACCAGGACGAGGACATAAGCTACACATACCCTAAATACCCTTTACTTAACTTAGATATAAGTTTTGAGGGTTTAGGAATAACAAAACACATTTAGAAAAGTTCTGGGACTAAACTGCAACAACTGTGAAAGTCTGCCGATTCTCGTATTCCTAATACGGACCTTGCGTAGACATCCAAAAATTCTTGTAATCAATAAAATCTTGTATTTTATTGAAGAGATTGCAAAAACATCAATCGTTGCGCAATTTCGATCATTTTCGTGTTCGTTAAAGCGTTTTATGCATTTAAGCGAAACGGGTAACCGTACAATCGAACGAACCGACATCCACGATATTTTCGGACAAATTCTAAGTTAAATTCGCCTTAACGCCTTTATAGAGCCTAAAAATTAGGTCGACGGGTGTTAGAAACGACAAAACGCGACGATACAAGTCCAGGGGCCATTGCTAATTTTCAAACTTTGCCCCCAGACCAGGCCCTTACGCACCGAAGGAGGGACCCATACGGTCCGTAAGCAGGTGCCAGACAACATAATTACAGCGGGCAGCTTCCTACTCCTTTCTTGGCCCCAAGTCCGCGTTTTTTGCCACCATTTCACCTCCTTTGGACAAGTGGCACTAATCAGTTCCTTGATGACACATGGACACTTGGCTTGATCTTGTGAGCTCATTCACACTATAAATAGCCAAGAGTTCTTCACTTCTAACTTTCTCATTTCTCGTTTCTTCCTCCTATCTTCTTGGAGCTTGTTTCCAGCTTTTGGAGACCTCCTACTGAGTTCTTATAGTGTTCCCAACACAGGTAAGTACTCTCCCTTAGTCTATTTCATTTCTTTTGGATATTTTGAGCCAAAATTCAAACAGTTTGACTCTCTGTTTGACTTTCGGTTCTGACCAAAATTGGTCAAGTCAAAGTTTAATTGAACTTTGCAACATGATCGTAATCAGAAGGTTATGATCCCTAGCGATTGCACCTTCTGATTACTACATTTACTAGTCGAAGTGACGAGTCAAAGTTTCGGTCAAATATGCGCATAATGTGCATTTTACGACGGGAACTATTTTCGGGTATCAAAACACTAAGTTTTGATACCAAATTAGTTTTATAACTTAGTTAGACATGTTTTAACATATCTAACTCGTCACTTCTAGTTTAGTGCTTATTTTGGGTCGTAAGTCGAGCGGTCTTGACCACCGCTTTGACTTTCGAATCCGGCCCGTTTGGTCGATCTTAGGATCCGAGCAAACACATATTAGTGACCATAGTTATATAGGGAATAACCCTCTGAGGTTATACCTTATGGTCACGTTGTTTGGTTAATGTTATGATAAGTCGCTTGTAATGTCCTTAATAATGACCAAAATGACTTTTTTGCGCATAAATCGATTTTAAGCCTATGTAACCAATGTTTTGACATATAAACTGATGTTACAACATTATTAAACCTGTTTTGGCATATAAGACTTATCATACCACATATCTAACTATCCAAACACCGCATAAACTACCTTAACGAGTCATAACGGGTCAAAAGCACTTAGGATTCATTTCAAATCAGAATGTTGAGTTTGTTAAACCATTTCATATGAGTTCCAACACTCATTTGGTTTACAAGACCTCATCCTATCCGATCCTCCGATTAAAGTCATGACATTAACATAGTTATCCGATACTAGGACACGCTTGAATTCTTGAACTCTTGAGCTTTGCTTGATCATTGAAACAAGGACACTCTTACAATCCCAAGTGAGTACATAGCTCCCCTCTTTTACGTTTTCAAATGTTTTGGGGTGATTCATATCTGTAACCAATTTTTCTCAAATGTACATGTATGTGTTTACTAAGTACTTTTTGTGTATTATTCCTATTATGCAAAACACGACGATTGAGAACACAAACCAAATCCTTGTAGAATCTTTCTATCTTCATAGTCAGATTCTTGTAGGATATTTGAAGTACATTCTTCAATCTTCCTATCTTCATATTGAGATTCCTAAGAAGGGCTTTACACGACGATGGTTATTGTTTATGTGTAGAGATTGTTGGTGATTTAGATCACGAAACTAGAGTACTTCAATAAGGGCATGGTGGATACGCCGCTGGTACTTCCTATATATAAGTATACTTATTGTATTACCCTTCGTAGCATTATCCGAATCACCATTAGGATTTAGGATTTTGTGATTCAATGAGACAAGACGATGCGACTAAACCAAATCCTTAAAGCATCTATCTATCTTCATAGTTAGATTCTTGTAGGATGTTTAAAGTACTAAATCGATGTCCTTAATTGGATTATTTGTGTACTTTACTGCGTATGTGACAAGGCGATATGACAAGACGATGTGACTAAACCAAATCCTTAAAGCATCTATCTATCTTCATAGTTAGCTTCTTGTAGGATGTTTGAAGTACTAAATTGATGTCCTTGATTGGATTCTTTGTCTACTTTAATGCATATGTACAAGTTGATAACCAAGTTGATGATTATGTGTTACTGTGATTAGTTGTGATTTAGATAACAAAACGAGTGTAATACCATAAGAACATGGTGGATACGCCATTGATACTTCCTATCTATAATTTTTCTTATAGTATTACCCTTGTAGCGCTATCCGAATCACTTTAGGATTTTGTGTTCGATTGTTTCAAATTTCAATATCCAAATCCTTGTAGAATGTTATCATATTTTTATATGTTAGATTCTTAGAAGGATATCCAAAATATTATTATAAATCATTGATTTGATTTCTAATAGTACTCACACGAGTTATGACTTATTTCAATATTGTTGTTATTAATCCTTGATTGGATTTCTATTAACATACTCACAAGTTTTATGAACGAATCCAATGTGATTACAAAGATTAATGTACAATTTTCAATAGCATAAAAATTACCTAGTAATAATCATATTGCCATATACAAAACTCTTTTGACACAAGTTTCACAATCAAGTTTATGTATTGCAAAGTTAAACTTTTTCGCCATTCCTTGGCTTCAAAGAGTTCATTTTCAATTAACAACTTTTGTAGTTGTTAAAGCATTGCAATACCAAACTTTTGCCATTATTCGGCCAACAAAACTATGTACTCACCAACATTATTTGTTGATGTCTTTTCACATATGTTTCAGGTTTCGATTATTCAAGCATGTTACACATAGGAACGCATTCGGGCTTTAGACTGCTTTAAACAGAAGACAACTACATGAATTCTTTGGTTTGTAAAACAATGATTAACAATAATGAAACACTTTAGTACCAGTAGTTGTGAGCAATTTGTAACGTGACTCCCCGATATTTCCGTCGCGTCTTGTTGTATTACGCGATTTGGGTATTACAGATTTTGTATCAGAGCACTGGTTATAGGGAATTAGGTTATTAGAATGCCTTTAACCTAGTCTATAACCTTCCTAGGGACCCAAACATGAGTAGTGTTAGGATCTCCATCCTTATCTCCATCCTCATCTGTCACACCTCCATTTCCACTTGCGGAGTATTACCGCGAGGCGTGTGATCAAACCAGAATCTCAGACACTAGCAACGTCGAACGACTCTATATGATTTATTTTAACGTTTTCCAAAAACATTTATTGAACATGCATAGTCATTTTCAAAGTTCCAAAGTTTCAAAGTTTTAGCGGAAGCATTAGAATAAAGTAACGGGCGCCAACGTAAACGCCAAAACCACCAAAAAATAATCGTTAATAAAGACTCGATGACATGTCTTGATTTAATGCAAAGTGGGTGCACCTAGCGCTCCTAGCGTCCTGAGAAACATGCAAAGAAACAAGTGTCAACATTAAAGAAGAGTGAGTTCACAGGTTTTTATAAGTTCACAAGTTCGGTTTAAAAGATTGTTTCCCCCGTTATCCCTAACCGGGATAACGACATAGTTTCATTATTCCTAACCTGGAATAATAATGTTGGTTCGTAATTAAGTTCAATGTTAACATGTAGGTAGTGAGCCTAAAGTTATGTCACGTAAGTGTTCGCGATCGAAGCTGACTGTTGTGCCTCCGTGTTGCCAGGCCTATCACTGACCATGGCGAAAGTTAGGCTAAATTATTCACCCGTTGACCATACCCGGTCGGCTAGCGCGACTAGCTCGGGTGGGGCTTGTCGGGCCCAGTAGTACTACTTATAATTTCCCTGCTATCTAACCCAATACTAACGATCCGAGAGTTTGTCGAGGACTTCCGTGATATAGCTGCTTAGTGACCATAACGTACATTAACATTAACTTAGTTACCGAATAGTTTAACGACGTTAATTTCGTATAACGTAAAAGATTGAGTTGTAGAGCGTATACATGTTTCTCCCCCTATTGTTCAAAACCGGATAAAATAGGGGCCGTGAACTCACCTTAAATTGCTCGGTTAGATAAATGCAAAAGAAGCAAATGATGGAACCGCTAATCGCGTCCTAACATGTCAACCGATTCAAAGTTAGTGTGTGAACACACTGACACAAAACTCTACGCATAACTAACACACAGTACGGCACACGTAATAACCAATTCGAAACCATAATCAAGCATGCAAAGTATCACCATACAAATAACGACCAAATCAACTTGTCACAACACTGGATAACTCATACAACACTTGATACACACAAATGCAAGTTATCATGTTTCAGCTGTACATTCATAACTGGGCTGTTTTCGAGAATTTTTATAAAATAGTTTCAAAGTTCCAAAAAATTCACTTTTTTTACAGGAGGTGTCAATTAGACTTTAGAATTTTTTGTAAAATTTTCAAATCCTAAATATTTACCAATTATTTATAAACATTTATATACTAGGCTGCAGTCAGATTCGTCGCTTTCTGACTGCAGCCCACGAGAAAAATCATTTAAAAATTATCGTTCATCCGATTAACTAAATTCCAACGGGAGATTTTTGGAAACTCCCGTCTCCAGTTACTGTACAGATTTCGTGACCTAACCCATAAAGACTATGAGATCCGACTCAATAAAGAACCTGCAAATTCTGCAGAATTTACGCAGCTTCAGCTGCTGCACTAAATTACCATTTAAATATAGAAAACGACCTCAGAAAAATATGAATCCGGCTCCATTTGAAGCGTTTTTTCAAAAATACACGTTTTAGGTTTCAGAAAATCCACTTTTCGATAGATAATGATCAGGTTACAGCCAACTGAAGTTGGCTGTAAATGTCAATCAGCTTACTGATTTCGACTTTATCGCACTAGAACATGTGTAAACGGCCATGACGCTTAGTTGTATCGATTAATAGCAGGTTAACTTGTCAAATATCATCTAATATATCAGTATTCATGCAAACCCTAAATATATATCATGATCTTTATAGATAAAATGCAGCCTACGATTTTAATACTCAAACATATCATCACAACCGCAAGGATTCGCATATTCATCCGAACTAATCATACACCACAACACTTTTTCATAATAATATCATACAAGCACATAGTCATGATCAAGACTACACAAAACCTAGTGTGAATCATAATACAATTAAACCCTAACCTTGAAACGATGACAATTAGCGAACTGGGACAAGCTTGGAATCGATCCGAGGGTGTAGGCTGTTTGCGCGACCGAGAGAGGGGGGGGGGGCTGCTGCCGTCGCACACCACAAGGGGAAGAGTTTTAGGGTTTGCTTTTTTTTTTTGAACACCCCATGCATACATACGTATACATAAGGGGCAGGGGGGGGGGGGTTTGGGCTTGTCCTTAAGCCGCAAGGGTGGGGTGGCGGGTTGGGTTGGGTTCGCAAGGGGGTGTGGGTGGCGGGTTGGGTTTGCTTGGTCGCGAAGTCGAAACATTTCACAGACTTGGTTCGGTTCGGCTTATAAATAGAATTTACTAACCGATCATTATAATCTGATAAATGACTACACCTAATACGACTCGACAATTATTTACAAACGTCTAATAACACGTAGCACGTAATTCAGATACAACCCGCTAAAACTCCCAAACATCGTGTATTCCCTAAATACTAAAGTTAGCGTAGTTATTGCGAACGCGCAATTTAATTCTTCGAATTAAATTAGCATAGGGATGAATAACAATAAAGTAGCGCGTTTAAAGTACCCGAAAAACCAGGATGTCACATTATCCCCATGTTGAAAGAATTTTCGTCCCAAAAATTGAGTAAACGTGGTTTAGAATGCAACGCACAAAAATTCAGATTGTTAGAATGGTACAAGGAAATCCCAGGCTGTCATATCATCCCCATGTTGAAAGAATTTCGTCCCGAAATTCAGTTGGCGGTATCATCAGATTGCTGCTCAGCTACAAAAGGTGTGGATATTTGCTTTTCATTTGGTCCTCTCTTTCCCACGTGAACTCCGGTCCACGCTTAGAGTTCCAACGGACCTTGACGATCGGTATCTTGCTGTGCCTTCGAGTCTTGGTCTCATGGTCCATGATCTCGATTGGTTGCTCCAAAAATGCAGTTGCTCATCCACTTGAATCTCATCCAATGGAATGACTAGGGTCTCATATGATAGACACTTCTTCAGATTGGACACGTGAAAAACGTTGTGAACTCCACTGAGTTCGGCAGGAAGGTCTAATTGATAAGCTACGGGCCCGATACGTTTCCAAATCACAAATGGGCCTACGTTCCGTGGATTTACTTTGCCTCGTTTTCCAAAACGAATTACACCCTTCCAGGGTGACACTTTCAGTAGGACGCGGTCCACCTACTTGAAATTCGAGCGGTTTGCGTCGTTGATCAGCGTAACTTTTATGTCGATCCCGTGCCGCTGCCATGCGGTTTCTGATTTGCACAATCTTTTTAGTAGCCTCAAGTATCAACTCAGGACCTGTGAGTTGACTGTCACTGACTTCTTCCCAACAGACCGGTGATCTACATTTGCGACCGTACAATGCTTCAAACGGTGCTGCCTGAATACTCGTATGGTAACTGTTGTTATACGAGAATTCCACTAAAGGCAGATGAGTACTCTTTTCACCAGAGAAGTTGATGGCCATCTGATTATTGTTCAAATCTACGTTGACGACATCATATTTGGATCTACAAACGATAGTCTCTGCAAAGAGTTTGAGGGAATCATGAAAAAAATTCGAAATGTCCTCGATGGGCGAAATGAAGTTCTTTCTTGTTTGCAAGTAGATCAGCTTCCGGATGGTACTTTCATTCACCAGACTAAGTATGTTCACGACATCTTGAAGAATTTTGGAATGGAAAGCTTGAAGCCTCTATCTACGCCTCTTGCTCTCAATCACGGCATTTGTGTTGATGAGACTGGAGCCAAAGTTGACAAGACGTTATACAGATCGATGATTGGATCGCTGATGTATCTGACGGCATCGCGCCCAGATATTATGTATCTAACCTGCCTATGCGCCAGATATCAGTCAAGCCCGAGGATCTTACACATGCAGATCGTGAAGCGTATCTTCAGATATCTGAAAGGATGCCCAAGCACCGGCTTGTGGTACCCGAAGAACGACAATTTTGATCTCACAGGCTATGCTGATTCCGATTTTGGTGTAGATAAGTTGAACTCAAAATCAACTACAGCGGGATGCCAGTTCTTCGAAACAAGAATGGTAACCTGGCAGTGTAAGAAACAGACTATGGTCGCTCTCTCTACCTGTGAAGCTGAGTATATCTCGGCCTCCAGCTGTTGTTCACAGATTCTGTGGATCCAACAGCAGATGAGAGACTATGGTCTGCAATTTCTAGACACTCCGCTGTATGTTGATAACAAGGCAGCCATCGATATAACTAAAAATCCGATTCATCACTCACGCACAAAACACACTGAAATTCGTTACCACTTCATCCGTGACTGCTACGAGAAGAAGTTGGTACGAATAGAAAAAATCCACACTGACGAACAAAAGGCTGAGTTTTATACCAAACCATTTTCTTTGTCAAGATTTAAATACTTACTGAGAATTAATGGTATGAAAAATTTGATGACAGGTGCGGACGCTGAGGTTGAATACGGATCGGACGACGAGTTCGCGTGATCCACATTGGTTTGTAAATACCTTTCTACTTTAGAATTTTGTTAAAATCTAAAATTCAAAAAGATGTTTTTTGATTTTAGGGGAGAAATGTTAGAGAAAATACAAAACATTCAAAAAAATTTAAAATCCAAAAACATATAAAAAATTCAAAATGTACAAAAATATTGAAAAAGACAAAAAGAATTCAGTGTCATAAAAGGAAATGATAGTATATCAGTGGACTATCACAGTATGCTAAAGAATTGTAACGCTTTAAAAGTGATAAACGAGTCTTACTGTGGATGTGTTGATAGGCTTAACACGTTCAGTAAACTGTTATCGAGATATAAACTAAATTTTACGATTGCTTAATCTTGTGGATTAACACATCTTGGATATATGGACTTTGTACTCCGAAATTTCGTTTGAAAGATTGCCTGATTCTGAGATACGAGGTCTTTATAGATAGTTGATATCTGGGGTATTATACAAGTTCTTCTGATTTTGCGGAAGCAATGGCCTAGAACTTCTATAATACTTTCGCTTTAAACCCTCAAATTGCATGCAATATTGAAAAGTATCGAAATATATAATCATATGCAATGCTGAAAAGATTCCTTAAGTGGAACACACCTTGAAGTCGAGCCTTCATCTCTTTGTCTGTACGGTAGTACTAACCTGAGCTCTCAAGGCCTCGCACAACCCAAATACAGATATCAATTACGCTATATTCACCTGTAAGATGAAATCTAGAGAATCTGGATACGGGAGTATTTCAAGAAGTGGGAACCATAGATAAGTCAAGTTTCATGAATTCTATCTTAACATATCTTGAAACAGTTGAGAAATGTGGTAAAGCTTAAGTGGACAAACATATCGACAATCTAGGTAAACGAGTTTAAAACTTAAAGTCATTAAAGGTCAACGGTACTGGTGGTATGTCTCAATTAACTGATATGATCCTTAGACACAAATTCACAAAAATATGTCTGTAAATATATTTATACATAGTTTACATTGCTTATTTCATTGAATTTCAGCTTTACAGATTAAAATCAAAAAATTTTCGGTGTGTTTTAGCATAAACTTACAAAAAATACAAAAAGGATTTTATTTCTACATTGTTTTCAGCAAACCAATGTTGGAGAACGGATCTTCGAAGTTGGTAAGGTGCTAGAACTGGTAGGAATCTCTTTGACAACGGGCTGGGAGGTAATCTATTAATCTGAAAAGATAAAACGATAAAAAGTTCATTAACTTGAAACTTTGATTTTGAAAATAACAACAGCTTGTTCGTAACGAGTCAAACCGGGGTATTACTTGGAATTGGCAGACAAATCGGTTAACCAAGGTCATTAGCTTGGACTTGGTCAACTGAGTGGATTTTCTTAACTGGTAAAAAGTTGGAAAGTTCAGGGGTTAAAATGAAAAATTGAAAAATTGAAAGTTTGAAATTTTGAGGTTTGGAAAGTTCGGCGAACTTGCTAAACAATTCAAGTTTAACAATTCAGCAAGTTCGACCGAACTTGCAGATGGCTGGTTGTTGTTTTTAAAAGATAAGTTCGCTCGAACTTACTCTAGGCCTTCATGATGGGCTTAGCAAGTTCGCCCGAACTTGATATGGTATAAATACCATTCAAGTTCGGCCGCATTTACCTGTTTCCAGAACTTATTGAATGAACTTGAGCTTTTAGAGATCTTAAGCGAAATTGACACTTTTGAAACGTTATTTGTCTGATTGAAGTCCGTTTTTGGTGATTTACACACCAATTACTTGGCTGAGGTGA
Source organism: Scalesia atractyloides (assembly GCA_947069175.1). Classification (NCBI taxonomy): domain Eukaryota; kingdom Viridiplantae; phylum Streptophyta; class Magnoliopsida; order Asterales; family Asteraceae; genus Scalesia; species Scalesia atractyloides. The sequence goes on along the minus strand of CAMTDV010000022.1, from coordinate 22,938,863 downwards.
GATATTGGAGATTAATCCGTGATTGAACCATAAACGAACCAAACAGATCTAAAAATTAAAATTTGACAAGATTTAAGTGATGATAATCAAAATTGAACATAGATTCTTAATCTACACTTAAAATCGGCCGCATAATTGTTTTTGATTGGTCTGAAACAATCGATAGGATGCTTGAACATGTTTGGTCTTTTGGAGAAGACGACAAGTTCGGCCGAACTTGTTGTCAAGTTCGACAAGACTTTTCCAAAACATGATTAAATGATTCAGAAACATGTTCGACCGAACTTGATTGTTGAAGTGTTTTGATTCAATCATGTTCGACCGAACTTATGTTAATGAAAAGTGATTTGGGTAAATTGTAAGTTCGACCGAACTTGTTCTTTAATGAGGAACATGTGTTTCATACATGTTCGGCCGAACTTAGATAAAATTGAATAATAAAAATTGTAAGTTCGCCCGAACTTACATTTGAAAATGTTGAACATGTTTGTCACATGTTCGGGCGAACTTGTTAAAATCAGAAGTGTTTAACACTAATCAAGTTCGCCCGAACTTGATTAAAAGTGTTAGAATTTCTTTTGTGAAATTTTTTCTCGATAAGCGTGCTAATTGTTTTACATCGTTTTTCAGGCACAGGTTCCAGCGCGTGTTATTTCTGTTGAGTTTTCCAAAACTCACAATACATGCATCACGCTTGATAAGACGATCTGTCTGTCGCTGAAAGAATATGATAGTATTTTGAAATTTCTCGAAGATAGTCATATTTGTCGTGAATTACTGAGCGCACCGTATCATATCGTTCTCATATTGTTCATTTCTGGATGAACGCAAGCCTGAGCGCCGATGAGAAGACAATTTCTTCTACAGTACAAGTTGGTGATGAACTAAAGCCGATCACAGTAACCGAAGGTGATATCCGAAGGATTTTGGAGCTCAAAGACAAAGAAGACGATCCGATTCGTTTAGACAAAAAGATGGTTCCGCAGATGCTTTTTCCGTATGGGCTATAAAGGAAGTAAACAAGCCGTCGCTAAAGAAATGGGAAGTGCCTAACCCCTACAAGCTTCTGATTCATGCGTTGATTCATACATTTAGCCATCGCAAAGCCGGTTTGGATGATGTACATGATTATTTGGCTAGCATAGCAACGGCGCTTATTTTGAAAAAGCCGTTCAACGTTTCGAAGTTGGTTTTTACTCACATGTTGAAGAACATGGAAGACTCAAGATTGTGTCTTTATCCGAGGTTTATACAGATGTTAATTGACGAGAAGTATGCCAACATTCTCGAGATTCGAATGACGTTCTTTATCTAGTTCATCTCGATGAAACTACAGTGAAGAAGCTTATCAAGTTCCAGAAACAAGCTTCAGCTCCTATTGCCAAGCCAGTATTCGGAGCGATTAAAGACTCGGATTATGTATCGCCGCCTGATAACAAGTGGAGAAAAGATGGTAGCGACGATGAAAAAGAACTTAAAGCTGAGCAAGAATGGTTTAAGGAATTCAAACAAAAGGTAAGGAGCGATTGGTTTCTAAAGGCAGAGGCTGATAAGCCGAAAAAGAAACATGGTGCAAAGAAAGTTGAAACGTTGCTTGTTGACGAGGAAGAAACTGAAAATGTTGAAGCAGTTGCTGGATCTAGCGCTGTAGTTGTAATTGAAAGCCAAGAGACAGTTAAGTCAACTCAAGAAGATGTTATTTCTGCTACTTCGAGAATGAAGAATCTGATAAAGAGCCTGAAAAGATAGAAGCATAAATTAGTGCAAAAAGGAAAGAAAGTTGGATGCAGATTTTGATCCAAACGCTGAAAAAGAATCTGATGAGGAGAGGCCTAAGAAAAAGGCGAAACGTACAAAGTCTCCAGCAGTTGAAATATCAAAGAAGACTACAGGGTCACCTCATACAAAAGGAAAAAGAAAAGCTAAGAAAGCTCAGAAAGCTATGAGCAAGAGATACAAGAGCAAAGTGAAAAGCATAGAAGCCACACAAGAACCTTCTGGTGCTCAGGAGAAAGGAGCCACACAAGAACCTCCTCTACAAGAACCTCCTGTCATTGTTCATGCTGAAACTGAAAGGCCAGGAGTTACACAAGAACCTCTTGTGTCTGAATTTGTTGAAGTTCCTATTGCTGAATCTCCTAGCGCTCCAAAGACTTCTGTTCCTGAAAGTTCTACACCTAAGAAGTCAACACCAAAAACTGCAACACCAAAGATTCAACACCAAAAACATCAAGGGGAAGTATGTTTGGTGATATGCCACACGGTCCAATCAGTCTTGAAGACTTGGATGAATTTTTCCCAGAGACTAATGCTGAGATGTTAGAAAAACGTGTGAAGGTATTGGAAGATAAAGTTGCACAGATTGAGATAGAAAAGGCTGAGCTTGTAAAGAAGATGAATCAGAGCGAAGTCGAAAAAGAAATTCTTGACGATAAAGTGAAGGTGCTTGAGAATGAACGTGAATATTTCAAGGCGATGATAGAAAGTCTGCAGGACGCCAATGAAAAACTACAGACAGAGATTGCAGAATTAAAGAAAACTCAAGCTTTGAACGATCGAAGATTCATCAGATTACAGAAGGTGTTATCTAACAATCTGAATATTGATTTTATTGCTGAATACGATCGTCTGGATCGTCAAGAAGCCAAGGAACTGCTGAGAAAGAATTGGCCGAGAGTGGTAAAGGAAAGCAAGTTGAGGGTGAAGCCTCTAATCTACTGTTGAGAAATCTTCTAATATTCCTGAGAAACCAATTGAAGATAGTTCGAAAGCTTCTGAGTCTGATATCCAAAAGGTTAACGAATCTGTCAAGCCTTCTGATTCTATCATTGTTACTGAAGAAAAAGACAATGATGAAGCCGAAAAGGAAGATAAGAATGAAGACGAAGAGGAAGAAGGATATGAGGATTGGAATGTTGGGGATGATGATGACGATTTTGATCAAGGTGATGATGATTTTGATCAGGGAGGTACAGGTTTAAAGATCTATGAAGCTAAAGTATCTAATGAGTTTGATTTTTCTGACCTCATGGACGACGAATCGAATCGAATAGAAGATAAAAGCCAGGGGGAGTCAGGGGAGAAAGGTCCGTCAGATGATATTGATTTGTTAGATGTTGATCGATATGTAAAGCCTGAATGCAGTACCTACGAAGCCTTTAATACTGATGTTGGAACATAATGTTGAAGAAGGTGAGTTTGTACATAATTACTTAAAGGAAGATCTTGCGAGGATGATTGAGGTTGAAGTTGAAAATTTAGAGTTTGATTTTGAAGAGGTTATGAATGTTAATACATTTGAACCAAAGAGTATCAGTACGAAAGAAGGTTTGAAGCCGATGAGTATAACCGAGTGATTGTGGAAGATTGGTCCTCAGATGATGAATCAGATCAGAAAGCTAAGTACATCGTTCAGGATTCAGAAAGTTTTCTTACATTTGAAGAGATGTATAAACAACTTAATGAAGATATGTTGAAAGAGAGGATTGCTAAAGAGCTACGAGAAGGAAAAATTCCTAAGCCAATAACCAAAGAAGAGATAGCTGAAGCGAGAAAGTCCTTGTTCAAGGAGATGCCTCGTGAACGTAAGTTTCGACGTCCACTAGCATTCTTCACCAGAGATAAAGATGTTTCTTTGGGGGATATACTTAGTTGGGATGGTTTAAAGAGCTCAACGTATATGCAATCAAAAGAGAATTTGGAGTGCAATACTTCAAATATCTTGCTGATTTAAAGACATTGCCGTATTGGGATATGGAAGAATTAGTGCAAACAGTGAATTTACTTATCATATGAAGACAGTTGATCAGTTGTTGTGGAAGATGATTAAGTATGAAGCTGATAAAGGTTGGAATCACTGAAGCCGTTTATTCCAAGACGAAGAGTAAAGATCAATAAGGTTACAGGGGTAAAGGACATAACGTTAATTATGAAACGTCCTAGAGCCATGAGAAATATGCCACTTATGCCGATCGAACAGAATTCTATCCTTTATTCAAGTGGTGGCAGATTGATCCAGCTACTTGTGAAGCAGTTATTGTGTTAAAGTTTGAAGATCATCTGGATATTGCTAAGGAACAAGTTGAAGTGATGGGTCATCAGGGTATGAGAGGTTTGTGGAGGACGATAAGGATTCTAGATCCTATGTGGTTGGTTAACTGCTCGAGAGAAGATATAAAATGCCTTTTCTACAGCAAGATTGTTTTTGAAGAAAGAGAAAAGGTACAAGCGATGCAGTATCAGAAAGTTGTTAACGTTTGTTATGCATGCGAAGTAAATTCTGGTAAAATGTGGCAAACGAAGTGGAGGGACTGGAGAGAGTTGAATTTCTTAAAGAAGAAACCAGAAGTGAGGCGATCAAAGAAAGGATGGAAAAAGCGGTAAGGCAAAGTTCGCTCAGAATGGCTAACTTTAAAAGACCACCGCCAACTAATCAGACGCCGGATCCGAAACAAGATAGACGAAAGAACCTTTCAAGAACTTCTTTGGTCGGGTACGTTAATGTATATATGAAGACAGAGGTTTTGAAGACTGATAAAAGACGAAGACGATATCCAAGGGGAGTCTGTTGGTGCATAATGTCTTTGTCTTAGTCTATTATCGAGTCTGTATTGTATAGAGCTGAATAGGCTATGTTTAGCAAGTATTTATGAAGTTTGTAGCCAAGTTCGCCCATAAAATGTATCATGTAAGCATGTTCGGCCGAACTTGCTTATGCAAGTTCGGGCGAACTTTGTCCTCCTGGGCGAACTTGTTGATCTATAAATACCTAGCTTGAGAGTCTCATTTGTAACTTTAGCATTGTAGAGGCGAAGCTCTGTCATTTTGTAACCTGAATGTTTGATCTATAAAACTAACGTTTAACTGATTAATTCTTGTCTATTGGTAACACGACGTAATATTTCCGCTATTATGGACGTTAGATATCAAATTTAGGTTCCTAAGCATCGAGGATCGGTCCTACATGATTAAGTGAGGTTTGAAAACTATTAACGGATGACTAACTTATTTTAAGGGATTTTCATAAACATTAATCAATAGGGCGTTAAAGAACAATTTTAGGTGGTTAAAGTGTGTTTATCGTTTTAACTTTCCGAAGAGTTGTCATGTTAGGATTCCCAAAGGGATATTAATTGCCTTTGAAAAATGGAAAATTACCAAGTGACTTAGTGGCATAACCGACTTAGTTAACATATTCCGTTTCATAAAGCAAGGCTATACTTATATTTTTCATATTTGGAGTCTTTATGTTTACAAAAAAAAAAAGAACAAAATATTATGTTTTAGTCATTTTTAGTTTAAACACTTTATCAACCTATCTTTTTATACCGATAGAATATTGACAAAGGTTTAGTATTATCGTCTCCGCCCGCATCCATGGATCGATACTTGGTTCTTACCGATACTTTACTACATATATGACGGGGTACACTTGCCCTTTCGTGTGTGTTTTAATGTTGAAGTATAAATCATTTTTATAAATTTAAAACCGAACCGTGTGTAAAATTCATTGTAAAAAATATGTATATATACACACACGTCAAGTTTTTGGCGCCGGGGATGTGGCGAGTTTTAGGAATGACAGAGTCAATATTTTACCGGTGTACATACTTGTGAATACTCGTAAATATTTTCTATCTCATTTATTAATTTATTTGCAAATATTTATTTTTAGCTGATTTAATTTATTCAATTTTCGAATTGTTTCAAAGATTTATCCGATGTTTATCCCATTTGGTCAAGCGAGGCCGCACAATAATCCTTATAGCAACACGTATAAGGCGAACACGGGTAACCAAAACCTGCTCGGATTTAGTCAGCGAGCTCCAGCACCACAGCAGGCTCAAGGCCAGTCATTTCAGCCATACAATCAATCCTACCAGCCCCGACCTTATTCATACCAAATCAGGGATCTGGGAGTAGTTCTCAGCAACAAGGCTCTTCGGATAATTCTAAGCTGGAGGAGATGATGGCCCAACTTCTGAGTAGCTCTACTAGTGCGAATCAGCTAGCTGACGGAACGTTACCAACAAAACGAAGAACATTTCTTAGCTCACGAGGGAGAGATGCGAGTCAGAAGGCCTCGATTCAGAATATTGAGAATCAGGTAGGGCAGTTGGCTGAAGATGATGTCGGAGAGACCCCCGGGTGGTCTTCCAGGCAACACCGAGCGAATCCACGAGGGCATGTAAATGCCGTGATGACGAGGAGTGGGAAAACCACGGGACCTGACATATCGGCATCACCACCGATCACTGAGACGGTCAGAATGACGCTTCGGGCGAGGTGCACACTAGGCTAGACCCAGCAAGTACCGCACAACCCCGTGAGCCAGTCAAAGATTATACTCCTCCAGTTCCGTACCCAGGCATGCTAAAGAAGCAGAAGAATGAAGAACAATATGGAAGTTTTTAGAGTTATTCAAGCAGTTACATATAAACATACCATTGTCGAGGCTTTAGCTCAGATGCCTAAGTACGCGAAGTTTTTGAAGGACATCCTCTCGAACAAGCAGAAGCTTGAGGACATGTCCTGTGTAGTGATGAATGAGAGTTGCTCAGCCATACTTCAGAATCGTCTGCCTACAAAAATGGGAGATCCAGGCAGGCTTTACTCTTCCGTGCCTTATTGGCAACATGTCAGTTAGTCACGCGTTGGCGGATTTGGGAGCAAGCATTAACCTTATGCCATATAAGGTTTTTGCTAAGTGGATCTAGGAGAGCCATCACCTACTAGGATGAGCATTCGTTTAGCAGACCGTTCCATTAAGTATCCACAGGGTTTTGTCGAGAATATGCTTGTCAAGATTGACAAGTTTGTGTTTCCTGTGGACTTTGTTATTCTGGATATGGACGAGGATTCTAGGGTGCCTTTGATACTCGGGCGTCCTTCTTGAACACGGCCCGGATGATAGTAGATGTAGCTACAGGGCAGATTACACTCCGAGTTAATGATGTGCATGTGACTTTTGACATCAAGCGGTCAATGCAACACCCACAGAGTAGGATGATGCTTTATACTATGTTGACATTGTCGACACATATGTGAGCACCCATTTCCAGGGCACGATCAAGGATATTGATTCAGACACACCTTTGTTGTGTGGGGACCTAGACGGCATTACGCAGGAGGGCCACGACTTCGAGCAGCCAGTCTATCAGATTGGTGATGATGGTTCCCAGAGTTCGGATCGATTTACGGAGATTGATCGTGGGGTTGAGGAGAAGTCGAAGCCATCAGTTGAGGATCCACCGTCCTTAGATCTTAAGGACCTTCCGCCACATCTTGAGTATGCGTTTCTAGACGAGGAGCGCCGTTTTGCCGGTTATCATATCAGCATCTTTGTCGAGCGAGGAAAAGAGCAAACTTCTCTAGGTACTGCGACTTCATAAGAAAGCCTTAGCGTGGAAGATCATGGACATCAAAGGAATCAATCCTTCATTCTGTACTCATAAAATTCTTATGGAGAATGATTACAAGCAGTGTACGCAACCACAAAGACGACTAAACCCGAACATGCAGGAAGTTGTGAAAAAGGAGGTGATTAAGTTGCTAGATGCGGGTTTGATCTATCCTATATCTGATTCAGTTTGGGTTAGTCCCGTACAGGTAGTACCCAAAAACGGTGGCATGATGGTAGTGACAAATGATAGGAATGAGCTTATTCCTACTCGGACGGTCACGGGATGGCGTGTTTGCATCGACTATCGCAAACTCAACGACGCCACCTGCAAGGACCACTTCTCGCTTCCATTCATCGACCAGATGCTGGAACGTCTGTCGGGAAGTCTTATTACTGCTTTTTAGATGGGTTCTCCGGGTACTTTCAGATTCCTATCGCTCCTAAGGATCAGGAGAAGACTACTTTCACATGTCCCTTTGGCACATTCGCCTCCGGCGTATGCCTTTCGGTTTGTGCAATGCACCGGCTACCTTCCAGCGCTGCATGATAGCGATTTTCCATGACATGATCGAGGATTCCATGGAGGTGTTCATGGATGACTTTTCTGTTTTTGGGGATTCTTTTGATCATTGTTGAAAAATTTGAGAAAAACGTTGAAGAGGTGCGAGGAGACAAATCTGGTCCTAAACTGGGAGAAATGCCACTTCATGGTGAGAGAGGGCATAGTTTTAGGACATAAGATTTCTCAGGCTGGGATGGAAGTCGATCCTGATAAAGTTGACATTATTTCTCGACTTCCACCTCCCACCTCGGTGAAAGCGATTCGGAGCTTCCTTGGTCATTCGGGGTTTTATAGGCGATTCATTAAAGATTTCTCGAAAATCGCTAGACCCATGACCCTTTGTTGGAGAAGGATGCTCCGTTCATTTTTTGTGATGAGTGCTTGAAGGCTTTTGACCTTTTTAAGCAAAATCTCGTAGAGGCCCCTATACTAGTCGCACCGGATTGGACTTTACCATTTGAGATCATGTGCGATGCGAGTGATTACGCCATAGGGGCGTGTTAGGACAACGGAGGGACAAGCACTTCCACCCGATCTACTACGCCAGCAAAACTCTTATGATGCGAGGAGAATTTACACTACCACGGAGAAGGAGTTTTGGCGGTAGTTTTTGCGTTTGATAAATTTAGGTCGTATCTGGTGCTGTCTAAGACGATTGTGTAGCCCGATCACGCAGCCATTCAATATCTGTTTAGCAAGCAGGATGCTAAACCACGTCTTATCAGGTGGATTCTGTTGCTGCAGGAGTTTGATATCGAGATTCAAGACAAAAAGGGATCATTGAATGTAGCAGCCGATCATCTCTCTAGACTTGAGCACGGAGATGCGGGGAGAGCACGGGAGGAGCCGATAAATGACAGTTTCCCCCACAAGTTTCTCATGAGTGTAGAGGTGAGTGACGAGTCGCCTTGGTTTGTGGATTTTGCGAACTATCTTGCGTGTGGGATCCTTGTTAAAGGACTTGCACATCAACAGAAGAGGAAATTTTTCGCGGATCTCAAGTACTACATTTGGGACGACCTTTATCTTTTTTGAGTTGGTGCGAATCAGGTGATTAGGAGGTGCGTCTCTGGAGAGGAGGCGACTGACATCTTGCGCCATTGTCACGAGGGACCTACAGGAGGTTATCATGGTGCAAACTACACCGCGAAGAAGGTATTGGATTCTGGGTTTTATTGGCCTACTATCTTCCGTGACGCGCAGAGATGGGTCAGTGCGTGTGATGCGGGCTAGAGAGCCGCCAATATATCCGCATAAGATGAGATGCCTCAGCAGTGGATCCAGGTTTGTGAAATCTTTGATGTATGGGGTATAGACTTCATGGGTCCATTGCCTCCCTCACGTGGGAACAAATACATCTTGGTCGCGGTAGACTATGTGTCGAAGTGGGCAGAGGCACAAGCTTTGCCCACCAATGATGCCAGGGTTGTCGTGAGGTTTTTGAAGAGTTTGTTCGCCCGGTTCGGTGCTCCGAAAGCACTAATCAGTGACGAGGGACCATTTTTGCAATACGCAGCTTGATAGAGCTTTGTCCCGTTATGGTGTACACCATAGGTTATCGACGCCCTATCATCCGCAAACAAGTGGGCAGTGGAGGTCACGAACCGGGGGTTGAAAAGAATCCTTGAGCGGTCGGTTAGTAAGAACCGCAAGGATTGGTCGGACAAGTTAGATGAGGCGCTTTGGGCATTTAGGACAGCCTACAAAACACCTATAGGGACTACTCCCTTTAGGTTGGTTTACGGTAAAACGTGCCATCTACCGGTGGAGTTGGAACATAAGGCGTTGTGGGCATTGAAAGCGGCAAACTTGGACTTGAAAAGCGGAGGTGAAGCCCGGTTTTTGCAAATCCATGAGCTTGAGGAGTTGCGGAATCACGCCTATGAGAATTCCGTGTTGTACAAAGAACGGACCAAGAGATTGCATGACAAGCACTTGAAGGAGCAAAAACAATTCCAAGCGGGGGATCTTGTGTTGCTTTATAACTCACGGTTGCGTTTATTTCCGGGAAAGTTACACTCTAGATGGACGGGACCATATACGGTGAAGGAAGTGTTCCCATATGGAACCATCGCGATTGAGAATGCGGATGGTGTAACTTTCAAAGTCAACGGTCATAGACTGAAATGATACATTGGTGGATCGGTTGACTCGGAGGTGGAGATCATTGATCTCCATGATCTGCACACTTAAACAAGTGTGGGGACGGAGTCCATGCTATCGACTCGCCGACAAAAATGTAGCAGGCGCTTTATGCGCGAGTAGGGGTAATTTAGTCTTTATTTTGTAGTTTTGTATTTTACCGTTTTTAGCGTTAATTTTTTATTTTTAGTGTGTTTGTATAATTGGTTCATGCCTTAGATTGTTTTGAAGTGAAAATATGTTCAAACAGTTTAAATCTGCAATTGGAGTGATTCTGCGGTAAAAAGTGAGTTGGTGTCCGAATCTGTCTGAAAAACTGCCAGATCACGCACGGCCATGCGAAAGTCCTGCACGATCGTGCGGCCCGTTGCATCTGCATAGAACTGTTGTGCCAACCTGGGTGCCGGTCACGCACGCCCGTGCGTGACCCTCGCACTCCCGTGCGAGCCGAGAACCCTAGTGCACACCGGTACACTCCATGATCCGCACGCCCGTGCCAAATTTCGCACGACGTGCACGAATTTTTATGCACACCAGTTGCAGGGGTATAAATGTAACTCTTTCAGTAAAAAGGTTCATAAAACCCTAAGACAGTCATGTGCAGCCGCTCCAAACTCCCTTTTCTCAAAACCCATCACTTTTTGCAAGGTTTCTTCAATTTCTTCGAACAAGATATGAATCCCTTCATAATTTCTCGTTGTAATCATGTTTCTAGTCCAGATTTGGGTTCTTACCCAAGAACATTTGGGGGTTTCTTCATAAATACAAATAAACCCTTGTTCTTGGTTTTTCTTGACAAATCGTAAGTCTAATCGCGAACCCGTGGTCCATTCTGTTAAAAAGCACTTTTATTGAGATAAATCGGTTGAAATTGGTGAATGGACCAATTTTTAGCGATCTGCAGCTGATGCACGACCCTGCCGTTTCCTGGCACTGCCGTGCGAAGCTTGATGTAGGCTGCACCCGACTTTTGATCTCGGGCCGCACGGTCATGCCGACTACTCGCACGGCCGTGCGCGACCGAGAAACAGCAAACCCTGATCTATGCTTGTGAGACGCACGCCCGTGCCAAACCTCGCACGGCCGTGCGTGACCTGAACAGCAATACGAACAGAATGTTCGTAACGCGCTGTTCTGATGCCGGGTCTGAAATTTTCTGCTATGTTCTTATTCTTCTGTGTGTTCTTATGTAGATGGACCACCCTTTTCTCCAATTCGATCCCGAAAAAAACAAAGATCGACCATGCATCAACAAATTGCAAGCTTTGTGGAATCGGAGGAACAAGATTGGGGAACCAAGGAGGCTGAGTTGGAATACCATACAGGCACTGAACCAAACTGGTAGGCTGACCGAGATGATTTCTGTGCCTATGTCTCGACTGCTTAATATTAGACGGCTAGTTTATTTGGAACTCACCTTAGAGTTCCTCGCATCATACTCCTATGCAAAACCAAAAGGAGGTGCGGACCCCGACTTCCGACACGCCAAGAGGGTAAAGTTTAGGCTCGGAGGTCAGTGGCATAACTGGACAGTCGCGAGACTCGGCAAAAGATTAGGGATCTACACCAAAGAGGAGTTAGACTCCGACCTTTTTACTTCCGTCCATAATTTTGTGGATGAAGATGCTAGAGCCGCGTTCTGGGCTCAAGTGGCAGTAGGACCAAGGTATGATCCGAGGAAAGCAAAGGCAACACGTCTCAGGGACCCACTTCTCCGGGTATTACATCAGGTTATTAGCTACACTGTGGCCAACCGAATGGACAGTTCTCGAGAACCGTCCCACCCCATATTTGATCTTCTTATACTCGATTGTTAATGGGGTGCACGTCAATCTTGCTGCGCGCATGGCATAATTTTTTGTAAGCAGCATGGGCAAAACAGGGAGTAGCGAAATACATGGGGGAGAGTATGTAACTCAGCTTGCTTGTACCACGGGGGTCATGACAGATGAGGTGGTGAACGGTCTCACATTGGTTACTCATGGGAGTGACGTTGATCTTCGCTCATTGAAGTTCATGGGGTTAACGGTGGATACTGACAATGGCCCCAGATTGAGGGATTTACAGGGGGAAATATGGGACCCGCTTCCACCAGTACCGAACCAAGATGAGCCGTTAGAGTTAGAGCACAAAGAGGAGCACGAGGATGAACCGTTTGTTCAGCAACCACCAGACCTGCACCAAGGTTGGCCACCAAGCATCCCTCCTATCCCGAGTTCTACCAGCAGTTTGATCAGATGCGGGTGAACCTGGACTACATGAGGCAGGACATTCAAGCTGGATTTTCATACATTTTTGGGGGCCTTCAGAGCGCGTTCCCCAACCAGTTCGGAGACCCTCCGCAGTTCCCATTCAGGAACCAAGGCGGGGCGGGATCTTCCGGTGCTGGTCATGGTGATGATATGGATGAGTAGTTGGGTAGCGTCGCCGTTTGCTGTTTTTATCTACTACTATTAGCTTATTTTGGGGTGTTCATTTTGTTTGTCATTTCAAACACCCTCGGATATGTACTTTCGTTTTCAGACATTTGTTTTCTTTATTTCTATGTTTTTATGTATGGATGGTATTAGTATTTTTATTGTGTATGTTTTATTTTGCGATCAATGTGTTGTCTTTTTGGGTTGTGTTTTGTGGTGATATGTATACAGGTATTTGGAGTACGCACTGGCGAGGCACATGCTTGCGAGTTGGAGAATCATTCTGGCACCTTCTTCGTCTTCAGGGGAGTATCTTTATCCTTTTTCACTTTATTGAGTTTCGCATTGGGGACAATGCGAAGTTCAAGTGTGGGGAGGGGTTACTTGCGTAACTTTGTTTGTCCGCTTGTATATATGCAAAAAAAATTAGCTATTAATTAAATAAACCGGTTAGTTGTGTTTTAGAAAACATCAGATACGATAAAGAACCGACAAGCCGAATAAAAATCGAAAAAGATAACAAAAAGCGTGACAAACAAAAGAACGACTTGCATGATAATTTTCACACGTTTACCCATTCCTTCTGTCATGTGAGCATTATTTGAGCCTTATAATTCGTTATATGTTTATTCATTTCGGAATAGGAGTGAGCCGGATGTCTTGTATGATTTAGAACTTGTCATAAGCATACTTGTCGAGACCATAAACATGTGGAATTGTGCAAAATAACACTTAGGACACCATTCTTGTGTTAGCCGTTTCCTTTGTTTATATCCCCTACCCGCCATTACCCATTAGTTCCCCATGTTGAGCCTTTCCCGTGTTTTTCCGATTGCACCCACTTTAACCCACTTAGCCTAATTTAGCCTTTTTATTTTTAAACCCTTATGTTAAAAATCGGTCTATATACTTTTAACTTGCGTTTACTCTTAGTTATTTCAAAAAAAAAAAAATTCAGAAAATCAGAAAATCGAACACCCTAAAAACAGGGTGAAAACGACAACATCCGAGCGATTTTAAGTGCTAAAACAGTAGAATATTGTCGATTGGCTCGATAACGAAAAAATTTGTCTTTTGTTGCATTATATATATATATATATATAGTTGTTATGTATTTACGCTCGTAAACGCAATTGCCGAGTTTTAACCATTTAGTCACTTTCAAATGCCCATTCCATACCCTTCACCCTAACCTATCGTTACAACCCGTGAAGACCTCTTGATATGCATTTTTCGCATGTTAGTTGGTGGAGATTAGATCTTTTGACAAGCTTATGATATTATGCGATTCATCGTCTTGGCATAGAGCGTTTACACATACACATCTTATGTGTTTCACAAAAATATAGCCGAGTGTGTGTGAACATTGTGAGATGTGTGAATATTGGCATGCTAAGTCAATGGGTATGGACTCATGACTTTTTAGTTATCTTTACATATATTTTCATGCGCTTGTTGGATCCGAACTCCTTGACGATGTCTTTCGAAAAACCGGCTAACCGTTGTGTGTGTTTATTAGTTATTTAGTTAGAAACTTTTGTTCATTCTGTTTTAATTTTAGTTTGCTTGAGGACAAGCAAAGTTCAAGTGTGGGGAGGTTGATATTTGTTAAAATATACACAATTTATCCCCCGTTTATCCCCATTTTACACGTTTTCGGCCATAAACCATGGATTAGACACTTAATCTGTATGTTTTCATTTGCAGGCCTTAAAAGCGTACCGGACGAGGAGATGCAGAAAACAAGGATTTTCCAGGAGAAACGGCGAAGTTGCGGACTTTCTGTGAAGATTCAGATAGTGCACGACCGTGCAGAGGATTGGCACGGCCGTGCAACCCAGATCAAAAGGGCTGTACCAGACGTGCACGCCCTGGGGCAAGCCAAGTTCACACACGCAAGGCCGTGCTGATGGATGGCACGACCGTGCAAGTCTATTTTCCTCGAGTGCACCGACCGTATGACCCCAGTGCCGCTCATCTCGGTCACGCATGGCCGTGCGAATCTTTGGCATGGCTGTGCCATTTTCAAAACCTTATCCGGATAAGATGACGTCACCAAATTGCGCAATAGTGCATCGGCTGTGCGGATAAAGTGCACGGCCGTGCGGGACCTGAAATGTTATAAAAACAGGGCATAACTCACTGATCGGGGACTGGACTTTTTAGGAGCGTTTTCTGGCGATTTTTGGGCTCCGGTAACAACCTGTTTTGCTCCGATTCAAGCCCCCATTGTGCCTAGAAGCTCATTATCATCCGGTTCTTCAATCTTTAGCTTGTCTATGGTTTGATTCTTGAATCTTTCCATAATTTGATTATGTTTCAAGCTTTTAGATTGTTGTTTATGTAATATTGTAGCCTCATGGCAAAAACACTGAATTCCTTGCTTGTTAAACAACCATAGATGTTAATCATGTTTGTAATGACACTTAACAACTTTTTATGTTAATCATTGATGATTGTTTTGCAACCTTGTTATTGATATTGGATTCTTGATTATAGCTAATTATTTTGGATGATTAGTTCATGGTTAGTTAGGATATTTGAAAGAAGAAGCCTAATTAATCTTGCATTAGTGAACCTTTAGTTAGTAAAAATGTTCACCCCATGAGACTAGAAATGGGTATTGGGTTAATAAGGGTGATTAATGTTAATCAAGAGTACTTTCCATCGCATAAGGACCTTAGCGGGTTAGATGGTGTCATTATAATTCTTAACATAAATCATAAGCTTAGTTAGTAGTTTCGGCCAAAATTGCTTTCTTAGTAAATTTATGTTTAAGATTTGTAAAATAGACTCGGTTGTGACTTAATCTAGGTTATGCTTGTCTCGGTGGTTGCATTGTGTTTATCGGTGTAACTTTCCTTGATTAAGTGAGGTTAGAAAACTCTTAACGGATGACTAACTTATTTTTAAGGGATTTTCATAAACATTAATCAATAGGGCGTTAAAGAACAACTTTAGATGGTTAAAGTGTGTTTATCGTTTTAACTTTCCGAAGAGTTGTCATGTTAGATTCCCGAAAGGGATACTAATTGTCTTTGAAAAATGGAAAATTGACCAAGTGACTTAGTGGCATAACCGACTTAGTTAACAATTCCGGTTGTTCATAAAGCAAGGCTATACTTATATTTTTCATATTTGGAGTCTTTATGTTTACAAAAAGAAAAAGAAACAAAAATATTATGTTTAGTCATTTTTAGTTTAAACACTTTATCAACCTATCTTTTTATACCGATAGAATATTGACAAAGGTTTAGTATTATCGTCTCCGCCCGCATCCATGGATCGATACTTGGTTCTTACCGATACTTTACTACATATTGACGGGGTACACTTGCCCTTTCGTGTGTGTTTTAATGTTGAAGTATAAATCATTTTTATAAATTTAAAACCGAACCGTGTGTAAAATTCATTGTAAAAAATATGTATATATACATACACGTCACCTCCATATAATCCCATGCCACTAGCGACTAACATCAAACCATCTACACTTGTCGTTGCACCACCGCCAACCCACCCGTCGCACCAACCACCACCCATTGCCGAACCACCACCACTCGCTGTCAAAAACTGTCAACCCCCTCCAACCCTTGAAACCATCGTTGCACCACCTGAAAAACCACCATCGAAGCCCTTGAAACCCCGTTGAACCCCCTAAAACCATGTTGAACCCACTGAAACCCTGTCGAACCGCCTGAAACCACTGTTGAACCCGTTGATCGAACCCCTTCAAAACATCGTTGAACCCGCTAATGGACACGGGTATACTAAGTCAATATACCATGTAATGTATTTGAAACCAAGTGATAGGTATACTAAGTGACTAAACCATGTATAATGTCTTGAAAATATGAAAGTAGTGATAGACACATATGAATCACCCTAAAACATTTGAAAAAGTAAAAGAGGGGAGCTATGTACTCACTTGGGATTGCATATATGTCTTGTAAAATGCTTAAGCAATGCTCAAAGGTTCAAGAGTTTCCTAATAACGAGAATTATGTGTTATGGTTTTGTTGCGATGATGATTGTGGAAGAGTATGGGTTAAAGGAACATTGTAGATTTGAAAATGTTACGGTTTTTTAGGAAATATGAGTTTTGACAGCTTTCTGTGTTGTCTTTGTAAAATACTTTAAAAATAGTAAACGTTATCAAAAAATTATAGAAATTTCTAGTTTACTAATTGAAAGTTGGTCTACAACTTTCATTTTGAGAGTTTTTCTGTTTGGAACCCGAAAAGTGGTCAAAACTATTAATCTTTACAATCTGTCAGTTTACCTTAGGTTTGTTTTTAAACATTTGAGGGTCCAAACAGAGGTGTTTTGTCGATGTATCATACATTGTTGAAAAGGTATTTCCATGTAATTAATCAAAATGTAAGAGTTTACTTTGTTTGTTTAAGTTTTGAGCAAGTTATGCTTGGTTAAAGTAACAACACCGAATCTATCCAAACAAGAAGTTTTCGTCAAAAATTGATTAATTGTGCATTCTATGGATTTGACGAATGATTGAATAGAATGTGGTTTATAACTATATGAGCAAGGGATCTCATGTAACATGGCTGTTTAAACCTAACATTCTGATTGGAAGGAGTTTCTAAGTGTTTTGACCCGTTACGGCTAATTTACGCTAACTAACTAGCCGTATGTGCAAATGCGGGTCCGGATGGTCGAATGGGTCTTATGACAGTCCGTTATGTCAAAACATGATTAATAATGTTGTATGATCAGTTTATAATTCAAAAACAATGATCATATAAGTTTAAAACTATTTTATGCCAAAAGGGCATTTTAGACTTTTTTAAAAGTATCTAAGTTGGCTTGTCATTAACCTATCAAACGACATGACCATAAGGTATAACCTAAGAGGGATATTCCCTATATTACTATGGTCATATTAATGGGCTTGGTCGGATCCTAAGGTTGACCAAAAAGTCATAACCGAAAGTCAAAGCAAAAGTCAATTTGCTTGCCTTTTGGCTAACTAGTTAAGAAAATAAATAGACTAGGAGAAACACTTACTTGTGTTGTAAGAAAGATTCAACTTAGAAAAGGAGGCTCTAATGACTAGAGCAAGCTCTAAGAGTGATTTAAAGATGAGAATGAAAGGTGTGAAGAACAAGTGAAGTCTTGAAGCCTATTTATACTAATTGAAGAATGATGAGAGTAAGACAAGTGTCCTCAAGTGTGCTAGGATGGTGATTACTGGCAAGTGAGGTGTCATAAGGAGGTTAAGTGTGGCAAGGAAGGTTCTAGGTGGCAACAAGATGGAGAAAGGTGGCCAAACTTGGTGATCAAGCAAAAAAAAAATACGTTTATTATTTTATTTTTTATTTTTTTTGACAATTTTGACCCTTGGACTTGAAATTTCACTTGTTTGCCATTTTTAACCCCTTTAACCTAATATTTAGGTTATACAAAGGTGTCAAGGCATGTGTAACTTGGATTTTGTCTGGAAATGTCATGGATGGCGGTTCGTTTGATCGTACGGTTAAGCGTTTCATAAATAAAGTATAAAACTTTATCGCAACGAAAATGACTGAACTTGTGCAACGATTGAAATTATGCATTCTCGAAAATAAAATACAAGATTTTATTGAATACAAAAATGTTCCAGAATTGTTCAATGACTGAAAATGTACAAATCTCACAAACAACGCCATGTTTTCCACAATCAACTTCAAACTATGAGGATCTAAGGTCGATACGTTAGCATTTGATGACGAATTTCCTTGATAACCACTGTAAAATGAAGAACTTCCTTGATAACCACTTGACGAAACAGTAGACTGTGAAGAATCATGAGAACTTCCACTGGTACTAAGGAAACCACTAGGACTTGAACATTCTTCAAACTGATTTGTTCCTAGAAACCATGCTACACCAACTCCACTTTTGGAATCACTTTGGTTAGCTTTGTATAGAACTGGATCCTGAATTTTATCAAATTCTCGGCTTGGTCTTGTTCCATGAGTACCCTTTTAGTTTCTAACCAGTTTGCTCTAATGTAAGCATGGGGTATAATGGATTTTCTTTGATCAAAGTGGTGTACATATTCCATTCATTAGGTAAACTATCTTCTAACTCTAAATACATGTCTGGTTGGCTTCTATCGAATTCACTTAGTAAATGATAAAACCTGTTCACCATATCATCAAAGGTTTCATTTTCATGGATTAAAACACTACAAATTGCATCTTTAGATGATCAAGTCTTCGCCTCTTAAATAACTCATCCCCTTCGAATCTTTCAATCATGTAATCCCATAAAATTTTCGAAGGATCTTTTGCTCTATAAGTATGCAAAATTGAGTGTGGAAGAGCCATGGTTATCATGGACATAACACGTTCCTCGACCTCATAAATTTTCCTTTGATTATCGGTCAATGCTAAGTAAGCCACAATATTCATACCATTTCTAGGTAAATTACCAATCCCTTCTATTATGCATATCCACATCTTGATGTCTTTGAACTTGATATAACGCTCGAACCTCTCCTTCCAATAAGGATAATCCATTTCATTTTGAAAAATTGGCAGTTTATCACTACCTCCTAATTTGTTGTTTTGCTTGATGTTTGAACAATATGAGCCATGTTATTTTCCATTTTGAAATTTAACTTTGAAATCTTTAAAATTTTAACAATAGGTTTTCTATGAACAAACGCTTAGAAATTTGCTGAGAAATAAGAAATCCATAACTCAATCAAAGAAACCCTGAACTTTAATTCTCCGGAAGCAAGTAGTTGTTTAGAAGAGCAAGAAACCCGGAATAATTTTCTCCAGAACTATCAGAGATACAAAACCCTGAATCAACCTGATCACACGGACTTTCGGGATAACACTTTTTTAGAATATACAATAACCCGGACAACAAAAACTTTTACAACTCTAGAATCCAAAATTAAAACCCTGAACTTCTAATACTCTAAAAAGATAAATAACTCGGAAACAATTTCTTTCGTATTACTCAGTCAGAGCATGATACACAAACTAAGACTTAATGAATTATCCATAATCTAACAAACCTAGAAACCCCATGTCACACCCCGACCGCGTAAAACAACAAACCGCGGCGGAAACGTCGGGAGTGTCGTAACAGAACTATTGTTTCAACAACCATGGAAATTAAAGTTTTGTATTATCGATTCAAATTGTTTACATTGTCTGGAATTTAACAAAAGCATAAAATAAATTTATTTGCCTTGCTAATTTTTAAGTCACTAAAGCCCAAGTCCTTCCTAAATGTCGCATGAATCATTCTTAAGCATTAGCTCCTGAAAAACATGTGAAAATAGGTACGTCAGCATAAAAATGCCTGTGAGATACATAGGTTTTGTTGATGAGGATTCATGACTTGAAGTTAAAATAATAGTTTAACGAAAAGTAGTCATGAACCCTATAAAATGTTTTCTTTTATAAAATCATATAAAAATCAATATGAAAAACAAATGATATAAAAGAAGGATGTATGGTTAAAAAATTAACCGAATGAAAATGAATTTTATAAAATATGCCATTTGTAAAACAATGTCTTGTGAAAATATATGTTATTTGTACTAAATGTGTCATGTCTTTGTCTTTGTCGAAGTGGTTTAAATAACGCTACGATATGTAATATCATGAAAGGGCTTATATATAGGAAGTACCAGCGGCGTATCCACCATGCTTTTATCATATCACATACATCTCGTTATTTAAATCACTTATCAAATAACCACCAAAAAGCCTTGTCAAACAAATGTCAAATGTCATGTGTAAACAATGTAACATGTCACAATGTTAGGTATAAACCATGTCTTGTATAGCAAATGTCGTGTATGGCAAGTAAAAAGACTTTACTCAAGCCATATGTATAATGTCGTGTATAACCAATATCATGTACAAAACAATGTCTTAAATAAACCGAAGTTTTAAATCAAAAGTCATGTTTTTCAAAACCAATGCTTTATTTGATATGAGCATTTATGTAATTATGTTTATCGCATACATTCAAGCCTTGAGACTGTCGGATAAACCCTATCAAGTCAAAGGTTTATAAAAAATGTATTCGGATTCTGTCATTCCCTACTTCCAAACAAACCTAGGAAGTGGGGAACGGGATTTGTTAAGTCCTATGGTACCATTACATACTACCGGGCGGCGTGATCAATGTTAATGAATGTAGTATGTCCCATTAAACAAACCAAATGTCATAGTCAATGTAAGCCATGTCATGAAAAATGTCTTTAAATCATGTACTAAGTATGCTAAGTCAACATACGAAGTAGAAATGTCCATAAAATCAATGTGCTAGCATGCTGAGTCAACATACATAGCAAAATGTAATGTAAATCAATGTGCTCATATGCAAAGTCAACATATGCCGCAAAAGGTGTCTTTGAAATCAATGTGCTAGCATGCTCAGTCAACATACATAGCAAAACATAATTGAAATCCTGTACTATATATGTCCTAGATGAACATAGCAAGTATATGTTATGAAAGCGTGAAAACATGAAAGTATCAAGTAGGCACATGTGTTTCACCCCAAAATATTTGAAAAAGTAAAAGAGGGGACTATGTACTCACTTGGGGTTGCAAAAGTATCCTTGTTCAAGAAAAATAACAAAGCGCAAGAGTCCGAGGAAAATCAAGCGAGTCCTAATATCGAATAACTATGTTAATAAGTCGGGACTTTAATCGTCGGATTGGATAGAATGATATCTTATAAATCAAATGAGTGTTGGAACTCATATGGTATGATTTAATAAACTCAACATTCTGATTTGAAAGTTATCCTAAGTGCTTTTGACCCGTAATGACCCGTCAAGGTAGTTTACGCTACTTTAACGTGTCATATGCGTAAACGCATGATCAGATGGTTAAACATATCCTATGATGAGTATTAAATGCCCAAACATGTTTAATAATGTTGTAATATCAGTTTATATGTCAAAACTTCAGCCACAGATGCTTAAAATGAATTTATGCGCAAAAAGGGCATTTTGGTCATTTATAAAAGGCATAATAACGATCTATCGTAATACTAACCAAATGACGTGACCAT
Organism: Scalesia atractyloides; assembly: GCA_947069175.1. NCBI lineage: Eukaryota > Viridiplantae > Streptophyta > Magnoliopsida > Asterales > Asteraceae > Scalesia > Scalesia atractyloides. The sequence goes on along the minus strand of CAMTDV010000022.1, from coordinate 22,917,289 downwards.
AAGGTATAACCTCAGAGGGTTATTCCCTATATAACTATGGTCACTAATATGAGTTTGGTCGGATCCTAAGATCGACCAAACGGGTCGGATTCGAAAGTCAAAGCGGTGGTCAAGACCGTTCGACTTACGACCCTAAACAAGCACTAAACTAAAAGTGACGAGTTAGACATGTTTAACATGTCTAACTAAGTTTATAAAACTGATTTGGTATCAAAACAAAGTGTTTTGACACCCGGAAATAGTTCCGTCGTATAATGCGCACTTTGCGCATTATTGACCAAAACCTTGACTCGTCACTTTGACAAGGAAAACGTGGTAATCAGTAGGCATGATCGCTATGGATCATAACCATCGTGATTACGATCACGTTGCAAAGTCCAATTGGACCTTGACTTGACCAGCTAATGGCTAAAACCGAAAGTCAAATAGTAAGTCAAACTATTTGACTTTTAGCTCATAATAAGCTAAAAGAATGAATAAGGCTTGGTTAGAGCACTTACTTGCACTCAAGGAAGTCAAGATTACTAGAAAAACTCAGATGGGAGGCCTCCTAATAAGGTAGCAACTCCACTTAGAGTTTAGAGAGAAGAAAGATGGGAAATGAGCAAGGAATTTGTTTGAAGATCAAGGGTATTTATAGTTGTTGGAGAGCTTTAGGATCATGCCAAGTGTTAGAAGATGTTGTAGGATCATTACAAGTGTTTAGTGAGGTGTTGCAACCAGGAGAAGTGTGGCAAAAACGAGTTATAGGTGTCAAGTCAAATGAACAAGAAGCTGCCAGGTATTTGCTGAAATCTGGCATCCCCGTGCGTCGCGGGAGGTCTAGGTGACTCTCTCGCATGGCGCCTGAGATTCCAAAATTTAAAATTGGCAGTTTTAGTCCCTGCAGCCTAAAAACTTGTTTTTCAACGCGTTTTGGCACTTTTAACACCCGTTAACCCCATTTTAAAGCTTTATAAGGAAGATAAAGCATAGGGAACTTGAAAAATGCTCAGAAAATTTTCGGATGTCGGTTTGTTTGGCCGTACGGTTGTGGTTTTCGGTTAATTACGACGAAAATCCTAACAAACGCGAAAATGACCGTAAACGCGTAACGAATGATATTTTTGCATTCCAATCATTAAAATGCTATATTTTAATGACTACAAAAATTTTTGGATGTGCGTATATGTTTCGGATTAGGAAATATGCGTACTCGGCATAGTTTCGCAGAATTTGCAAAATAGCTCCTAAAGTTGTATAAGCATGTTTTTGCCATACCGAAGCCCTTAAAACTTATTTCTAAGTTATATAAAGGGTATTTAGGGTATTTTTATCTTATGCCATTGTTTCGAAGTGTACGTCGCGTTAAACTGATTACGTTTGTGTAACGGTTTGCGATTTCACTTCCAGAAGTGATTTGAAAGATCAGAATTGAACAAGGATTGAAAATATGAAATACTATATATACAAATAAACAAATCTTGGAATAAAACACAATGTTATAAAATTACAAACTCATTCGGAATAGTGCGATGATTAAAATACACAGATGTCACACCCCACAACTGACAGTTATCACTTTAGAATCTCCAAAACACCTAATGTGTTCTTCGGACAATAAAAACCCAACTAATTCAGTCCATAATCCTTAGATCTGAACCAAATTCAATCAAATTTACTACTTATATCAAATCTAACACAATTTGAACTGAAATCTAATAATCCAAATCCATCGCAAATCTGCTAAAATCTGACGAAAATCTGCTGACAAACACTTAAAACCACTAAAATGAAGAAAAAACGCAGATTCAAGGTCTCGATCTACAAATCCTCTCAAACCTAAACCTCATATCGAATGCCAACAGTAGTATGAGCTGTCACACCCGACCGCGTAAAACAACAAACCGCGACGGAAACGTCGGGGAGTGTCATAATAGAAGTATTGTTTCAACAACCATGGTAATTAAAGTTTTGTATTATTGATTCAAATTGTTTACATTGTCTGGAATTTAACAGAAACATAACATAAATTTATTTGTCTTGCTTGATTTTAAGTCACTAAAGCCCAAGTCCGCCTAAGTGTAGCATGAATCAACCTCAAACATTAGCTCCTGAAACACATGTGAAAATAGGTACGTCAGCATAAAAATGCCTGTGAGATACATAGGTTTTGTTGATGAGAATTCATGACTTGAAGTTAAAATAATAGTTTAACAAAAAGTAGTCATGAACCCTATAAAGTGTTTTCTTTTGTAAAATCATATGAAAATCAATATGAAAATCAAATGATATAAAAGAAGGATGTATGGTTTAAAAATAACTGGATGAAAATGAATTGTATAAAATATGTCATTTGTAAAACAATGTCTTGTGAAAAATATATGTTAGTTGTATCAAATGTGTCATATCTTTGTCTTTGTCGAAGTGGTTTAAATAACGCTATGATATGTAATATCATGAAAGCACTTATATATAGGAAATGAAGAAACGTAGATCTAATTAGATCAGAATCTTTATAGATCTAGGGTTTTGTTCCTTTCATAAAGAGGTTAATCCTTCGTTTAGTTTCACAATGATTATGGTTGTAACTATACTCCGACTGATCCTGCAAAACAGAACACCGTCAGCTCGCCACGGGGAGAAGGGGGGTTCTCTCTGTGACCACCCTCCGGCGTGAGAATAAGTACAGGTAGTCGGAAGTAAAGTGAAGTAAGAGAGAGAGTAGTTGAGAGTGAATACCTTCTACTTGAAGACCAAGTTACTTATTTATAGCCGGGGTTTGGGCGCCAAAAAAGAGAGATGGTAACCTAACGGAATCTTTCGCTACTCCGTTAAGTTTTGGTTATCCGTTAGTGCACACGAATCGTGAGCTCATCTACGGTTAGGGGAATGCCACGTGTTGTCATGAGATCACTACATTTCATTAATGTGAGCATGCTATCACCGTGATCTTTCCTGATCGTCCCAGATGCTGCCATGTGGCAATTGGTTATAACCGAAAGATGCTTGCACGATTGGGTATTAGTGGCTTCTAGAAGATCTCACAGCTGTGAACCATCTGTTGCCACGTGTGCATTCTGTTAAAACAGAAAAGATTCCCGTTGCCTTTGCACCAACTCTTGTAGACAAGGATTTCTGCCAAGGGAAAGTCTTTCAGGATTAACTGTTTCCTTGCGCAATCAGCGCAAGGTAGTTAAATGATCTTTTTTCCTTTCTCTGCTATTTAGCGCAGCGTCTGCTTAGTTCTTGCTCTGGTAAGAAACTCCGCGCAAGGTTTATGAGTGAAATGTTATCCAAGGAAATTAATCAAGGTTAACTTTTAACCTTGTGCGAGCCCGCGCAAGGTAGTTAAGTGATGCTTTCCCTTTTTGGATACCCGACGCAGGGTTTAGTGAGTCTTTCTTTGGCAATGAAGCCTGCGCAAGGTTTTCTTGGCAGTTAATAGTGGGTATGGTTCCTTTGCTTGGCGTAAGGTTTTTGGGACCATACGCCTTCAAGTCCCCCCAGTCCAGTGTTGCTCCTATGCGCGAGTGGCAAGTAGGTGGAGCACTAGACTAAAGAAAAATAATGTGTTGCATGCTTATAGATAGATAGCTGCGCTATATGGGTGTTGGTCCTTGAGTGTTTTTTTCTTTATGGTGACGTGTCATATGTGAACTTTGAAGATTATTTGAATTTCAAATGTATTTGGACACGTGTCGCTCATCCAGATAATGTAGTTGGTGAACACACACGTTCCTGAGAAGTGGTGGTATCAACAGTACGTGTCTTACTGCATTAAAGATAATTCGGCGACACTCGCGCGCATGAGGGTAATTACTGTTCCCCACTCGCCCTTTTCAGTTACCTGGGAAGGTGTGATGGTCGCAAAAGTCGCTGTTGTCACGTCTACCGTTAATTGCGATTGGTATATAAAGGGAAACAACTATCCATTTGCTTCTTCACCAGTTGATATTCTAGAGAGAGAACATATATCCTTCATATTTTCCGACGACTGCGAAACTCCGATCATCTTCTTCTTTTCTGAAAAATTCCCTTTCTTCAAGGGTTCTTTCTGCAAGGTTTTTATGGCGACTGGATCTAGTTCTGGGAGGGTCGATGCACTAGCGACATGTATACTTCCACCATTAAAATGGGGGAAAGAAAACTTCGATGCCCTGGTTGATAATTTTCTGTTTGCCAAGTCATGGGGAGCTTTTTACCCTAAGGAGGGTGCCACGGCGGCGGATGCTCCAGCCGGTTACATTACTCTATTCTACGATAATTTTGCCGAGGGCAATTTTAGACTTCCGGTGACCCACTTCATGTTGGAAATCCTTGACTACTACAAATTCCGTATTTCCCAGTTGGGGCCATGGGGATGGTCAGAATCAGGCACTCCAAGTTTGTTTGCCGGTGGATGCAGATCATACCGACGGTGGAGAAGTTTCGAGTCTTCTATCAGTTGCATTGCTCTTTGGGATTCTACTCGTTCCAACAACGTGTGCAAGCCAAACAATTGTTGTTAGTGCCACCCAAATCTTACCACGACTGGAGACAAAAGTTTTTTTATGTGAAGGTGGCGGTTGTCCTGATGGCGTTGACGTTCAGGGCTGGGGAGGAGATAGACTTGGAGACGTTGGCCATTCCGACCAACGAAGTGTGGTATCAGAACATAAAGGACGTGCCCAATATTATCTTGCTAGAGAGGGCATTAATTGATGCTAGGATGAGTATTTTGTGGAAGAAGGAGCGTCAAGAGAAGCCGGTTTACACCGAAGATGGAGTCGGTAAGTAACTTTATGATTTTCTAGAACTGTCCTTCATAAATGTTGCATATTGATGAAGTTTTTTTTGTTGTGCTTTGCGAAACAGTTGCGCCATTGTACTTGGTGTCTTTCAAGAGAGATAATGGGAAGATGGCTGCTGTTCCTCTTGCGAAGAATGAAGAACCATGGTTTGATCAGTTCCTGGGAAATTTTGAAATCCCTAAGAAAGAAGATCTGAACGCGCAGCCCTCCACTACTACTGGTAAGTCATATACTGCGAAGCCTGAGTCAATTATTGCAATATTACTTGTAGATACCAACTCCAAGTAATATTGCAATGTAACTTATGGCGTAGCGTTTTTTTCCTTTATTATTGATCATGTAGGTGATTTGCTAAATTGGGCGTAGGCCCTGAATCAAAGAAGAAAAAAAAGCCAACTACAACTGCTGCTGCTACGTCTCCTTTCTCCAAACCAGATCAAAAAAACTAAGTCATCTGCAGCTACCAAGGCTGAGGGCAAGAAAGGTACGCGTCTCGTATCCGATTCTTGGTGTGATTACGTGGTGGTGTCAGACTCATTAGAAGGTCTTGCGCCTGTAGGTTTGAAGAAACCAAAGCCAGAGCCTATTGACACATCATCTATTCCTGCCTCAAACCCAGATGACCCTTTGGAAATCCCTTCGAGCCCGGAAGAGGCGTTGAAGTGTATTTCCAAGAAGAGGAAAGAGTCTGAGACTGTTCCTCCTTCTCCGCCAAAGAAGGTTGCACGGCCGCGCATCGGCAAGAAGAGTAATTTGGATGCTCTTACAAAAAAGTTTTCCCCAGGTAAGTATATCTTGATTATACTTGTGGTAATAGTCCGCGTAATGCCTCATGCTTAACACTTGTGTTTGATCTTTGCAGAGAAACTTGTAAAGGCTGCGCCTACTACATCGTCTTCTATACCATCCCCACGCAAGCCTGATAATCCTGAAGAGGATGATATGGACCGTAGCGCACCTATTTTTGACGCGGATCCTCTTATCCCAGAAAAGATTGAAAGAGTGGCTCCAGAAGAGGCAAAAAAAATTGTTGTGGAGAATCCTGCTAGCGAGCAGGTTAAAGATACTGCTTCCGATGTTGCTAAGAATCCTGCTGGCGAGCAGGTTAAAAATACTGCCTCAGATTTGCTTCTGGAAAACCTATGGGTGTGGAACAAGATAAACCATCCACACCCATCGTGGAGCCTTCAACGTCTATTTCTAAGGGTGCAGGCCCTTCAACAAAAAACGATACGCCAATTTTCGATGACTCAGATGAGGAGTCGTTGATTCGCCCTGATGAACACCTGGTGATTATTATTATCGCTCTTTTTCTGAAAAACGGGCTTCTGCGATTCATCAGCCTGTGTGGAAGGTCAAACAAAGCGATGTTTTTACTGATTGGCACTCTTGCAGGGAGTGGTATAAGGGCATCTTTCCTCCAGCGAAGGTGAAGCGCCAAGAAAAGAAAAACCACGATGTCACTTATCAAAAATATTTACAAGAGTCTGCCCTTGCTTCTTCCACTATGAACAGAATCGTGCGCGAATGGCGCAGCATGAACAAGGAGTGGGATGAGGTTGAGATTAACAAGGCGAAGGCCAAATAGGAAAGGGAGAATACGCTGCAGATGGTTATGGATTTTGAGGCTGCTAAGGCCAAGTTTGATGAGGAGAAGAAGACCGAGGAGTGGTCTGCACTTGCCTGGAAGGGTAAGTATGATACTACTGCAGCGCAACATGCTGGCGATCGCAAGCGCTTTGTGGAGGCTTGTGATCGGGATAATAAGGAAAAAATTTCTCTGCGCAAAGAAATTGAGAAGCTCAAGAAAGAGAAAGATGATGCGGTTACTGCGGCGGCGGAGCCTCGTTCACACATAGAGAGGAGTGAGCAAAATGAGGTAGCGTCCAAAATGACTCTCCTCCTTAAGAATAAAGAGATTGATGATCTAACCTCTATGTTATTTGATCAGGCGCGACTGCAGGATGAGGTTGATACCTTAAAAAAGGATATTAACCTTCATCGAACTAAGAAGGCCGAGTTGACCCGCCGTTTGAGTGAAGGCGAGCAGAAAATTAATGATACGGAGGTCGCTCGTGCCACAACAGAGAGCCTGACAGAGTCTCTGATGAATCAGCTTACCTGGATGCGCGAGTATGGGATTGTGGAGGTATTATCCTTATCTTGAAATATATGTATCTTGCTAAATTATCGTATGTTATACTGATGCGCTTGTTTACAAATTGCCAACTCCATCTTAAACTCTACAGAGTTGGATGAGAGAGTGGCAGAGCTGATGGTGGCGGCGCGTGATGATGGGCATGTCAAGGGCTACAAAGAATGTACACTGCATGTGGCCCATGCTTTGAAGACTAAATGGGACACAAACCGAGCTGCCATCCATGGAACTGATACTTCTGCCATTTATGCAGCTGCGAAGGTAAAATATGATCATTTGGAAATCCCCATCATGGACCTTGTTGATGCTTCGCTACAGTATGATGACTTCGTTGATAGACTAAAAGAGATCTTCTCAGAGGCAAAGAAGCAAAAAAGCTCAAAGGATGCGGGAAAAGAAGGCTAATTGCTTTATTTCTCTAGACGCTTGTATATTCCTTTTGATGTAAAGTCGCACGGATGCGCAAGTACTTTTTTATGTGAATATAATATATATTTAGTTTACAATATTTGCATGTGATAAATTACTTGTTTAGGATAGACAAATGAACAATAATTAAACTCATGTGTGAGCGTAAGCACTTTGTTGTCTTGTGGCTCATGAGTGTGTGTTTTTGCGTATATAAAGAAATTGCATGCATCTGTAATAAATATATAAAAGAACGTAAGTAGCGATAGGAAGCATTTTATTTATTGATAAAGCATAAAGCTGCAAACTGTCACTAAGATTACAATCAAGAAATAATGTCAACAGGCTCGTAGAAAGTGCAAGGCTAATGAGCTCTGGGATTACATGTAACAACGACGTAGTTGTTGGATGTTCCAAGTCCTAGGAACTGTCGTTCCGTCCAGACGTTTAAGTGTGTACGCGCCTTTTCCAAGAACCTCATGAATCACGTAAGGTCCTTCCCATTTTGGTGCCAATTTTCCTGGTTTTTCGATGTTTGACATTGTCACGGAGTACGAAATCACCGGGTAAAAAGGTGCACACGCGTACCCGTTTGCTGTAGTATTTCTCCATTTGAGATTTGTACTTTGCTTCGCGTATTGTTGCATTTTCGCGCCTTTCTTCAACTAAGTCGAGATCAAATCGGCACTGCTCTTCGTTATTCTATTTTTCAACCCGGCCGCGTCGCGCCGTACCTAGGCGTGCTATTATGCCTTCCACCAGTTGTTTGTTCATGCTTTCTACCTGACCGTTTGCCTGCGGGTGAGCAACAGAGGCAAATACATGTTCAATTTTCATTTCCTGCATCCAAGCTTGTAGATCTGCAGCTGTGAGATTGGGACCATTGTCGGTGACGATTCGTAATGGTAAGCCGAAACGGCAGATAATGTGTTCCCATATAAATTTACGAACTACCATTGCTGTGGTAGATGCTAACGGCTTAGCCTCCACCCATTTGGTAAAATAGTCGACCGTGACAATAACGAATTTGACTGCGCCCGGCGCATCAGGAAACGGTCCAATAAGATGAATCCCCCACTATTGGAAAGGCACGCAGTGGTTATTGGAACAAGGGGATTCTTTGGGCGTAATGTCTTCGGAGCATGTCTCTGGCAAGACATGCATTTGTGCAGAATTTCAACTGCATCAAAATACATCCCAGGCCAGTAATAGCCTGTACTCATGATCTTAGCAACCACCATACGTGGTCCGGCATGGATACCACACAACCCCTCATGTATTTCCCGTACTAAGTATTGTGCATCATGTTTGTTCACACAACGAAGTAAAGGTCCTGAATACGACTTCCGATATAAGATACCATCTACAATTTCATAATTAATGGCTTTGCATCGTATCTTTCTTGCTTGAGCTTTGTCTGTTGGAAGTGTCCCATGTAACAGGTACATAATAATTGGAGACATCCAGGATGGATCTCCGATTTAAACCATGCTTACTTGTTTGAGTGGTACCGATGGGTTGCTTAAAACTTCGATGCAAACCTCTCTTGCCAAGTGCTGAAAACTTATCACAGCTAACTTGCTCAAGGCATCAGCATGTTTATTTTCACTTCGATTCACGTGAACAACTTTGAATTGCTTAAACTGAGTGATGAGTGCCTTTGCTTGTTCTAGATAGAGGGCCATAATGTCGCCCTTTGCATCATAAGAACCAGTGATTTGTTTAGAAACTAGCTTAGAGTCAACATGAGCAGTTAAGTTAGATGCACCCATTTTAATAGCCAGGCGTAAGCCTGCTAAGAAAAGCTTCATATTCTGCTTCATTATCGGTACTCTTAAACTCAAGCGAATTTCATAAGTGAATTCTTCATCATCTGGACTTATCAACCGTAAACCTGCTCCAGCCCCATCGTTGTTTGATGCGCCGTCAGTGTATAAAATCCATGCTCTGTCATTAACGATAGGTACTGGATTTTGAATTGCTTTGCACTCTGCAACTTTATCTGCTGGAATTTCAGCAACAAAGTCGGCTAATACTTGACCTTTGATGGCTGGTCTGGGCTTGTAACCAATGCTGTATGCTCCCAATTCATTGCCCACTTCGCGAGGCACCCAGAGACGTCTGGTCTAGATAAAACTTGACCAATATGATAATTAGTTAGGACCGTAATGACATGCCCTGAAAAAAATCGTCTCAGCCTGCGCGAGGCGTGAATAAGAGCCAGCACTAATTTCTCCATTATAGAATATCGTGTCTCTGGATCGTTTAGCATTTTGCTGATGTAATACATTGGAGATTGAACGCCTTCCCGATCCACCATTAATACTGCTCCAACTGCCGTTGGGGAAGCAGAAAGATAAAGGATCATTGGTTCCTTGCTGCGCGGAGCGGTAAGCGTGGGTAATTGCATAAGGCAATCCTTCATTTCTTGAAAAGCTTTTTCCGCTTCAGGATTCCATAATAACGTTTTATTTTTGACACAATTGCGCAAAGTTTAGATGAATGGAAATGACTTTGCAGCATGATAGCCAAAAAACGGTTAAGCGCAGCCAATCTCCCAGCTAATCGTTGCATTTCTTTGACGGTGGTGGGAGACGACATCTTTTGGATGGCCTCCACCTTTTCTGGATTAACTTTGAATCCTTCTTTTGTAACCACAAAACCAAGGAACTTTCCCTCTTCCATGCCAAAGGAGCAATTCCCTGGGTTTAACTTTAAATTGACCTTGCGCAAGGAATCGAAGGTTTTCTGGATATTTTCTAACATAATATCCTTTGAATTACTCATGATGACCAGGTCATCGATGTAAACCTCTACTGTCTTGCCAATGTCATCATGGAAAACGATGTCCATTAATCTTTGGTAAGTAGCTCCCGCATTGCGGAGGCCAAAGGGCATTTTTGTGTAACAAAAAATACCTTTCTCCATGCGAAATGCTGTCTTGTCTTCATCCACTTTTTTTCACCAGCACCTTTGTAACAGTCTAGGAAACATTTCCAACGGAAAGAAGCTAATGAATCAACTTTCTTGTCAATCTCAGGAAGAGAATAACAATCTTTGGGACAAGTTTGTTTAAATCTTTGAAATCCACACACATGCGCCAGCCACCATTATGCTTTTTTACCATTACTAGGTTCGCGACCCATGTTTGATATTTGACTTCACGCAGGATACCAACTTTCAATAGCTCTGCTACTTGCTCATTCATTGCTTCTGTCTTTTCCGATCCAAGGTTGCGCTTTTTCTGTACTACTGGTTGCGCTGATGGAAAAATGTTTAAGGAATGCTCTGCTACTTTGCGTGGAACCCCTATCATAACTGCAGGTGTCCATGCGAAAATATCCATATTTGGGAACAACAAGGTTTTGAGTTTTGCGCGAATTGCCATAGAAATTTCAGGACCAAGGATAATTGATTGCTTTGGATACTTATTATTCAGTGCCCATCTTTCAGGTTCATTTGGTGATGTTGGTTTAGCAGCCTTAACAACTGGTTTCTCGATAGACATAGTCACTTTTCGAGCGAATATGATAGCTACTCCAGTTGGCGTTGGGAAGCCACATGCAGCGTGAGGCGCAGACGTAATCATGCTGAAATCTCGTTGCGCTCGGCGCCCTAACAAAACATCATGACGGGATGTTGCCGGCATTACTATAAAGTTTATTTGAATTGTGCGCGAGTGTTTGCCGTCTGAAAGAATCACGGGGAAAATTATCTGTCCAAGAGGGAAGACAACCTCGTTGCAGAATCCAGTTAACGGGAAGTCAACTGGTTCCAGGCGTGCCTTATCTTCCGGATCTAACTGTTTAAAGCATTGTTCGTATATGATATCCATAGAACTTCCCGGATCTATTAACATATAGTTAGTTCAGTAATGGCTAAAGATGCCCGTAATTACCACTGGTTTTTCTTCCTGAGGTCCATCTGGGACCACAGGAAATATCACTTGCTGCTCGCGCCATTTCTCTTCTTGAAATCTTTGAAAGCTGCGCTTGCGCGACGAGCCTCCTTGAATCATGGCCACTTGCTTCATTTTCTTATTACTTGGTCCCTCATCTCTGCGCGTGAGTTGCCTGACCTCTTTTCGAACTGATTGCACCAAGTGTGTCAACTTACCACTTTTTAAAGCCTTTTCGATTTCCGTGCGTAGGGTAATGCAATTGTCAGTTGTATGCCTTGTGTCTTTATGGAAATCACAGAAGAGGTTTGGGACTTGACCCTTCTTATTTTTCATGGGCTGAGGTTGTTTAAATTGATAGTTTTCAGTGCTCAAGACTTCCGCATGAGATTTGGTGAGAGGAGTCCACTGTCGCTCTCTATTCTCATTTTTGATGGCTTGCTGAGTTGCAATCTTGTTAATCGTTGCGTGAGCATCCATTGGAGAGTATGGTGAATAAGAACTCTGGTTCGAGTCTTTCCAACCCTTTTTAAATTTCCGACCTCCTTTGCTCAGATCCTCAGGATGATGCTGAGGTACAGGGGGTCTGTTTGCATTGAGGTTTCGCTCGGTCTGCGCGTAAACCTTGGTTGCTGCCATGAGCTTATCCCAGCTTTTTGGCAAACCGGTAGTACCAGAAAGCACTTTAATCATTTCGTCACATCTTACCGCGTACTTGAACTGTGCGCGGATAAGATCTTCATGCACATCACCGATTTCTAAAACCTCGTTATATTGCGTAATGAAATCCTCCAAACTCTCGTTGTCTCTTCGCCAGATGTTCATCACATCCGACGAATCTCTAACATAACGGCGCTGCTTGTAACATTCGTCGAAAAACGGGTTTTCCAAACCTGCTTCGTTTATTAATCAAATATCAAATTATAATTTTGCGTTGCGTATTTATTGCTCAAATTAATTTTTAACGATACATAATTAATATATATTAGAATTTAAAAACCATAATTTATAAATAATAGTAAATAGTGTGAAAAAAATAAAATGGGGACGCCGGGTTTCGAACCCGGGTCACCCACAAACCTAAACACACAACACACCGCTCCGCCACACGCCTTCTTTAAATAATACTTAAAATAAAACCCGAATTCAAAACCAAAGAATCACCGCGCGCTCAGAACTCGCAATCACCGGAAAATCCGGCAATCCGTGATTTTGGCCATTTCTCTCTTGACTAAAACGCGATAACCGATCATCGACACAAATCATAACCGTTGCCGGCCCTCAATTTCAGTCGTAACCGCCGGAAAAACTTTGACCGCGAATCAAGACAAAAATTCGGACCCAATACATCCTGTTCTTCCCTATAAATACCCACCCAAACCTCTGGTAACCTTTTCGCTCAAAATCGCACAATCTCTCGAAGCTTTAGCACGTCGCCGGAAAGTTCAATTTCGCCGGAATCATTGAACGGAAAACCGCGATTTTCTTCAGACGGTACAATCATCTAAATTTCTTATGCTATCTTTCGATTTATAATCTAATTGCTCAATTCAGTAATCAAAACTGTTAAACAGTTTCCCTCAGCCGGAATCCGCAGATCGGAGACGACGAGTCTTTGCTGGAAACCTGAAGCAAACTCGCCGTTCTGGTATACCATGTCATCTCATTTCTCTTTTCAAATTCAATCAAATATAAGTTAAGATCGATTAAACAGAACAGTCAGAATTCACTGTTCTGAAATGTTAAGCGAAGAAGACGAAGTTGAACATGTGTATAAGTATAATTAAAAATAGATATTCGAACGGGTTAGACACACAGTCCAGCGGTGGACTGTGTGCACAAATAATGCACACGTCCCGGGTTCGAATCGCACACGTTACCGACTTTCAGAATTAAAACCAACATTTTTAAAACTCAATCAGATCAGGTCATCGAATGTTAATAAGAGTAATAAAATCCATAAGTTAAACAGATTAGACACACAGCCCAACTGGTTGGGCTGTGCGCACTCGAACCGAAGGACCCGAGTTCGACTCTGGGTCCCTGCAACCGGTTCGGCCATATAAATCGTTTTTATTAAAAACCCAAATAAGTTAAAATTTAATTAGTATATAAATATAATTAAAACAGAGAATATTTCGGGTTAGACACGTAGCTCAGTTGGTAGAGCTGCGTGCACGTATACGAGAGGTCCCGAGTTCGAACCTCACTCAGCGCATACAAACACACAGTCCGACCGGTCAACGGTCAACGGTCAACAGGGTCAAAAAGTCAATATTTTTTATTTCTTTTTATTAATTTATTTAATCAGAAAATTATTTAAAAATAATATTTTTAAAGTTAGAAAATGTCCTTAAACTCACAAAAACAAATCTAGAAATCCCATTAAGATTAAGAATTAAAAGTATTAAACTCAAATAAAATCCATTTATTTACCGAATTATTTCGTTACTATTTTAGGTTAGTTTTTCCCTCGTCGATCAAATCCTAAAATTCGTGCGCATCCAACGTCATCAAAGAACGCTCCCAATGTGAGTGAATCTCTATCAATTCCCCGTTTTAATCATGTTTTGGGGTGTATCATGTGTCGTTTAATTCCTTATTATATTTAAACACTTGTGCATCCATCATATCCGTGATCAAATGTGTATCAAATGTGTATAAATTGTTGTGTGGATTATATGTAGTTTGGATTTATCATTTTCAGTGCACGCATATCATTAGGCCCATCAGTTCCCCGTGGGAGACGAGTTGAGCATCAGGTGCCTCATACAATCGGCTCCGTTTGATTGAGCCTTGATCTCACATTCATCATCATTCATATCATATACTCATTCAAAGTGGTTTGTGTTTGTTATTTATATATGTTTGCTCACATGTGATTATTGCACAAATTTTCAATATTAAATAAAACAAGAAATTAATAACAATGTTTTATCAAGGTTCACCCGCCAACTTTTGTTGACCCAAAATATCCCCCGTTTTGCACATGATACAGGTGATCCAGTTGAGGCAAGAAACACATAGGAAGGCCTAGAAGAATAAATCAGTTTAAGCTTTGGATTGGTTACATAGTTTCATTTCCTTGTAATTGTATGAATTTTGATTTGGATATTTAAGTTGTAATTTGAATTTAATAAATATGAAACATTTTAGTAAGCATCATGAGCTTTGGTGATAACCCAATTATGCCCCGACTCTTATTCTGCTGCGGGTCGGGTGTGTTAGATTGGTATCAGAGCCATGACTATAGGGATATAGGATAGGTTATTAGACCCTTAGAGCCTATACTATAGTTGATTAAAATTTTAAATTGTTTGTGCGTTACATACAAAATTCATGATGTTTATATGCTTTATGTTTATTGTTACACTCAATGTTATGCAAGCATGCTCACAAATACATGTTATTATACAATGCTCATCATAAATCATATCCTCATAACATATCATATCCATGAGAGCACACACCTCACAATTCCCATGATTTTTGCAATGATTTTTATATTTTCAAATCACATCAAAGTGAGTTCTCATGACGGGCATGTAGTAACTGGAAGGGTACGAGTACCGGTAGTCGGAACGTCCTGTCTAGGCTTGGCATTCGTATAAATCCAAAATAAAGGACCAGTTTGCCTACCTGGGGACTAACGATGAGAGTACGAAGGACCTATAAGGCCAAAGCATGCTATACCAAACGTCGTGTGAGCTAACCCCACTTTGAGTTGTCATTGTGTCTACACCTGGACACCCTCGTACCATACATCTCGCAATCATATTTCACGGTTTTCATTCGGGTGATGCGAGTGTTAATCCGCCAACACCAATGTGAATCCTACTAAGCCCAATAGTCATGGGGGCCCACATGACTATACAGGCGATGGTATGGGGGACATTGGAGGCCCAAACATGAGCAAACCCAATACATCCTATGGATGTAGTTGCATTATTGTTAGTTATGTTATTTTCATTCTTTAACGACACATGACACCGAGAAACTTCTTAAACTTACGATCTTCCTATGTATGTTCCTGTAGATGTCGGCTAGGCAACTACGTGGAGGTTGAAAGTCAGGAAGATCCAATGAACGCTTGGCCACTCAAATTGCTAAACAAATGGCCGCGGTACTTCCTGACATCGTGATTCAAGTTCAACAAGCTCTCATCGCAAATCCCATCAACCCTCCCAATCAAGAAGACCAGAGCATCGCCAACCCTCACTCCAAAAAGTGCTCCTACAAACATTTCAAATCTTGTGATCCCCAAAGTATGAAGGGACTGAAGGTGTTACTGCTCTCCTTCACTGGTTTGAAGAAATGGAAAACACTTTCCTCAATTGCGATTGTCTCGATGATCGCAAGGTACGTTACGCAACTAGGAGACTGTTTGGGGTAGCCCTTACCTGGTGGAACACCGAAAAGGGTAAGCGACGAGTCGAAGATGCCATGGCCTTAACATGGGAAGAGTTAAGGGAACTCATGACAAGGCGCTTATGTCCAAGAAGCAAAATCAAAAAGTTGGAAGATGAATTCCACTCGTTGAAACAAAAGGAGGGAGATCACACTTCCTACAACAAGAGATTTCTCGAACTGAACCAAATGATCCCCAACTTGTTCACCCCACTGTACCGCTTAGTCGAACACTACATTCGAGGCCTCCCCTCGAAAATCCAAGATTCGGTTTTAAGCACTTCGCCTGCAACACTTGAAGCCGCAATGGAATTAGCCACATAACTCACCGAGAATCGCATCCGAAACGGCAAATTCAAGGATGAGAAAAAGAAAGCCCCCATTGAGGCCCAAACTCCAAACCATTCCGTCTCCTCTTCGAAGTTTGCTGGTAAGAGGAAACGAAACAACATAAATTTTGCCGTCACACAAACAAACCCTCCTATCACTGCCGCACAAATAACCCAAATTGCTCCCTCAGCTGCACCATTTAAAAAGCCATACACCGGCCCATACCCAAAATGCAACCGTTGTCAGTACCATCACCCTCCCGAAACTCCTTGCCAACATTGCACCAGCTGTGGCCGTGCGGGTCACACCATTCAAACTTGTCGCACACTTCAACGAATGAACCGCAATCAACCCCCAACCCAAACCCACCATCAGATAGTGGGTCAAGCCCAACAACCCTTACTCCTACCATCCGCACAACACATAGCCCAATCCTACTACCAACCCAACTACCCCATGATGCAACCTATGCGAGCTTGTTACAACTGTGGAGACCCAAACCACTTCAGGAACACATGTCCACGCTTGGTGAACATCATCCATGCCCAAGCTCAAGCGAATCCGGTAAACCAAGCTAACCAAGCTCCTCCACCTGCTAGAGGAAGAGCTTTCAACATCAATGCCAACCAAGCTAGGGCTGACAACAACGTGGTTAACGGTACGTTTCTCATCAATGGTAGTTATGCATCCATGTTATTCGATACTGGCGCGGATAAGAGTTTTGTGTCCTTAGAATTCGAACCTATCCTCAGCCAAACTCGTGATAATCTCATGGAATCTCTAACGGTGGAAGTTGCTGACGGAAAGCCCGTTTCATTAAATTCTATTATACGAAATTATACCCTCACTCTAAACGATCACGATTTTCCAATTGACCTCATTCCTATGAAGTTGGGAAGTTTCGATATTATAATCGGTATGGACTGGCTCAGCCAGCATCACGCTGAAGTAGTATGCCGCAGAAAGTTCATTCGCATTCCTCTTGCAGACGGTCAGACCCTACGTATCTTTGGAGAAACCCCTTCGAAAGGACTCAAATTAATGTCCTGCCTTCAAGCCCGAAAATATCTCCGCAAGAACTATGTCGCATTCCTAACTCACGTCGTCAAAAAGGGAAACAAGGAGAAGAAACTCGAAGATATACCAGTAGTGAAGGAATTCCCACAAGTCTTTCCCGACGACATCTCTAGACTCCCTCCTGTGAGAGAAGTCGAATTCCGCATCGATCTTGTACCTGGCGCTACACCAGTCGCAAAATCTCCTTATAGGCTAGCCCCATCCGAAATGCAAGAGCTGGCTAGTCAACTGCAAGAACTGACTGACAAAGGATTCATACGTCCTAGCTCCTCGCCTTGGGGTGCATCTGTTCTTTTTGTGAAGAAGAAAGATGGAACGTTTCGCATGTGTATCGACTACAGAGAACTCAACAAGTTAACGGTTAAGAATCGCTACCCATTACCTCACATCGATGACCTCCTAGACCAACTTCAAGGCGCCACCTGCTTTTCAAAAATCGACCTTCGTTTTGGTTATCATCAGCTCAGAATACATGAAGAAGACGTCCCAAAGACCGCCTTCCGGACTCGTTATGGTCATTACGAATTCATGGTCATACCATTCGGCTTAACCAACGCCCCCGCTGTCTTCATGGATCTAATGAATAGGGTATGCAAACCCTACCTCGACCGCTTTGTCATAGTCTTCATCGACGACATCCTCATCTACTCCAAGTCTAAATCCAATCATGAACGACACCTTCGACTTATCCTTACACTCTTAAGGACTGAAAAGCTCTACGCTGCGTTCTCAAAATGCGAATTCTGGTTAAGAGAAGTACAATTCCTTGGACATGTCGTCAATGACAAGGGAATACATGTCGATCCTTAAAAAATCAAGGCAGTACAAGAACGGCAAGCGCCACGTACCCCTACCGAAGTTAGGTCATTTCTTGGTTTGGCTGGTTACTATCGCCGCTTCATTGCCAATTTTTCCCGTATTGCTTTACCACTCACGGCTTTGACTCATAAAGGAAAACCCTTCATATGGGGACCTAAACAAGAAGAAGCCTTCCAAACTCTAAAGCAAAAACTTTGTGACGCACCTATCCTCACACTCCCTGAGGGTTGCGATGACTTTGTAGTATATTGCGACGCATCAGGGCAAGGGCTAGGCTGTGTATTAATGCAAAGAGGAAAAGTGATAGCCTATGCTTCTAGGAAACTCAAGGTTCATGAAAATAATTACACCACCCACGACCTGGAACTTGGAGCCGTTGTGTTCGCTCTCAAGATATGGAGACATTACCTCTACGGTACTAAGTGTGAAATATACACTGACCACAAAAGTCTCCAACATATCTTCAACCAAAAGGAGTTGAATATGAGGCAACGAAGATGGGTCGAACTTCTTAACGACTACGACTGTGAAATTCGGTATCATCCTGGCAAGGCAAATGTGGTGGCTGATGCACTCAGTCGAAAAGGTTATGCGAACTCCATTCGTCTTCTATGTTCGCAAATCACAACCGACATCAAAGATCGAATCCGAGCAGCTCAACATGTTTCTGTAACCGAAACTGACGTACGCGATGAGATGTCATGTGGAGCTGAACTCAAAATCGAAACCAAATCCGACGGTATTCTATACTATCTAAATCGCATATGGATTCCCGATCGCGATAACCTTCGTGATTCCCTTATGATTGAGGCGCACAAAACACGGTACTCTGTACACCCAGGAACCGACAAGATGTATCAAGACCTACGATACACCTACTGGTGGCCTGGCATGAAAAAGGACATCGCTGTTTTTGTTTCCAAGTGCCTTACCTGTTCCAAAGTAAAAGCTGAACATCAAAGACCTTCAGGACTTCTAGTCCAACCCGAAATACCTGTATGGAAGTGGGAAAACATAAACATGGATTTTATTACCGGGTTACCTCGCACCTCCAGTGGGTATGACACCATATGGGTAATCATTGATCGTCTTACAAAATCAGCTCACTTCATACCGATTCGCGAGGACTTCAAGAACGAGAAGTTAGCTCGTATCTACATCAGCGAGATCGTAAGCCGTCATGGTGTACCTTTAAGCATCATTTCAGACCGTGATGGTCGTTTCACTTCACGAACATGGCGAGCCGTACAAACCGCCTTGGGTACACGATTAGATCTCAGTACCGCTTTTCATCCTCAAACTGATGGACAATCTGAACGCACCATCCAAACTCTTGAAGACATGCTTCGAGCATGTGTCATAGACTTCAAGGGGAATTGGGACGCTCACCTACCATTGGTTGAATTTTCGTACAACAATATTTTAATGATTACAAAATGACCGTAATTACGACGAAAGTCGTAACGAACGCGCAAATGATCGTAAACGTGTAACGAATGATATTTTTGCATTCCAATCATTAAAATGCTATATTTTAATGATTACAAAAATTTTTGGATGTGCGTATATGTTCCGGATTAGGAAATACGCGTAACGGCATACTTTCGCAGAATTTGCGAAATAGCCCCTAAAGTGGCATAAGTATGTTTTTGTCATACCAAAGCCCTCAAAACTTATTTCTAAGTTATGTAAAGGGTATTTAGGTTTGTTTAGCTTATGTCTTTGTTCCGGAGTGTACGTCGCGTTAAACTGATTACGTTTGCGTAACGGTTTGCGATTTCACTTCCAGAAGTGATTTGAAAGATCAGAATTGAACAAGGATTGAAAATATGAAATACCATATATAAATACATAAATCTTGGAATAAAACACAATATTATAAAATTACAAAATCGTTCGGAATAGTACGATGATTAAAATACACAAATGTCACAGTCTCCCCTACTTTGTGGAAATATCGCCCCGAAATTTAATTAGACGGAACTTGTGGGAAAAGATGTGGATATTTCACCTTCATCTGGTCCTCTCGTTCTCATGTAAACTCTGGGCCACGTTTGGACTCCCAGCGAACTTTAACAATCGGTATACGTCTGCGCTTGAGCTTTTTGACTTCACGGTCCAATATTTCCACATGTTTCTCAACAAAGTGCATCGTGTTATCAATACGAATTTCATCAAGAGGGATGTGAAGGTTTTCATCAGCCAAACACTTTTTAAGATTGGACACGTGGAAAGTTGGATGAACATTTCCAAGTTCAGGAGGTAGCTCAAGTTTGTAGGCCACCTTTCCGATTTTCTCAATGATCTTGAATGGTCCAACATATCTAGGTGCAAGTTTTCCTTTCTTTCCAAATCTAACAACGCCTTTCCAAGGGGATACCTTGAGGATGACATGATCACCGACTTGGAATTCCAAGGGCTTGCGTCGTTTGTCCGCGTAACTCTTTTGACGGCTTCTAGCTGTCAAGAGATTATCGCAAATTGTTTTGACTTTGTCTATTGTGTCTTGAATGAGTTCAGGTCCAGTGAATTGAGATTCACCGATTTCATTCCAACAGACTGGTGAACGACATTTTCGACCAGAAAGAGCTTCGAAAGGAGCCATGTTAATGCTGGTATGATAACTGTTGTTGTAGGAGAATTCGATCAAAGGTAGATGCGAATCCCAACTACCACCAAAGTCGATCACACAAGCTCTAAGCATATCCTCCAGTGTCTGGATTGTCCTTTCGTATTGTCCATCCGTTTGAGGATGATAAGAAGTGTTCAAGTTAAGTTTGGTTCCCATAGCAGATTGCAAAAATGAGATGAGAATCGAGCATCATGATCAGATATGATGTCCAAAGGGATACCATGACGAGATACAATTTCATCCACATAGATCTCAGCAAGTTTGTCAGCAGGGAAATCCTCACGGATTGCTATAAAGTGTGCTGACTTGGTTAGACGATTAATGATTACCCAAATGGCATCATGACCTCTAGATGTACGCGGTAATTTGGTAATGAGATCCATTGCAATGCTTTCCCATTTCTAAACCTGAATTTCTGGTTGTTCAAGTAAACCAGAAGGGCATTGATGTTCTGCCTTAACTTTGAGACAAGTAAGACATTTAGATACGTACAATGCAATGTTTTTCTTCATACCCGGCCACCAATGCTGAGTACGAATATCCTTATACATTTTGTCTGCACCTAGATGAATTGAATAACGAGACTTATGAGCTTCATCCATTATCAAGGTGCGGAGATTATCTTGACTTGGAACCCACAAACGGTTCAGATACTAGGATAACCCATTGTCTTTCATTTCAAGGTGAAGCTCAAGATGATGTGGTAATTCATCACCCTTTATGCCTTGTGTAACACAAGTTTGTTGAGCTTGGGAGATACGGTTTTGAATGTCAGATCGAACTTGAACACAATGTAGCTTGACTCGTTCTTTACGACTAAGAGCATCAGCTATGACATTCGCCTTACCAGGATGGTAGCGAATCTCACAGTCGTAGTCATTCAGAAGTTCGACCCATCGTTGCTGTCTCATGTTTAGTTCTTTCTGATTGAAAATGTGCTTGAGACTTTTGTGGTCCGTGAAAACCACACATTTTGTACCGTATAGATAGTGTCTCCAAATTTTCAGAGCAAAAACAACAGCACCCAACTCAAGATCATGAGTGGTGTAGTTCTTTTCGTGAATCTTCAATTGTCTTGATGCATAAGCTATAACTTTGTTCTTTTGCATGAGAACATAACCAAGGCCTAAGTTCGATGCATCACGTATACGACAAAGTCGTCGTAACCTTCAGGTAAGGATAAAATAGGAGCATTACAAAGTTTCTGTTTCAAGATCTGAAAAGCTTCTTCTTGTTTGGGTCCCCACTCAAAAGTTTTATTCTTTTGAGTCAAAGCAGTGAGTGGAACCGCAATCTTTAAGAAGTTTGCGATAAAGCGACGGTAGTAACCCGCGAGACCAAGAAATGAACGAACTTCGGTAGGGGTAGTAGGCGTATCCCATTCCTTAATCGCACAGATTTTGGCGGGATCTACATGAATACCTTGTTCGTTGACAATATGACCCAACAACTGAACTTCCTTAAGCCAAAAGTCACACTTCGAGAACTTGGCATAGAGTTATTCTTTCTTTAGGAGTTCCATCGTTAGACGGAGATGTTGCTCGTGATCGGCTTGAGACTTTGAATAAATCAAAATGTCATCAATGAAAATAATGATGAACTTGTCCAAATAAGGCTTACAAACCCTATTCATCAAGTCCATGAAAACAGCAGTAGCATTTGTCAGACCAAAAGGCATAACAGTGAACTCATAATGACCGTGTCGAGTGCGGAAAGCAGTTTTGGGAATATCTTCTTCGAGAACACGAAGCTGATGATACCCAGAACGTAGATCAATATTTGAGAAACAAGTAGCACCTTGTAGCTGATCAAAGAGATCATCAATGCGAGGTAGGGGATATCGATTTTTGGATTGTGAGTTTGTTGAAGCCCATGATGAAAGATCCATCCTTCATTTTCACAAATAGGACTGGAGCGCCCCAAGGTGAAAAGCTTGGATGAATGAGTCGTTTGTCAGACAGCTCCTGAAGCTATTTAGATAACTCTTGCATCTCAGACGGTGCAAGACGGTATGGGGATTTGGCTATAGGGTTGGCACCAGGTACAAGATCTATACGAAACTCGACTTGTTGTGCTGGGGGTAAACCAGGTAGCTCGTCAGGAAACACCTCTGGATAATCCCGAACAACGGGGATGTCCTGAATAGATTTTCCCTTGCCTTTCTCCTCTACGATATGTGCCAAGAAAGCAACATAATTCTTTCGTAGGTATTTATGGGCTTTGGTGCATGTCATGAGTTTAAGGCTACTGACGGGTTTTTCTCCACGAATATCTACAGTTTCACCAGATGAAAGGGGTATACGAACGATCTTATCAAAGCAAATCACCTCAGCATGGTGTCTAGATAACCAGTCCATCCCTACTATGATATCAAAGCTCCCGAGTTGCATTGGCGTGAGGTCAATGGCAAAAAGATCGTTAAGGTTCAATTGGCAATCACGGATGACAGAATCAAGAACAAGGAGTTCACCACTAGCTATTTCGACTGTCAAGGGCTTTCCTAGCTTGGTTCTAGGCATGGAAAGCAAAGGTTCAAAAGCTAGGGATACAAAACTCTTATCCGCACCAGAATCGAAAAGAATTGAAGCAGGATGGTTGTTAACAAAGAACTTACCGTTGACTACTTCATTGTTGCCCGAGCCTCGTTAGCATTGATGTTAAATTGTCGTCCACGAGCCGGGTTTGCATTTGCCAACTTCGAGCAGTTATTTCAGTAGTGGGTAAGATCCCCACAATTGTAGCAAGAACCAGGTGGATAGTGAGGTCGTGCAGGCTGCTGAGCAGGGTTTTGGGCTACTGGATTCTGGGTAGGAGCGAAACGACAAGTATTGGCAAGATGACCAGATTTCCCACAGTTAGTGCAAATACGGCACTTAAATGTGGTTGATGGTGACTTTTACACTTGCTGCACAAAGGTGCATTGCCAACATATTGTTTCTTGGCCGGTGGCTGAGCAGGCTTATTGGGAGCAGTTTGGTTAGGTTGTGTAGTGAGAGCGAAGTTCTTAGAAGCCTTGCGCTTCCTCGACTTCTTAGAGGTTTCAGTTTTGTTTCCTTTTTGCTTCTCAGACTTAACAGACGGTTTCTTGTCACCCTTTCGGTGGAGTTTACCCTTTTTGACTTGAGAATCAGTCAAGGTAGCTGCAAGTTGGATGGCTTGTCAGACAGATGTAGGGTTACTGCCAGTGATGATGTCCTGAACTGGGTCAGGAAGACCCGTCTATGTACTTTTCAATCGCCTTATCCAAAGGCGTGACCATCGTGGGACATAGCAGACTTAACTCCTCATACCAATCGGTGTAAGCACGGTGCTCACCACTGTCTTGCTTCAGGTCATGGAACTCATTTTCGAGTGCCCTCTGCTCGTAATGAGGGCAGAACTCTTTCATCATTAGAGCCCTAAGTTCCTCCCAAGTTTGACCCATAGCAACATCTGCACCCCTATCTCTCACCACTCCGTTCCACCATGTGAGCGCCCTCTTTTGGAATACGCTCGAAGGAAACTCGACCTTTCGTTCATTCGGATATTGGACATGACGGAATGTACTCTCAAGACTCTCGAACCAATGTAGGTGCCCAGTTGCTCCCTCAGAACCACTAAACTTAAGTGGTTTGCCGAATTAAACCGTTTAAAGTTGCACACAGCAGGTGCATTGTTGTTATTGTTGGCTTGGTTTATTTGAGTTATGAGATTGGGTAGTACAGCAGCAAACTGCTGAGCTATCAAAGCTGCCATATCGGCGTCCGAATTCACATTTCGACGAGGAGGCATTCTAAAAGAGAGAAAATCATGAGAGAAAGCGAGTGAGACGAATGTTGGGTAGTCAAAAATGAAATGTCATGAATATCGACGAATTGAAAGGATGGTGGTCATTCGTTCGTTTACTTGCAACAAACAAACGACACACAGTGACTAATCAAAGTAAATGGGTTTTTATAATGTATCACAAAGACATGCTTTAGCCTATAGGTGGACACTCACCCAAGAGTTCCAAGGTAAGAGTGACTGATCTGATAAAGTGGATTTGTACGAACACTCTAGCCTTAGATAGAAACTCAGGGTACAGGCACCCACCCTTCAAGATTGCATGTGTTCACATTATTAAAACCCAAACTTTGACGAGATTTAAAAACTTTGGAAGGCATAAATCCCGATGATTTGTTTTGGCTTTTAAAATGAATTATACTTTGTTTTTGGTAATCACCTAAGGATAGGTGATGGTATTGTTTTAAGATCTAAACACAAGATAACTTGTGTTAGGGTCCTAGAAAAGTTATAGTCTAGGTCAAAACTTTACTAATAACCTAATTCCCTATAACCATTGGCTCTGATACCAATCTTTTCTGTCACACCCGACCGCGTAAACCAACAAACCGCGACGAAAACGTCGGGGAGTGTCGTAACAGAAGTATTGTTTCAACAACCATGGTAATTAAAGTTTCGTATTATTGATTCAAATTGTTTACATTGTCTACGGCTTCAGCAGGTCGGTAAATCAATTTATAATCATGTTCCGCCTCAGGATTGTACACTGCTCGGATCCTAGCTTATAACTAGCATGATCTGCAGATAGACGATTAAAAACACTTGCACTATCTTCTTCTTCATAGGTCTTATCATACTCATCGTGTTGGGTGTGCCGCTTCTGCGATGATCGCGGGCCCAAACGTGAATGAACTGATGGCCGCGTTGAAGGTTTTCTTCCTGCTTCTTGCTACTAGAATGAACGGAATCATTCCTTGTTTTAGAATACATTTAAGTTCCATCCACAATACATGCGAATGTCCACGAACTTGGTTCTGAGTTCCGTAACTCAATGCTCGAGGCGCCGGTGAAGCACGGGCCTGAGGTGAACCAACCGGAGCTTCAAAAGCCGGAGTTCCCGTTTGAGCACACAACTGAGCATACATGGCGTTCAAAGCAGTTTGAGATTTAATCAACCATGATATGGAGTTTCTCCAGGCGGCAGAATCGATGCTACGTCAACGTGAGGAGCCGCCGGTGTTAATGGAATGCTCGCATGATCTGGATCATACGGAACATCAGCTTCACCGGACGAATCCTCAACAATCTGTCCATCGACCTGAGGAGCGTCGGTGACGTGACGAATCTCCGATCGAGAACCTGGAAATGACGATCCATCAGCCATGAAGCTGTAGATCTAGGTGAAATGAAACGAAAGATGAGAGAAGAAAAGAAAGTCGGTGGGCGCCAATGAAGAAACGTAGATCTAATCAGATCAGAATCTGTATAGATCTAGGGTTTTGTTTCTTTCATAAAGAGGCGTATCCACCATGCTTTTATCATATCACATACATCTCGTTATTTAAATCACTTATCAAATAACCACCAAAAACGCCTTGTCAAACAAATTTCAATGTCATGTGTAAACAATGTAATATGTCAATGTTAGGTATAAACCATGTCTTGTATAACAAATGTCTTGTATGACAAGTAAAAAGACTTTACTCAAGCCATATGTATAATGTCGTGTATAACCAATGTCATGTACAAAACAATGTCTTGAATAAACCAAAGTTTTAAATCAAAAGTCATGTTTTGCAAAACCAATGCTTTATTTGACATGAACATTTATGTAGTTATGTTTATCGCATACATTCAAGCCTTGAGACTGTCGGATAAACCCTTATCAAGTCAAAGGTTTATCAAAAATGTATTCGGATTCTGTCGTTCCCTACTTCCAAACAAACCTAGGAAGCGGGGAACGGGATTTGTCAAGTCCTATGGTACCATTACATACTACCGGGCGGCGTGATCAATGTTAATGAATGTATTATGTCCTGTTAAACAAACCAAATGTCATAGTCAATATAAGCAATGTCATGAAAAATGTCTTTAAACCATGTACTAAGTATGCTAAGTCAACTACGAACTAGAAATGTCCATAAAATGTGCTAGCATGCTCAGTTTACATACATAGCAAAATGTAATGTAAATCAATGTGCTCATATGCTAAGTCAACATATGCCGCAAAAGGTGTCTTTGAAATCAATGTGCTAGCATGCTCGGTCAACATACATAGCAAAACATAATTGAAATCATGTACTATATATTGTACTAGTTGAACATAACAAGTATATGTTATGAAAAACAAGAAAACATGAAAGTAGCAAGTAGGCACATGTGTATCACCCCAAAAATTTTGAAAACGTAAAAGAGGGGACTATGTACTCACTTGGGGTTGCAAAAGTATCCTTGTTCAAGAAGAATAACAAAGCGTAAGAGTACGAGGAATCAAATGGTTCCTAAGACGGATAACTATGTTAATAAGTCGGGACTTTAATCAGCGGATTGGATAGAATGATGCCTTATAAATCAAATGAGTGTTGGAACTCATATGTTATGATTTAATAAACTCAACATTCTTATTTGGAAGGGATTCTAAGTGCTTTTGACCCGTAATGACTCGTTATGGTAGTTTACGCTACTCTAAGGTGCCATTTGCGTAAATATGTGTTCTGATGGTCAAACTAGTCTTATGATAAGTCTTTTACGCCCAAACATGTTTAATAATGTTGTAATATCAGTTTATGTGTCAAAACTCTAGCCACATATGCTTAAAATGAATTTATGTGCAAAAAGGGCATTTTGGTCAATTATAAAGGGCATAATAACGACCTATCATGATACTAACCAAACAACATGACCATAAGGTATAACCTCAGAGGGTTATTCCCTATACAACTATGGTCTCTAATATAAGTTTGGTCAGATCCTAAGATCGACCAAACGGGTCAGATTCCAAAGTCAAAGCGGTGGTCAAGACCGCTCGACTTACGACCCTAAATAAGCACTAAACTAGAAGTGACGAGTTAGACATGTCAAAACATGTCTAACTAAGTTATAAATATGTATTGGTATCAAAACTTGGTGTTTTGATACCCGAAAATAGTTCCGTCGCAAAATGCACATAATGCTCATTTGGACCGAAACTTTGACTCGTCACTTTGACTAGTTAACGTGGTAATCAGTAGGTATAATCGCAAGGGATTATAACCTTCATGATTATGATCACGTTGCAAAGTTCAATTGAACTTTGACTTTGACCAAAATGGTCAGAACCGAAGGTCAAACAAAAATTCAATTGTTTGACTTTTAGCTCATAAGATGCTAAAAGAAATGGAACAAGACTAGGAGAGGGCACTTACTTGTGTTGGAGAACACTTGAAGAGCCCCAAGAACAAGAATGCTCAGTTAGGAAGCCTCCAACTAAGTGGTAGCCTCCAAGTAGAGCAAGAGAGAAAGAAAGAGTGAATG
Source organism: Scalesia atractyloides (assembly GCA_947069175.1). Classification (NCBI taxonomy): domain Eukaryota; kingdom Viridiplantae; phylum Streptophyta; class Magnoliopsida; order Asterales; family Asteraceae; genus Scalesia; species Scalesia atractyloides. The sequence continues at coordinate 22,889,510 of CAMTDV010000022.1, read as the reverse complement.
AGCAAGGAAATTGGTTGCAACAATGGGGGTATTTATAGATTTCTTGAAGCCACAAGATCATTCCAAGTGTTAGGAGATGTTGTAGGATCATTACAAGTGTTAAGTGAGGTGTTGCAACCATGAGAAGTGCGGCAAAAATGAGTTATAGGTGTCAAGTCAAATGAACAAGAAGCTGCCAGGTATTTGCTAAAAACTGGCATCCCCTGTGCGTCGCGGGAGATCTGGGTGAGTCTCTCGGTGGCACATGGGATTCCAAAGTTTCAGGATTGGCAGTTTTAGTCCTTGCAGCCTAAAAACTTTTTTTCGGCGCGTTTTGGGACTTTTAACACCAGTTAACCCCATTTTTAAGCTTTATAAGGAAGATAAAGCATAGGGAACTTGAAAAATGCTCGGAAGCGTTTCGGGTGTCGGTTCGTTTGGTCGTACGGTTGCGGTTTTCGGTTAATTACGACGAAAATCGTAACGAACGCGCAAATGACCGTAAACGCGTAACGAATGATATTTTGCATTCCAATCATTAAAATGCTATATTTTAATGATTACGAATATTTTTGGATGTGCGTATATGTTCCAGATTAGGAAATACGCGTAACGGCATAGTTTCGCAGAATTTGCGAAATTGCCCCTGAAGTTGCATAAGCATGTTTTTGCCATACCGAAGCCCTCAAAACTTATTTCTAAGTTATGTAAAGGGTATTTAAGGTATGTTTAGCTTATGTTATTCCGGAGTGTACGTCGCGTTAAACTGATTACGTTTGCGTAACGGTTTGCGATTTCACTTCCAGAAGTGATTTGAAAGATCAGAATTGAACAAGATTCAAAATATGAAATACCATATATCAATACATAAATCTTGGAATAAAACACAATATTATAAAATTAAAAAATCATTCGGAATAGTACAATGATTAAAATAAAGAGATGTCACATGAGCACTCTTTATATAGAGCCTGCTCTGATACCACTTGTAAGGTCACCGAACACTCAACTACATGGATCGAATCATAAACACGATACATCATGATGTGCAGAATCCATCATGAAGCATATACACACTGTAGACAATAAACGAATGAGTAGAAACACAAAGAATTCACTAAAATTGAACATGTATATCACACACTGTAAAACACACAGTTTAACAGGTTACAAGTTCTCCCAAATCTCAAAAGTCTAACTAATACATTACCAAGTCCATATATATATATGACAAAAGCTATAGTCTGGAACTTTTATAAGTTTCGGACATCTAAACCTATACTACGGAACACTTTGGTCAGGGAACAAACCCATGAACTTACAATTAACTCGGAACACATTAACTAACTCGGAACACACTTGTTCTGGGGTATACATAAAACCCGGACATACATAATACCTCAGACACATCCAACACTTATTCAGATTTTTAATAAAAGTAATTACAACCGATTTACATTTAAGACCCTCATCAATCCAAGAGTTGTCAAATCCAACACTTCATCACTTCAGTGCTTTTGTCCCCAATTTATGTTGTTATTTTAGTTTCCTCCAAATACCAACATCATCTCTCTCAGCCTCACCCATATCATCATCACCAATAATCACATCCAAATCATTACCTTCGTCTACATTTATAGAAGTAACGCATCTTTCGTTTCCATTTCAAAGTTTACTACATGAAAACAAAAAATAACATCAAACAAAAGATAACAGGAAGCTAGGGTATTCACGCTTCAACAAAACAATTAACAAATTCTAGGCAAATAACTGATTCAACATGAAACATAACCGATTCCAACATAAAACATAACAGTTAATAAAACCTGGGTACACCAGTGATTCTAAAAGAAACATGCGATTTCAACATAAACATAACTGATTAAAACATTAGTCAACAATAATAAAACATTAACTTCTATTTTTTAGGGTTGTTACCGTGTCTTCTTCGACTCACGAGAGAACGAGTAGCTAGGGTTTTGAGAGGATTTGGTTTTGACGTCTGAAGTGTGAATGTTAAACTTGTTTGTTAGGGTTATAAAATGGAATTTTGAAAGTTCAAATGTGGGCCAACATGTATTATTATATATTGAAACTGAAAGCTCGCCCATTTTTGGTTTACATTATAGATAAAATTTAGATTTTAATTTGTTAATTAATGTATATATATATAATATATGAAATAATAAAAATAAAATAAAATATTACGGTCCGGTCCGGTGTATTGCGATTGGTTTTTGCTATAAACTGTAAACCAAAACATTTACTTCGATTTGATTATATTGAAACAGACTGACTGAAAGATAATTAAAAAGTTGACCGTGAAACTAAACGGATGGCTGGTTTGAGCGGTTTCACAGTTTGAAGCCAAACCGTGAACACCCCTAAGAATAAGCATCTTGAAGGCAGTCACTTGTCATTGGAATTTTGTTTTAATCTTCCATAACACCAGGAATGTGCAACACTAAGCCAACTTTTGGACATATTCTTTCATTTGGTGTGACGATATCACCTAAAAATACACAAAAACACCATGGCCATCAAAAAATATAAGCAACAAAGCAAATCATAGAAGATAAGAAACTCCATAAAATTGATTAAACACCCAAAATTCTTTAGTATGGAATAATGAGTTAATATGATATATAAGACGCTAAACAACGTAGCAGTAATACACATCATTAACAGAAAGATAACAAACGTCATATCTAGAATCCATGAACGTATAAACAAATATATAAAATCCTCAACCTCCATAAAATGATTATGTATTGAGATAATTGATATGCAACAAATGCAACATATAAATTGTATCAAATATGGTATAAAATCAACCCTTTTATGTAATAATGTTGGAAAAGGTGTCTTTCTTTGTATACTTTTGATTTTTAGGATTAAAAGAGCTTAAATATACAAAAAGGAACAAGTTAACAGCAAAAACCAATATAAATACAAAAGAAGAGAAGTTGACACTTCATACCGACCCTCCGAGCTTCACCCCAAGACAAAAACAACAAGTCAGAAGACTGACAAGGGGCTATGCCACCGAGGCACGGGGCTGTGCCCCACTCCAGATTCCATGAAGTAAAAGACAAACAAAAGCAGACAAGAGACACGGGGACGTGGTCAACTCCCAAATTTGCATAATCTTGGATAATACAACAATGGCCACGGGGCCGTGCCGTTGACACACGGGGCTGTGGAGCATCTAATCTGACAACAGAACTAAACGAAGACAGAGGAAAAGGAGGCACACAATGTGTGAACAATCTGTTTCAAGCTATAAATAGGGTGCTTGGTTTCATTCCAACTCATCCCTTGGCAAACCACTTCTCTCACACCTGCCACCACTCCACCACCACCACAATACCACCATCATCCACTACATTCATCCATCATCCATCCTAGAGTGTGTGTAGTAGTCTCGGGATCCAAGATTGATGGTAAGAGTTTTTGTCAAAAGGTCATGCTTGGCTAATCTCTTACATCACTTGGTGAATACAAGTTATTTATGTATTACGTTTGATTTCCTAGTTAAACTTTTTAATTGGGTATGTATTAATGACTTTAATAACTAGTTTTTTATATTGAAAGTGAATTTTATTCTATCCTTCTTGTTTTGCTGATTCACTCATTTGTGTCTTTACGGTCTATATAAAGCATATTAACCGCCTGGAAAGGGGTTAGAAGGGTGGTTTGGGTAAAGCTCTTGCATTTTTAAGTGTATAGATCCTGTGAGGACTTGGTTCAAGCTTATTAGGACTTCCTTTGAGGCAGATAGCATCAAATTAGGGGAAGTAAGAACGGCTTGAACCCCTTATAAATAGACTAATATTAAAACTTTAAGCCGGCATTGTGGGACTGTATCCTTGCTGACTCAGACTAATATGTCGAGGGTAGCGTTGCCTCTAAAAGAGGGACATGCCACATTTTGAATTAACAACTTACTTAATTATCTTTCAATATTCTGGGCTTGCGGGACAGTATCCCTGCTGACTCAGACCAATATGGCTGAGGGTACTGTCGCCTCCAAAAGAAGGGCATACCACTATAGCTAAGATAATCTCTTAAAAACCCAAAGCATGGAAATCATCAAAGGATACACAAATAATAAGTCAGAGCCAAGGGATTCTATCTTGTCTATTTGTTTCTTTTATTACTTTATTTATTTCTTTATTTTACTTACTAAAAACCTTTTCCAAAATTATATTAGATTAGACGTCGAATTAAAAGCTCTTGTGTCCTTAGATGACCTCGGTATCTTGCCATCACTATACTACACCAACAATGGGTGACTTGCCCTTGCGTGAAGTAGAGTGGGATAGCGGTATATCATGTTTATAAATTTAAAGCTTGAATAAACAAGTGAAAAGTACTTAAAATATATCTAAAGTTCATACTCACCTCGCTCACGTCAAGTTTTTGGCGCAGTTGAAGGATTTAAGAAAGTTTAAAATCGACGGCCTAATCATTTTTAATCTTCTTTATTTTTCTTTTTAGGTTTTTTTTTCAACACGGGGCCGTGCTTGATCAACACGGGGCTCTGTCTAACTTACACTAGCTGAAAATCAACAAAAACTTCTTCACAGAAGGCTCACACGGGGCCGTGCCACATTTGACACGGGGTCGTGTAAAAACGCCAGGTATCAGATAAATCACAGTCCTGAACACGGGGTCTTGCTTAATCAGCACGGGGCCGTGCCACATCTGACATGGGGTCGTGTTAAAAATGTCCACTATCAGATAAATCACAGTCCTGAACTGGGGCCGTGCTAACAAAAAAATAAATTATTTTCCTTTTCTTTACCAAGAGCCATAATCTTCTGGGTAATATCCAAACAGTGGATTATTACATGGGAGATTATGACTATTACTATTATGATGATTACGAGGAACGATATTGTAACATATGCGGTGAATCTTTCAACCATCAACCTCATACACTACATATGAGGAACCAAGGTTTGAGCTCCCAAAATCAAGCTTTGATTGGGACACACCAACATTGAAACATACTAGACACCGCCCACCATTGTCCTCGACGCCGAAAGCCTTATACAAAGTCTCAAGAACTTAGAACTATTGATCAAGCAATCTCATGCAAGAGAAGAGACCATTCGTACCGAGGAGGTAATCGACAAAGAGGTAAAACCTCAAAAGCCAAAAGAAGAGGAACCACTCAAAGAAAATCCTACGCATGAAGATGAAAAAACCGAACCAATTCACACAGAAGGTTAAGTCTACAAAGGTATATTCCAAAGAGGAACAACAAGACCTCCAAGAAATACATATTTTACAACCTTCTTTTGAAAATCATGGTTTGGTTCCATCTCATGCTAAGTTTTAAAAAGAGTTAAAAACTAATCCTAACATCAAAGAAATGACAAGTGTTAATTCAAACTAAAGATCAAACTTCACTAATACAAGATGAACAAATTGAATTAAACATAAAATCGGTAACAAGTTTATTCAAAACATCTATATTAGTAACATTTCACTAGACAAGATCTTTGTATTAATATAATGCCTAGCTATGCATTTGAAAGATTAGGTATTGGTAGTTTTCTTCCGATCAAAATTCCTATCCTCTTAGCTAACCGAAAAACTAAAAAAGCTACGGGAGTGGTTGAGTACGTTCTCATTCTAACGCAACAAACGGTTGTACCAACTGACTTCATCATCTTAGATGACACTCCCCTCGTGTTGGGACAACCATTCATAACAACCCATCAAGCTTTGCTCAAACAAAAACACAAATAATCTTCCAACTAAACTTGGGGCCAACAAACGAAGCTTTAATCTCGATACGAAATATTCAATAAGCAATGACGACCTCTTGTTCAAAGATGAGCCAGAACCACCCGATACGGTGGGTCTACCCAAGGACCCTTATAAACGTGGCACACCATGGAGGCATTCCATGGACTACAAATTAATAAAAGTAGTTTACTTAAACATGCTTGTTCAACTTTCAAAAGATGGCTTCTTTTTTTTTTGAAAGGACTAAGATTTAGTTTAGTTCTTAGTTAAACCTTTTATTTTTAACTTTTCTAAATTAGTAGGGATAATAAACACTCAAAGAAGGGTTGGAACTAGCCAAAGGACGTTGAAACAGAACCCATGCACGTAAACAGAAGCCCCCTGAATCGAAATCTTCATTACAGAAAGTGTGGCACGGGATCGTGTGGGTAAGCACACCCTTGTGCTTCTTCACTGATAAAACAAAATTGGCCACTCGAACTATCACACGGGGTCGTGCCTGTTAGGCACGCCCCTGTGCCTATCTTCTGTAAGTTTTTAAAAAATTCATGATATTGGCACCTTTGACACGGGGCCGTGCCTCCTTAACACACCCCTGTGTCCAGTGCACAGTTTTTGAAAAGATTTGTTGTTTTTAACCCACATTTACACATTTAATCAAATTTAATCAATTTTGGACACATCAAGTGTAACATCCGTAAAAAACCGGATTTACCAAACCCGCTTCATTTATTAACCGAACAATCAGTTAAAAATTCCGTTGCGTATTTAATGCCCAAATTAATTTTAAACGATACATAATTAATAAGTATATTGGAATATAAAAGTTATATTTGAAAAAGTATTAAAAATAGTGGTTTAAAAATAAAAGGCTGAAGCCGGGTTTCGAACCCGGGTCAACCAGTATTCAGCAAAGCATTAACACACACACTTCCAACCACTCCGCCACTTGTGTTTCTTGTTCATTATTAGAAACAATTAATTCAAATACACAAACTCGAATTCAAACTGACGCGCTCAAATCGCGGTCGTTGGAAATCCCGACGATTTCGCAGAGATTGGACGGTTTCTTCTGTTTTAACCGACGCATTAACCTTAACATCGGTTATAACCGATGTCCAGTCCGCGACATCAGTCATAACCGCCGGAGAAATTATTAACCGACGAATCAAGACGGTAAACGGACCAAATTCGTCGATGTTCTTCCCTATAAATACACCCTTTAACTTCTGATAACCTTTTCGCTCACAGTCACACCCATTCTCGACGAAATTTCACTCGCCGGAAACTTTTGCAACTCGCCGGAAAACCGAACCCGTTCACCTTTGTGCCGTATTCTAAAAACAGAACACTTTGAGCTCATACCTAAGCCACCCACACTCACCTCAAGTTTCCTGAAGACCTTCTGTCGCAAGATAAACGTCGCCGGAATAACCTGCTGTCATCGGAATTTCACCGGCGAAACAGGGGATCTCTGTCGGCATATCTTATACCTAATCTCTCTCATTCTTTTTATTAATCTCATATGTAATTAATCACAACACTCTAAAGAACTTGATTAAATCGTCGAACCAGTCCGACATTGGTTCTGGGTTAAGCTTAACGAGGAAGATGAAGTTTTCGGTATTATATATGTTTAATTTAAATCAAGTTATATCTCAGGTTAGACACACAGTCCAGCGGTGGACTGTGTGCAAATAAACACGCATACGTCCCGAGTTCGATTCTTGTCACACGCACACTCGCCTTAATAAAAAAGTTCCTTTTTAAAACTGAACCGGTTTCACTCGCAAATAGATTTTAAGTTTAATGAAAACCGGAATAATAACCAGGATAGACACACAGTCCAGTGGTGGACTGTGTGCGCGTGTAAATCATACATCGCGGGTTCGAGTCTAGTCTACCGCACCGATTCTGGCAATTATCAAACTTTTTATATAAGGACAGAAATGAATTTAGCTAGTTTGTATATAAGTATAATAAAAACCAGATTATTTACCAAGTTAGACACACAGTCCAGCGGTGGACTGTGTGCCAAACTAAACCACAGGTCCCGGGTTCGAGACCTGTGGCGAGCACCGAGCCGATGCATTAAAATCGTTTTTAAAATAAATGATTTTCGGATTAATTCAATTAGTATATAAATATAATTAAAAACAGAAATATTTCGGGTTAGACACGTACCTCAGTTGGTAGAGCTGCGTGCACGCGAACGGGAGGTCTCGGGTTCGAGTCCTGCCCGTCGCATACATTTACACAATAAAACCGGTCAACAAGTCAACGGTCAACAAGTCAACGGTCAAAAAGTCAACATTTTTTATTATTTTTATTTATTATTTTATTTAAAAATCAATTAAAAATACTTAAAAATAACATTTTTAAAGTTAGAAAATAGCTTTAAACTCACAAAAATATATCTAATAATCTTACTAAAATTGATTAATAAAATCTGCTTATTTACCGAACCATTATGTTATTATCTAGGTTAGTTTCACTCGTGGTTAAATCAAACTTCGTGCGCATTCAACATCATCAACCGAACGCACCCAATGTGAGTGAATCTTACAACTCCCTTTTTTAATTACACGTTTTGGGGTGTATCATGTGTCACTAAAACTAATTCGTTTATTTAAACTCGTGCCATACCATATTATGACTTAAACTTAGAATGTAAATGTTGTTGTAGTTATGTATTTCATATTGTCAAGTTGTATGCAAATCATTCACTAGGCCCATCAGTTTCTCGTGGGAGACGAGTTGAGCAACGCGTGCCTCAAAACAAATCTATTATTGTATGTTGTGCATTATTTAATATTAAGTGTTTTGTGAATAAGTTTACATCCATATTTACTCATATGTGGTTACGCACTTTATTTTATCAATTCAATAAACTTGTACAAATGTTTTTCATAGGATTCACTCGCCAACTTTTTGTTGATCCAAAAACCATTTTACACATGATACATGTGAACAGGATGAAGCAAGGAAAACATAGGAAATGCCTTAGAAGAAAATAATGAAGTCTAGAATGATGTGTAGGACATGATGTAATTACGATTGTATGTTTCCCTTTAAATTGTAATAATAAATATGAAACGTTATAATAAATGTCATGAGCTTTGATGATAACCCAATCATGCCCCGATCACCTTTTCCGCTGCGGGTCGGGGTATGACAGATTGGTATCAGAGCCATGACTATAGGGATATAGGATAGTTATTAGACCCTTAGAGCCTATACTATAGTTGACTAGATTTTAATTGTTTATGAGGTTACATGCAAACTTATGATATTTATTTGTTTCATATTTGTTTATACTTACAGTCAAACGTACATACTTACATACACATTCATCATACATATTTCAATGTTCACATATTCAAATCGTCTTCATACTTTCGTTATTCAAAGATTTTGTCGCATTTTTCATTTTTCAAATCTCATCAAAGTGAGTTCTGCGACGGGCATGTAGTAACTGTAAGGGTACAAGTACCGGTAGTCGGGACGTCTTGTCTAGGTTGGCATTCGTATAAATCCAATATAACGGACCAGTTTGTCTACCTGGGGACCAACGATGAGAGTACAAAGGACCTATTAGGCCAAAGCATGCCACACCAAACGTCATTCGAACTAACCCCACATTGAGGTGTCACCGTGTCCACACCTGGACACATTCCGAATATCATACGTTACATATTTCTCGATTTTCTCCGGGTTTTAGTGTACGTAACCAGGCTAACACATGCGAATCATATGAAAAACCCGGTATTCATGGGGGCCCACATGATTACGAAGGTGAAGTATGGCGGCATGCAAGGCTCAATTACGAGCAAAGCCCAAGACATCCTATGGATGTAGTAGATTTATTATTTTATATTTATTTTATAAATGTTCATTCCTAAATACGACCCATGATCCCAAAAGCATCCAACTCATACTCTTGATATGTATTCCTTGTAGATGTCTTCTAGCCTCGCTCGTAGGAAGATGAGAGCAGGAAAAGCCCGCGAGCGCATGGCTGCCCTAATCGCTCAACAAATGGCTGCCGTAATACCCAACATTGTAATTCAAGTCCAACAAGCCCTTACCGCTAATCCCGTCAACCAAGAAGATCAAAATGATATCAACCCTCCCCCAAATACCACCAAATGCACCTACAAGCATTTCAAATCATGCGACCCTCCAAAATACGAAGGGACTGAAGGTGCCACCGCTCTCCTCCATTGGTTTGAAGAAATGGAGAACACTTTTCTAAATTGCGATTGCCCCGATGATCGCAAAGTGCGATATGCTACTGGTCGTTTATATGGAATAGCACTTACTTGGGGGAATACAGAGAAGGCCAAACGAGGTGTTGAAGATGCTATGACTTTAACTTGGGATGAATTGAAGGAAATCATTACCAGACGGTTTTGCCCAAGGAGCTAAATCAAGAAATTAGAAGATGAGTTCTATTCGTTGAAGCAAAAGGAAGGCGACCACACCACATACAACAAAAGATTCCTCAAGTTAAATCAAATGGTTCCCAACTTGTTCACTCCTCTTTATCGTTTGATCGAGCACTACATTCGAGGTCTTCCGTCAAAGATTCAAGACTCTGTAATAAGTACCACACCTGTAACCTTGGAAGCAGCAATGGAGTTAGCTACAGAGCTCACCGAGAACCGCATCCGGAATAAAGACTTCAAGGAGGAGAAGAAGAAGGATAAAGCATCAACTGAAACTTCAAACTCCACCCAAACCGAATCCCCTTCTCAACCCATTTCTAAGAGAAAACGAGACGGCAACTTTTCGCTACCACCCAACGTAACCAACCAATTTCACAAGCCATACCCATCCAAGCTATCCCAATCACGCAAATAGCACCCAACTCAACTTACCCAAATAAGAAACCATACCTTGGACCTCACCCTCGATGTAACACGTGTTTTTATCACCATCCATCTACCTTACCTTGTCGACTATGTGCGAATTGTGGACGCTATGGTCATTTGAGCAAGGTTTGCCGCACCCCTCAAAACCAAACCACACCCCCTACTCAAAATATGATCCAAACATATCAACAACCTCAATACCCCATGTTACCTTATGTTCGAGCTTGCTTTAATTGTGGCGACCCTACCCACTTTAGAAACACGTGCCCTCGATTGGTTAACATCATAAACGCCCAAGCTCAAGCAAACCCAGTTAACCAAGCAAATCAAGGAAACCTAATCACTAGGCCACCAGCAAGAGGAAGAGTTTTCAACATCAACGCCAAACCGGTTGAAGATAATGACGGCCCAAACGAAACCACCCAACTAGTCCCCTTCACCGAAAATCAAGATTCAACTCCAATCGTTTAGTTTTATGTTTTTCTTTATGTCATCTCAAGCTTTGGTTGATTGTGTTTGTTTATGTTTTAGAATCACATAGAACCAATCATAACTTAAGGATAAAGCCAATGAAAATTTGACAAGAATATGGTGGATACGCAGCTGGTACTTCCTATATATGAGTATTCTTGCCAAAGGATCAGAGACATTATCTGGCGATTATGAGAAGTTCCATGTAGAATTTAGTATTGTCTTGATTGAAGTTTGTTTTCGTACTCACTGATTTAGCATTCATATCATCTCATTATTTAAAGAAATTGGTTTGTGTTCTATTTTCTACATAGACTAACCTCTCCATCATAACAAACGAGAGAGGTATTGTCATCATTCAAACATGTAGACTATCAGAATTGAGACTCAAGTTTTGGTTGTTGTGTTTGTTTTAGAGTCACATAGAGCTAATCATAACTTGCGGATAAAGTCAATGAAAATTGACAAGAATATGGTGGATACGCCGCTGGTACTTCCTATATATAAGTATTCTTGCCAAAGGATCAGAGGCATTGTCAGGTGGTTATGAGAAGTTCCATGTAGGATTTAGTAATGTCTTGGTCGAAGTTTGTTCATCATACATTTCAACGTATTTCAATTTCATCATTTAAAGAAGTTGAGCTATGTCTCACTTCCACAAGGACTAACCTCTCCATCATAACAAACGAGAGAGGTACTGTCACCATTCAAACATGTATACTATCAGAATTAAGACTCAAGCTCTGGTTGATTGTGTTTATTTATGTATTAGAGTCACATAGAACTAATCATAACTTGCGGATAAAACCAATGAAAATTTGACAAGAATATGGTGGATACGCCGCTGGTACTTCCTATATATAAGTATTCTTGCCAAAGGATCAGAGGCATTATCAGGCGGTTATGAGAAGTTCCATGTAGGATTTAGTATTGTTTTGGTTGAAGTTTGTATTATACTCACTTATTTAGCATTCATATCATCTCATTATTTAAAGAAATTGGATTGTGTTCCATTTTCTACATAGACTAACCTCTCCATCATAACAAACGAGAGAGGTACTCTCATCATTCGAACATGTATACTATCAGAATTAAGACTCAAGTTTTGGTTGTTGTGTGTTTATTTATGTATTAGAGTCACATAGAATTAATCATAACTTACTGATAAAACCAATGAAAATTTGACGAGAATATGGTGGATACGCCGCTAGTACTTCCTATATATAAGTATTCTTGTCAAAGGATCAGAGGCATTATCAGACGGTTATGAGAAGTTCCATGTAGGATTTAGTATTGTCTTGGTTGAAATTTGTGTTACATTCACTGATTTAACATTCATATCATATCATCATCTAAAGAAATTGGATTGTGTTCCATTTCTACATAGATTAACCTCTCCATCACAACAAACGAGAGAGGAACTGTCACCAATCAAACATGTATGCTATCAGAATTGGGACTCAGATATTGGTTGTTGTGTTTATTTATGTTATAGAGTCACATCATAGAACCAATCATAACTTACTGATAAAACCAATAAAAATTTGACAAGAACATGGTGGATACGCCGCTGGTACTTCCTATATATAAGTATTCTTGCTAAAGGATCAGAGGCATTGTCAGGCGGTTATGAGAAGTTCCATGTAGGATTTAGTAATTTCTTGGTTGAAGTTCGTTTTATACTCACTAATCTAGCATTTATATTATCTCATCATTTAAAGAAATGGGATTATGTCACCAATCAAACATGTATACTATCAGATTTAGGACTCAGACATTGGTTGTGGTGTTTATTTATGTTCTAGAGTCACATCATAGAACCAATCATAACTTACTGATAAAACCAATGAAAATTTGACAAGAATATGGTGGATACGCCGCTGGTACTTCCTATATATAAGTATTCTTGCCAAAGGATCAGAGGCATTGTCAGGCGGTTATGAGAAGTTCCATGTAGGTTGTAGTATTAGAAGTTTTGTTTTAGGATATAACCTTATCTTTCCAAACATATCAAAACTCTTGCACATGAAATCATGCTTAGTGAATCAACTCTGCTTATCAATATTTTTACCGTAGGCAACAAAAAGCGATTCCTGTAGCAAGGTACTTAACCCTTACAAGGAACGTTACCGCCTCAAACAAAAATTTAAACTCTTACTCTTTTGCTTAGTATGTAACTGCCAAACTAAACACCATCCTTTTTAGACAAATATGTCACTACTTAAATTTCGGGATGAAATTTCTAAAAAGTAGGGGATACTGTAACATCCGTCAAAAACCGGATTTACCAAACCCGCTTCATTTAATAACCGAACAATCAGTTAAAAATTCCGTTGCGTATTTAATGCCCAAATTAATTTTAAAAGATACATAATTAATAAGTATATTGGAATATAAAAGTTATATTTGAAAAAGTATTAAAAATAGTGGTTTAAAAATAAAAGGCTGAAGCCGGGTTTCGAACCCGGGTCAACCAGTATTCAGCAAAGCATTAACACACACACTTCCAACCACTCCGCCACTTGTGTTTCTTGTTCATTATTATAAACAATTAATTCAAATACACAAACTCGAATTCAAACTGATGCGCTCAAATCGCAGTCGTCGGACATCCCGACGATTTCGCAGAGATTGGACGGTTTCTTCTGTTTTAACCGACGCATTAACCTTAACATTGGTTATAACCGATGTCCAGTCCGCGACATCTGTCATAACCGCCGGAGAAATTATTGACCGACGAAACAAGACGGTAAACGGACCAAATTCGTCGATGTTCTGCCCTATAAATACACCCTTTAATTTCTGATAACCTTTTCGCTCACAGTCACACCCATTCTCGACGAAATTTCACTCGCCGGAAACTTTTGCAACTCGCCGGAAAACCGAACCTGTTCACCTTTGTGCCGTATTCTAAAAACAGAACACCTAGAGCTCATACCGAAGCCACCCACACTCACCTCAAGTTTCCTGAAGACCTTCTGCCGCAAGATAAACGTCGCCGGAATAACCTGCTGTCATCGGAATTTCACCGACGAAACATGGGATCGCTGTCGGTATATCTTATACCTAATCTCTCTCATTCTTTTTATTAATCTCATATGTAATTAATCACAACACTCTAAAGAACTTGATTAAATCGTCGAACCAGTCGGACATTGGTTCTGGGTTAAGCTTAACGAGGAAGATGAAGTTTTCGGTATGATATATGTTTAATTTAAATCAAGTTATATCTCGGGTTAGACACACAGTCCAGCGGTGGACTGTGTGCAAATAAACACGCATACGTCCCGAGTTCGATTCTTGTCACACGCACACTCGCCTTAATAAAAAAGTTCCTTTTTAAAACTGAACCGGTTTCACTCGCAAATAGATTTTAAGTTTAATGAAAACCGGAATAATAACCAGGATAGACACACAGTCCAGTGGTGGACTGTGTGCGCGTGTAAATCATACGTCGCGGGTTCGAGTCTAGTCTACCGCACCGATTCTGGCAATTATCAAACTTTTTATATAAGGACAGAAATGAATTTAGCTAGTTTGTATATAAGTATAATAAAAACCAGATTATTTACCAAGTTAGACACACAGTCCAGCGGTGGACTGTGTGCCAAACTAAACCACAGGTCCCGGGTTCGAGACCTTTGGCGAGCACCGAGCCGATGCATTAAAATCATTTTTGAAATAAATGATTTTCGGATTAATTCAATTAGTATATAAATATAATTAAAAACAGAAATATTTCGGGTTAGACACGTATCTCAGTTGGTAGAGCTTTGTGCATGCGAACCGGAGGTCTCGGGTTCGAGTCCTGCCCGGCGCATACATTTACACAATAAAACCGGTCAACAAGTCAACGGTCAACAAGTCAACGGTCAAAAAGTCAACATTTTTTATTATTTTTATTTATTTATTTTATTTAAAAATCAATTAAAAATACTTAAAAATAACATTTTTAAAGTTAGAAAATAGCTTTAAACTCACAAAAATATATCCAATAATCTTACTAAAATTGATTAATAAAATCCGCTTATTTACCGAACTATTATGTTATTATCTAGGTTAGTTTCACTCGTGGTTAAATCAAACTTCGTGCGCATTCAACATCATCAACCGAACGCACCCAATGTGAGTGAATCTTACAACTCCCCTTTTTAATTACACGTTTTGGGGTGTATCATGTGTCACTAAAACTAATTCGTTTATTTAAACTCGTGCCATACCATATTATGACTTAAACTTAGAATCTAAATGTTGTTTGTAGTTATGTATTTCATATTGTCAAGTTGTATGCAAATCATTCACTAGGCCCATCAGTTCCTCGTGGGAGACGAGTTGAGCAACGCGTGCCTCAAAACAAATCTATTATTGTATGTTGTGCATTATTTAATATTAAGTGTTTTGTGAATAAGTTTACATCCATATTTACTCATATGTGGTTACGCACTTTATTTTATCAATTCAATAAACTTGTACAAATGTTTTTCATAGGATTCACTCGCCAACTTTTTGTTGATCCAAAAACCATTTTTACACATAATACAGGTGAATAGGATGAAGCAAGGAAAACATAGGAAATGCCTTAGAAGAAAATAATGAAGTCTAGAATGATGTGTAGGACATGATGTAATTACGATTGTATGTTTCCCTTTAAATTGTAATAATAAATATGAAACGTTATAATAAATGTCATGAGCTTTGATGATAACCCAATCATGCCCCGATCACCTTTTCCGCTGCGGGTCGGGGTGTGACATCAAGGACAATGTGTAATTCAAGTGTTGGGGGAAACTTAACTTGAATTTGTTTGTCCTAAAATCATGCCTTACATAAAACTCTACTTGGAAACACTAAAACGCCCCAAATCTTTTTCAAAAACATTTTTTTAGTTTGTTTTGTCTTATTTATAGTTAAGTTAGAAACCCACATCTAAACATTTTCAAGTTTTTATAAAGTTTACAACCGATAGCGCCATGATAAAAAAACCATACAAGAAAAATATATAAAAAGAGGCATGACATTTCTTTGTAAAATTTGATTGTATACACATTTTCACACTAATACGCATTTTTCCAAATCCATATCTTTACTAAATGCTCAATTTTGTTTCTTGTGTGAATAGCCTTATGGTTCTTACAAATCTAGAACTTGACAAGACAATACATTCTCGGTCCTTACCGACAAATCCAAGTAAGTAAATGACGGAGGCATTAGGATTTTAAACCCTCTTTTTCAACTTTATTTTCTCTTTATCTCCCTATCATAAACAAAAACAACAAAAGTATATCCCCCTATTTAAACCCCTTTGAGCCTAAACCTTTCATTTCAAAACCCGCAAAATACCATTTTGCACAAACTACCCATCACCCAAAACCAGTTTTTTTCTTTTCACACCCTTTATTTTAAAATGCGATTCTTTTGAAGAATATAAAAAGAGGTGACTTAGTTTTATTTTATCAAAAAAATCTCTAGCTACTTGAAATCAATAAGCCAAAATTTATTGCTTATAAATATATAGCTTATAACTAAGTCACAAATAAATAAATCTTCAAAAGAAAACCGACATTTTACGTTTTTAGCCACTTTTCAATAAAACCATCCTACCCCTAACCAAAACCTACCCTTATAAGAGTCCTCTTGATATTTACAAAGATTTTGTTGAAAACGAGGAGGATTGATTACTTGTCATGCATATGGTAGGAGTAACTTCCATACTTGTCGTTTCATTTATACATCTTCTGTCGAGTGTTGAGTGATCACTTGTGTGGTGTGTGAATTTGTATATATCTTAAATAAAATTTTATAAAGGAATGTTATGCCCAAAAATATTTATTTTCTTTAAAAAGTTCTAAATAAATCATGTCGAATAGGATTGTTAATAAAATAAAAATGAAGAATAAAAAGAGTTTGGATTCCCGACACTCTACAAACAAGACCCGAAAACTTCTTTTCTACCAATTCCATTTGGGTGTGTAAGCAACATTAAAGAGTTTTGCTTGAGGACAAGCAAAGATTCAAGTGTGGGGGTATTTGATATGCACAAAATGCAACATATAATTGTATCAAATATGGTATAAAATCAACCCTTTTATGTACTAATGTTGGAAAAAGTATGTTTCTTTGTATACTTTTGATTTTCAGGATTAAAAGAGCTTAAATGTACCAAAGGAACAAATTAATGGCAAAAACCAACATAATTACAACAGAAGAGAAGTTGACACTTCATACCGACCCTCCGAGCTTCACCCCAAGACCAAAAACAACAAGTCAGAAGACTGACACGGGGTTGTGCCACCCGAGGCACAGGGATGTGTTGATGTACGATGTCTATTGTCTACGTCTTAGGTCTAGTTGAATTGTATAGGGTTTGGAAGCGTTAAAACGTAATTTTATTGTGTTTTGTAGTAGTCACATTCGTACGAAGTGCACACTTAGTACGAATTGCAGTTTGGTGCAAAGTGGCTAGGTCTATAATTAGGAGTAATTGCATTTCATTTATAACAACTTTTGGAGACTTGGCAGCGAAGCGCTGTCGGATTTCTGGCTTGTACACGTTGAAATATTGAATGAAATCAATCAATTAAAAGTAAATCTCGTGTAATTGTCACTAATTCATAATGATTCCGCAATTATGGACTAGATATCAAATTAGGTACCTTTGATAAGGAGGAACTTGGTCCTACAAGTGGTATCAGAGCTCAGGGAGCCTGATTTGAAGACTTTGACACAAGATTCACTTCTATTTCTACTCCATTCTTCTTATTTTTCACTTTTAAAACGAACCTACAATTAAAATGAATTGATTTTCGAGTATAATGTGTAAAATCATCATTAGATAAACCCTTGAGAAGATCAGATCTTAAAACACACGTTTTTATGTCAAAAATGGCGAAATCCATCAAAATTTGGACATAACTCGCACGTATTAACCCTAAACTTCGTACGAAGTGACCAAGCAGTTCGTACGAAGTGACATTTTTATCAATTAGCATCAAAATTCAATCCAACTCGTATGAAGTGACCTTTCACAGTTCGTAAAAAGTGGGTGTCTGCTAATTGTTTTCAAGTTTTGACTATTTTCAGGAAATTTGTTCGATACGATGGATAATCCTGAGATTTTCAACGCATTTGCGACAAGCGTTGTTAACGTAACAACTGCTGCTCAATTGAATCTGGAAAACGAGATGGGAACGACAGTTAAACCTCCGAAATTGATGAATCTAGAGGATTACGAGGGTTGGAAAGATAAGTTCGTAAACTGGGTGCAAGCTAATCATTTCAACTATTGGCTCGCGATTGAAGATAAGCATTCACCACCAGTCGATGAAAAGAATCTAGATATGATTGCATCTCGCGATTGAGTTTGCTGCAGTAGTCAGTTACTTTTGCAACACGATGATCATGCTCAAACATTGTGGAATGCACTAAGAATGAAGTATCATGGAAGTACTAAGATGAGAAAGAGCAAAAAAGCTTTACTTAGAAAAGAGTTTGATGTTTTCGGTTTGATGAAAGGAGAGAATCTAAAACAGTTGATTGAGCGATACTGTCACTTAGTGGCTCAAATGAAAAGGATGGGAGTTCTTAAAACAGATGAAGAGCTAGTGGACAAGCTGGCAGACGCTTTACCAGAAGGTAAGTAGACCACATATCTGACAGTTATGAAGAACGACAATGAGTACAGTGGTTACAGTCTGTCGAAGTTTATTGAAAAACTGGAAGGTCATGATATGGAGTTACAAAAAATGGCAAAGGAAAAAGGACATCAAATGACGCAAGATGTGAATCTATACTACAAAGGCAGTACAGTTGGCATTCAAAGCCCAGAGGTGCAAACTGCATTTAGTGAAAATAACTCTGCAAGCCCTTTTACCAATCAATCCAGTTTCCAATCTTTTCCAAGCTTTGAACCTAATACACCTCAAACTCCACAAACTTCACAAAACTCCAACAATCTCCAAAGTAACCAAACAAACCAATCATGCCAGTCTAGTTCAAATCCAAAGGTCTTACAGTGCAACATTGCTGTAAACCTTGATCATGCCCAAGATTTCATTGAACAAACAACCAAGTAGCACATTGCATTACTTGCTTCTGTTTTGGAGTCTTATGAAAGCATGATCGTCGGGAGAATCGGAAACCCGGATATGATCAAAGAAGATTATGATCAAATTGATTAGGAAGAACTAGAACTAATGGACATTAAGTGGTGTATGGCTTCCATAGTCCGAAGAGCACAAAGGTTCACGGAAATTACAGGATGAAAAGATTTGGGAAGTATGGATGGAAAGCTCGGCTTTGAGAAATCAAAGGTTACTTGTTTCAAATGTCGCGAAAAAAGACATTTTAAAAGAGAGTGTACCAATCGAGAAGTGAGCGGCAACCAAAATCCTTTTGGAACTGATTACTACAAGAAGGCTATTTATCATCGACCATCACCTTCTCAGACAAATTCTAGAATGATTCAGATTGAAGATGTTCGTCGAACTCAAAAGAAAAAAGCCTGGTCGTTGCACAGGAGGATGAAGGTTTTAACTGCAACAAGTACATCTCCAAAACCGAAAGCCTTGCTTTATTAGCTGAGATAATAGAATATCCAGAACCTTGAAGTGAAGAGTATTCTGAAGCAATCTTTGATGACTGATATGCTCTAAAATATATATATTTATATATAAATATTCCTACAATTTTGAGTACTTTAGGGTTATTCCAAGTGAATACTACAACTAATTGGTTCATATATCGATTTTGTAGTTTTATTCGACAACACACTCAGAAACTTTAAAATTGTTATAAATGTTGTCAATTTAGTTGATGAGTAATATGATGTCATTCAATTTTAGATACAAGTAAAAATATGTTTTGAAGATCACATTTAATGAGATTTAACGGTTATGGCTTTATAGCCAGTGGCATTCTAGGGGTGGGATAAGGCTTTGGGACCAATAGGTCCTGGGTTCGATTCCACAAGGGGTTTTCTCATATTTATTGGGTTTCATCCTGAATTGGTGTATAGGCATTATGCCTGATATGATACGGGTGGTTCCACTGGTGGCACGATGATACTCCAGTGGTCCGTCAGTGATTCAAAATTTGCCGTTAAAAAAAAAACTCACGTAAAAACAAAAGAAAAAGGATTTCAATAAGAATTTATTGCCATGAGTTATTCTATGAGGCTAGTAATTCATTTACAAAGAAAGTAAAAATACATTGACAATTTTGGTGCAGGTAATTGTCGTAGGAAATGTTTGTCACACTTGGGCTTGGGCTGCCAAAGCAAACAAGTAAAGAGGGAGTTGTTTAGACTTGGTTGGAAATTAATAAATGGCCACTATTGTTAGACGAAATTAATATAATAATTGGGAGAGAATATTAATAAAAAGAACAACTTGTGGAGCCCAAACGATGTAAAAAGAAGCCCAACAATCATATAACAATTGGGGAAGACGGCCAGGAGGCTGCCACATGCAAATAAAAAAGGGTTTTGGCCAGAATATTAGAGACATACATAGAAGGGATCAAGAAGGCGTGGGAGGAGATCAGATCAAGTTTCAAGTTGGCGAATCAAGATTCGAGTTCGGTTTGGCAATTTGTTATTTTTTAGTTTTGTTAAGACTTTGTGTTTTCAGATTTAATACTATGCTTTGCTTATCGCGTGAGACTTGTTCTGTGTTCTTGACTATGTTATTGGTTAAACTTATTTTCTACCGGGTTTGTGATGAATATTTATTGATAATTAGTAATTTCTTGGTATTTGGTAATTTATTGATAGAAAAAATATTAAAGTGAGAGACCTAATACTTTACTTTAATTTATTATTGATCAATCGTTCCTCGTGTGTCTTTGTGAATGTCATTCATGTATAGATGCATGTTAGGCTACCTACTTTGTGTTCGTAACTAGTTTATGGTTTATGGTGCACGTATTCCATAGGGACTTTGTTTGATAATTTAGAGGAGTTTAGTGTTCTACCTATTCTTGAGACCGGAAGGAGATATATAGTTAGGATTGTCTTTGATGCTAGGTATCTAGGTGCAGTGAGACCGGGAGGAGATCTGTCTAAGTTGCCTAGTATTATTTGTTTTCCTAAGTCTTGTCAAGTGTTTTTAGGTTACCTGTACGCTCTAGGGTGTATTGTGATTAGTGAGACCGAGAGGAGATCTAACCTTTGGGTACTTTAGTATTGTTGGAGAGACTGAGAGGTGATCCAACTCATACCAGCGAGCTTTAATTGAATTGACCTTTAGGACCTTAGGAGAAGTTGATGAGACCGGGATGAGATTCAATTTATCTTTAGCCTTAGAGTGTCGTATTATTAGAACCTGGTTCCATCATAGTTACCATTGCCGAGAGAGAACTGAGAGTCATGAATAGGATTCCAACCTAGGTAGTATTTCCTCATCCTTGATTTCACCCTTAGCATTCACAGTTGCGTCTTGTTAGTTTAGTTATCTTAGTTAAATCCCTTAGTTTAATAAAAACCATCAAAACAAATTAAAACCAGTTAAGTAATTAGTTGAGTCAGAGTCTAGTTAGCGTCGTTAGTGTCTCGTGGGTTCGATACTCGAACTTCATTAGGCTTTACTACGTACGATAGGTACACTTTCCTGTCAGTGGTCTAGCATTTAGAGAGTCTTAGTTTATAATTTTAAAACTAGGTGTCTAGATTAGGTTAGTTTTTACAGACCGCATTCAGCACATCAAGTTTTTGGGCCCGTTGCCGGGGACACTTAGGCGATTGCGCTATTAGCTTTGACTGATCTTATTTGTTTAATTGGTCTTATTTGTAATTTGAGTCTTAGAGTTTGTGTCCTAGCTGTAGTGTGTCGAGTCATATTTTTTGTAATTTTTTTATTCATTAGTTTTCGTTGTCTACTTTGTGTTGCTTTTGCTACTCTCTTTATGGCAGGTTATCATAGCGAGCACCCTCCCTATGTCTGGGTGTTCGTGGAATCATGTCAAGTGTTCGCTCAGATAACATCAACAGCATAGGATCAAGGAGATCCGAGGTTTCCCAAAATGCTCGCCATTCTTGAGCGAATGTTCGAGACACTAGGTCAGATGTTGAGGGAATGCATGAACCAGCACGTGAATCAGAAGAAATATCACAGTACAATACGCTTTACATGGGATGATTACTATGCTGATAATATTGACTTTGAGAGCTATGAGGGAGTGAAAGAAGAAGAAGTTGAGGAAGAACAGGTTAAAGAAGAGCTTCCCGGTGCTCCAGAGTTGTCAACTGTAGAATTGGAGACGAAAACGGACGATTCAGTCCCACCTCCGGTTCAACAGGACGTGACACCTAATTCGTATTACACGCCATGGTATTATGGACCTGAACCCACTGATAATGACTTCTGGAATGATGATGAGGGGGAGGACATGCATGAGCCACTTGATAAGATGGAGAATGAAAGAGAGATTCATATACCATCTTGGGAGGATGAATTTGGTGATGAGTTGGTTGGCTTACCAACACTTGTAGATGAAGAATTTGACCCGGTTGGTGATCTAGCATATCTAGAAACATTACTTGAAGAGAAGCCGACCATGGAGATCAAACAGATACCAAACGTAGAAGAAGAGAAAGTGGCTGAAGAGTTGGATAGCCGATCCGTATAGATGTTAGCAGTTGGATTGCCATTCACACCAATAAAATCACGGGAGAAGGCGAACAGAAGCTTGGATTAACACATCATGAAGGTTCAGATATGGTGTAAACGGAAGCTTAAGGCAACAGTAAAGTGCAGAGACAACCATCTTCCTCGTTACATGCATCGTATCAGGTTTGGTCCAGGTAAATTCAAAGTTTGGTGGTTTGACCCGGTTGAACGTTTAAAAATATTTTCTAGTTTCATCATTAATTTCTTAATAAATAATGATGAACAATTAAAACTGAACGGGTTGAACCGGGGTTGGATAAAGGAGAAATCTCCTGATTGAGCTTTTATGAGGTGGCCGTGTTGTAAGAGTTTGTATTATGAGCCAGTTAATTTTTTTTTTCTCTTTTTGAGTCGATATTATGCTTTGGGTTGTTTGCTTCACTTGTGCAGGTTTTTTTGGCCCGTCCGTACTCAATCTCCATTCGGGTGGGGATGCGGAGCTTTTTATCATTATGTAGAGGCAACCCGAGTGTACCAGTTTGTTAGACGGGTGCGAATGGAATGCTATACAGCCGTGCTCGCTTGTATTGGACCTTAAAGATTTTTGCTACCAGGCGAGTTTGTTCCTTTTTGTATATTTTTTCTTGTTTATTTTTAGATAGTTTTCCATTCACATTGGGAGCAATGTAGAGTTTAAGTGTGGGGATGAGAAACTGCCGTTTGAGTCTGTACATAGAGTCTTTTGAGTCAGAAATTGAAAAATACAAAAAAAAATTGAAATTTTTTTAAATGTCTTTGATTTTGAAGTTTGTAAATAAATATGGAAAATGATAGAAAAAGTTGGGTTCTATCTGGTTCGAAATAATAAATAATAATAAGTGATAATAATAATTGAAAACATATCTAATTTGGGATGTGTGGGTAGGCCCAACCAGTGATAGGTTTCCTTTGAGCTAAATCTATCTAATAATGTTAGGATGCCAGTGGATTCTCATCTAGGAGAATAGGGAAGCCGAAACCGCTAATAATAGCATAAGAAATACCGTTAGAAGCTAAAAGTCTTAGATTTTTCAAATAAAAAATATATAAATGAGCTAAATCGAATGAAAACGAGGCCTATGTAATCTTTATTGGGGATGGTAACTCTGATTCAGATTTCCTCTAGGTTGAGTTAAGGAAAAAATGCTAAATTGACGAAGCTCACGTTGTCGCTCTCGGGGATGGTGACTCTGGTTGAGACAACCTCTGGTTTAGGTATGCAAAAGTCTAGTGCTCATGAAAAAAAGCTTGATTTCAAATTGTTTGAGTTTTAGTATAAAACGGTTATGAAATAGTCAAGTGACTATTCCTTTTGTTTCATAAGCTTGAGGCGGGACTAGGTGGAATTTTGACTTTTTAGTGTGAGATCCTAGGTTGACTAATTGCATTTGAATTAAATAAACATGATAAGGGGCTTAGAACTGGTGTTGGGTTTAAGTGGACACGGATACTTGCAGTCGCGGTTAACATGTTAGTGGATTTTAAATGAAGTAACGTAAATTTTGAAATCAGAAAACACCTGACTATGATTCCATTAGCATAGTTCTTTTTCAGGGACGAAAAAGGTTCAAGTGTAGAGATATTTGATATGCTCTAAAATATATATATTTATATATAAATATTCCTACACTTTTGAGTAACTTTAGGGTTATTCCAATTGAATACTACAACTAATTGGTTCATATATCGATTTTGTAGTTTTATACGACAACACACTCAAAAACTTTAAAAATGTTATAAATGTTGTCAATTTAGTTGATGAGTAATATGATATCATTCAATTTTAGATACAAGTAAAAAAATATGTTTTGAAGATCATGTTTAATGAGATTTAATGGTTATGGAAAAGTTTCTGATTAACTCACGTAAAAACAAAAGAAAATGGATTTCAATAAGAATTTATTGCCATGAATTATTCTATGAGGCTAGTAATTCATTTACAAAGAAATTAAAAATACATTGACAATTTTGGTGCAGGTAATTGTCGTAGGAAATGTTTGTTCACATTTGGGCTTGGGTTGCCAAAGCAAATAAGTAAAGATGGAGTTATTGTTTAGACTTGGTTGGAAATTAATAAATGGCCACTATTGTTAGACGAAATTAATATAATAATTGGGAGAGAATATTAATAAAAAGAACAACTTGTGGAGCCCAAACGATGTAAAAAGAAGCCCAACAATCATATAACAATTGGGGAAGACGGCCAGGAGGCTGCCACATGCAAATAAAAAAGGGTTTTGGCCAGAATATTAGAGACATACATAGAAGGGATCAAGAAGGCGTGGGAGGAGATCAGATCAAGTTTCAAGTTGGCGAATCAAGATTCGAGTTCGGTTTGGCAATTTGTTATTTTTTAGTTTTGTTAAGATTTGTGTTTTCAGATTTAATACTATGCTTTGCTTATCGCATGAGACTTGTTCTGTGTTCTTGACTATGATTATTGGTTAAACTTATTTTCTACCCGGGTTTGTGATGAATATTTATTGATAATTAGTAATTTCCTGGTATTTGGTAATTTATTGATAGAAAAATTGTTTATTGATCAATCGTTCCTCGTGTGTCTAGTTACGAACACAAAGTAAGAGACCTAATTATTTATTACTAGATGTGTGTGTACTTTACTTTAATTTATTATTGATCAATCGTTCCTTGTGTGTCTTTGTGAATGTCTTTCATGTATAGATGCATGTTTGGTTACCTACTTTGTGTTCGTAACTTGTTTATGGTTTATGGTGCACGTATTCCATAGGGACTTTGTTTGATAATTTAGAGGAGTTTAGTGTTCTACCTATTCTTGAGACCGGAAGGAGATATATAGTTAGGATTGTCTTTGATGCTAGGTATCTAGGTGTAGTGAGACCAGGAGGAGATCTGTCTAAGTTGCCTAGTATTATTTGTTTTCCTATGTCTTGTCAAGTGTTTTTAAGTTACCCCGTACGCTCTAGGGTGTATTGTGATTAGTGAGACCGGGAGGAGATCTAACCTTTGTGTACTTTAGTATTGTTGGAGAGACTGAGAGGTGATCCAACTCATACCAGTGAGCTTTAATTGAATTGACCTTTAGTACCTTAGGAGAAGTTGATGAGACCGGGAGGAGATTCAATTTATCTTTAGCCTTAGAGTGTTGTATTATTAGAACCTGGTTCCATCATAGTTACCAT
Source organism: Scalesia atractyloides (assembly GCA_947069175.1). Lineage (NCBI taxonomy): Eukaryota > Viridiplantae > Streptophyta > Magnoliopsida > Asterales > Asteraceae > Scalesia > Scalesia atractyloides. Next base: position 22,863,623 of record CAMTDV010000022.1, on the reverse strand, counting down.
TGCCGAGAGAGAACTGAGAGTCACGAATAGGATTCCAACCCTGGGTAGTATTTCCTCATCCTTGATTCACCCTTATCATTCACAGTTGCGTCTTGTTAATTTTGTTATCTTAGTTAAATCCCTTAGTTTAATAAAAATCCTCAAAACAATTTAAAACCAGTTAAGTAATTAGTTGAGTCAGAGTCTAGTTAGCATCGCTAGTGTCTCGTGGGTTCGATACTCGGACTTCATTAGGCTTTACTACGTACGATAGGTACATTTGCCTGTCAATGGTCTAGCATTTAGATAGTCTTAGTTTATAAATTTAAAACTAGGGTGTCTAGATTAGGTTAGTTTTTATAGACCGCGTTCAGCACATCAATGACTAAGCAATTGAAGAAGCTGTTTTGGAGGAATATATTCAACGATCAGAAGAAGAAAATCTACTACATAGTGCTTTTAAGAATATAATTCCACCTAATATGTTTTCTTCTTTTGCAGGGTACTTTTATTCAAGCTTTCAAGGATCAATAATGGAGGAATCGAAACCAGAGGTTGAAGAGGTGATAGATGTAAAGAAAGAGATGAATGTCGAGAATCTGACGGAAATTGCAAACAAAGCAATGATGGCCAATCTAACAAAGGTAGATTCCGATGAAGTAGAAAAGGAGTCCGAGTGTGTGAATGGAGTGGTAAAAGAAGTGGTGAAAATACAAGTGGTCGAGGTTGAAAAATCGTGCAATAAATGCACAGAACCTTGTGGTGATTGTGTCGTAAAAGATAACATTTTAAAAGAGGTTAAAAAATATTCCGACAAGTTGAAAAGTGATTATAACACAGTAAAAGAAGCTTATGATAAATTGAGCAGACCACTAAACAATATGAACAGATTAACAGAGAAGATACTAAAACCCTATCGATGCTCAAAGCAACCATGATGGACAAACAAATGGTAATTAACATACATTTAAACACAATTGTTGTCACACCCTGACTTGCAGCGGAAGAAAAAATACGGAATGCAACAAACACCTCTGGTACAAGCACATTGTTTATAAAGACACTATATTTTATTACTTACAAAATGTTGATTAGATACTATATGTATGTTAAACTGCGTGTTCACATGAACCACATAAGTCTTCTAAGCCATATGCGTCTATATCAGGGTTCGCCTATAAACATGTCTTGAACAACATACACGGATCACACCAGTCTCAAGTTACCTGAAATGCATGTTAGTTTTAAAAAGGGTCAGCTAAACGCTGCTGGTGAATTTCACTGGTTTAGTTGTTGCGGAAACAATATGTGTTAACAAGTTTAATTACACTGGGCATAATCACAGTTTAAAGATTTATCACACAGACACCTTCAGGTAGCGGGACCGTGTTACAACAAGTACCTTCAGCTCGCCGGACCGTGTCATAACAGACACCTTCAGCTTGTCGGACCGTGTTACAACAAGCACCTTCAGCTTGCCGGATCGTGTCACAACAGACAACTTCAGCTTGCCGGACCGTGTGTTATAAAATTCACCTCATCACAAGTTGGTGCAATTAACACAGTTTTGTAACATGCAAGTCCCCATAAAACAGTAAAACCATTTAAAAGCAGGGAAGTGAAAACTCACTGGATAGTAGCATCACAGGTAGCAATAGGAGTATAGTAAGCTTGTTCGGCTTTAACAGCAATCATGCAAGTAATTATTAATATCAGTCGCTAGGTCGGTAACGCCTATAACTTGGGTCCAAGCGGGTATTTTCAGTTCATATTGTACATATAGTATCCTGGTGTGGTGATAGATGTTAGGATAGGATTAGTTTCACGTTTGGCTCTAGGGCACCAGTTCACGTGCCAGCCAAAGTCGGTTGCTTTATGGGTTCGGATAACGGCACTAAGATTTAGACAGTGCC
>CAMTDV010000022.1:22773431-22861631 GCA_947069175.1 Scalesia atractyloides | reverse complement strand
TTGATGTGTTACCAGATTATTTGATTCGGATGATGATTTGCTGATTGAGAAGATTACCGATTTGCTAATCAATCTTCAGGACTAAATGCGATTACGGAAATGATTTCAGATTTTCGTGGATAATCGTTGATTTGTAGTTTACTGGTGTGGTAATTCGAAGTTTCTATCAATTACCGGTTGAGTTTTTTGAAGATTAGGAGTTTTGCGGAATAGACTTTCGGTGCTACAATGCTTATTAAAAAATTGAACTCGGATGTGGTTATCGTTGAAACAGAGAAGCTGCACTGATTAGCTTCAAGTTGGTGTTTATTCAAGAAAAATGGTCAATTAAGCAAATCAGATGAGGTTGGAAACCGTGCAAACAATGATCTGAACTGGAGATTTCAGGGGAATTTAATGTTGATAATGCAAACCCGAATCATCAATTAAGGGGTAATTTGTTGACGCGTTCTACATCGACATATGCCTTGATTGAAGTTGCAGAATATTCAAACACGGCTCTGAGATTTCAATATCAAGATCAAGCTACGACAGTAACGTCCAAGGGGGAAATTATTGATGCACTTTGTGTCCGTCACTGTACGAATAAGCTAGATAGAGTATAGTTGAATATTGTATAGATTAGATACGAACACGCGACCCAAGTACGAACGGGAACAAGATTTTAGTGTCACTTTGTACGAAGTGGTCACTTCGTACGAAGAGAAGTCACCTCTTACGAAGTGTTGCCACTTCGTACGAAGTCAATACCCAATTCGTACGAGTTGCTTAGTGTGCCTATAAATAGCGTTGTGTGTTCATTGTAATGTAAGTTTTGGAGCTCCCAGAGGGGAGACGCTGGCGAAATTTCTCCAGGATTTCGCCAGCTTGACAAGATGTATACTCTTTCGGTATGAACGAACATATGCTTTCGTTGATTCTGCTTCCACTCCTTTCTTAATAACATTCTACCGAATTGGTTACCTTTTGCTCAAACTTCTGTCTAGAACCGCCGGATCACGGACCTTCAGCGCTGGACACTGATCGGTATGTATGTCACGCATGATTAAGGCGTGGGTATCGACCTGTGCTTTCACAATTGCAAGGGCACCATTTTTGTCCCTGTCGCCCTGCCCGATGAGTTACCAGCCGATGAGGATCCTGCACAACTAGCAGATGGAGTTGAAGTGATGGTGATGGTGATGATTACGGTGACGATGACGGTGATGGTGATGGTGGTGACGATGTCGGGGTTGCTGTTCACAGCCGAGGTAAGCACTTATTTATTATTTTGTATAATGCGTTAAATTTACCGTCATGTTCTAACAGTTGTGTTTATGCGCAGGTCGACTGAGAGCTTACTCCGCCACCGCTGCCGCATGGGGTGCCTCAGTCCCCTAGCACGTCCTGTATACGAGTTGCCACCAAATGTGGCGCTTGCGTTACAACAGATGGAGGACCTACTACAGGACTGAGCTACTTTTGGTGCGGGCGATATACAGGCAGCGTGGCTCGTGGCATGACTCCCATACCGATGTCCGGACTTGCCGTCACGCCCGAGATAAGATCCGCAGCCGTTTGGCACCACTAAGGGGGCGGGACCCACTGGCACGACTCAGGATTTGGATCCCGGGGTTTAGATTGTTGTACTTATTTGTATTTTGATTGGTTATGTATGTTGAACGATGTCATGTATATATACAAACTTATTATGTAGTTAAATTTGCAGTTTCATTCTATTTATATTTGTGATTGTTTATACGTAGCGACACGATACGATACAAGGATGATACGATATCACACAACACCTCACTATAAAATATTCAAAAGATAAAAATTTGACACGATACGCTATAATACATACGTAATGATAAAAAAATAATAAATATTTTAACTTCATTAAACAAAAATAACTAACAATAAGCACCAATAACCAACCCAAAATACCAAAAATCGAACACAACACACCAAAATTCAAACCTCAAAAATTAAGGGCTTCAATACGGATCGTATAGGCCTATATGATCCGTATAAGCAAGTCGCCAGACATCCCCTGACAATCTGCCATGTCTTAACTTTATCCAATACGGATCATATAGGCCTATGATATATGTTAAATTACACACACTTTAGTCCCCCATTTTGCTCCCATTTTACGCGTTTTTGACCATACAACCGAAGTTTAGGCACTTAATCGTACATGTTTTTAATTACAGGTCTTAAACAGCGTGCCAGATAAGAAGATGAAGAAAACATGGATTTTCCAGGCGAATCAGCAGAGATACGAACTTTCTGTTGATTTCAGCACCATCGGCACGCCCGTGCCAACCCGAAGTCAACAATGATCAGTCTCACATCTCGGACATGCACTGCCAGTGCAACTCAGTTCCAGCTATTCTTGGAGACGCACGACCGTGTGGCGACTAGCATGACCGTGCCGGTCTTAATTCCTCGATGCACTGCCTGTGCAGCTGGAAGTGCCGGCTCTTTCCTGGACATGCACGGCCGTGCCACTTTTGAAATATCTACAAGATCTGCTGACGTCACTAGATTTCATGAACAGCGCACGACCATGCACTTTGTGAGCACGACCGTGCCAATTGAAAAAGTTATAAAACAACCACATAGGGCATTCTAGTCGTAACTCTAGATTTTGGGAGCATTTCAGGCGACTTCTGGGCTCCGGATTGCTCGAAATCAAGCCCCATAGTGCCGGGAAGCTATGTTACCATTCGGGTCTTCAATCTTTTGCTTGTTTATTGTTTGGTTCTTGAATATCTCCATGATTTTGATTATGATTCAAGCATTTGGTTGATCTGTTATGTATTAGTGTAGCCTAAGGGCAAAAACACTAGTATTCCTTGCTTCATGAACAACCATTAGTATGTTAATTATGTTTGTAATGACACTTAACACTTTCTATGTTAATCCTTGATGATTGTTTGGCAACCTTGTTTATTGATGTTGGATTCTTGATTATAGTTAATTATCTTGGATGATTAGTATGTGGTTAGTTAAGATATTTGCAAGAAGAAGCTTAATTAATCATTTATTAGTAAACTTTTAACTAGTTTAAAATGTTTACATCATGAAACTAGAAATGGGTATTGGTTTAATAAGGGGTAATTAATACTAATCAAGAGTGTTTTCCCTCATGAAAGGACCTTAGCGGGTTAGATGGTGTTGTTACGGATTCTTGACATGTAAGACCCATATACTATAAATCGAAAATTTATGATAAATTTTGCATATAAAGGGATTTATATACGATTACACGTCCGTACGATATTACTAATTTTATGAAACTTCCAAATATTTATAACATTTTAATATAATAACGATGAATAGTTTTGCAACGACTAAACAAATTTTTGCGGATCTTTAACTTGATCGTGTTCGGTTCTTTATTTAGCTTGATCGTCATCTGGTACTTCGAAATCAAACCTGTATTTCCTAAAACATGAAATACGTTAGTTATAACACGTATATAACATGTCTAATTAAACCCAATTCCAAATATGACAAAACAACAAAAATAAAAATTACGTTTCAACCCCGACCGTAAGCTACGGCTACAGACCGTAGCTTACGGTCTATAGATTCTGCTTCGGCAGAAAATGTCAACCGTAAGCTACGGTCTGCAGACCGTACCGTAGCCTACGGTGGCTAGCTGTAGGATTTTTAGAGTTTGCCGTTTTAAAACGTATTTCTCCATAACTTTCAATCCGCTTATCCGTTTGACCTCCCGTTTCTTCCTACGTGATCGTAATTCAATTCTCCATCATATGGAGTTAAAATTTAACATTCAACTAACAAAATTCTAAATTTTAAGCACTGGCTTTATATTCAATTTCAACATATTTGACCCGTTTATGTTTTAAACTCAAACTTGTTTCTAAATAATTATAAAGCATACACCAACGTATTTAACTCAAAATATTTAGCTCGGGTTCATAACGTTTATGAGTTACGCGGCCAATATCCAAGTTATGCGCATAATTCATTTTGACCCGTTTAGATGATTTAAACATTTAAATTTAAATCTCGCTCCTTCTTTTCACACATCCTATTTCCACATTAAGATATCTATTTATCTTCCACCACGGCTATATTTGTGGTTGATTTAATACAATGAAACATTTAGTCCGAGTTCTACTCTTCGGTTAGTACTTTTTTTTTTGGAAAAGACCCACTGTGAGGCGTTTGACCCAAAAAGGGCTTATACCCTATTACTTTTTACACTTATCTAAGACTTATTTGATCATAACTCTTATTTCTAAACAACCCTTAAGTGTCGTGTTTCCCAGTTTATCGATCAAGGGCGTTTTGGTCAACTTTAGTCCCTCCTTTTTGACGAAGGACTTTAATAACCTATTTGACCAAAATCGCACATTCTAGCTAAAGTCTTATTTACACATACCTGGCTCGGGTCATAGCATTAACCCATTTTAATACCTTGCCCTATTAGTTGCTAATTAATAGCGATGCAATACATACTATAATTTTCCTGTGAGCACAAACTCAACAAGCGACCATTAGTTATAATTTTCAAATGGTGATAATATCACCATTTGACCAGTTATGATCTAATATGACCGTTTAACACTATGATATGATATATATTTATTTTTCATCTCACCCATTTAGCCCATTTCGGTTTATACATGTGATCATATTATTTAAAAATCGTTTCTCAATTCGTTTAACCCATTACGACTTCGCCATATGGTATTCTTTTCAAACTCTTTATTCATCCGTCAACTCGTGACCGAATTTCCTTTTTACCCCCTTTACCCATTATGGCTTACACCATAAGGTAATGTTTCGAAACTCCTTACTTATTGTCATCACAAGACTAATTTACCGTTTTACCCTTTTTTTACCATAATTTAGGTTTCTTACCATTTTCACTTCTTCCGACCCGTATCATTCCGCGTCGGAACTTCATATTTCAAATACTAAATTTACTTTGTTCATAATCAATACAACAAGTAAGTATTCTATTAGAAGGGTGTAAGATTTACTTACCTTGCAATCCGATTATGTTTTCCTCGCGTATTTGATCTGTATGACCCGATTCTTCCCAAGCTTCCACCTAGCTTGTCAAGCGTCAAACTACCTTTTATCCTTTGCAAAATGGGTAGATTAGTCATTATTTATCAAGACTATCTCATCTTACGAACTATAAATCAAAATTACCATTTGATTCTTTTATAGGTCAGTTTGACTTTTAAAAGTCAACTGCCTATTAACATATACAAATGCACAAATAGGTTCACCAAACTTATTTAGGCCATTTATCAAATACCCGGTAGGCGTTATTTCTAGGCTACCAAAATAACTAAATTCCCAACTAAGTTCATACAATCGTTAGTATCAATTTAACATGATTTCAATCGTACGTTAATCTTTCAATCTCATAAAAGAACTTGTGATTGTTTCATCATTATAAATCAACCCTTGGCATCATATATATGGAATTTACCCAAACATCAAACTTAGCCAAATGCTTTAGATCATAAACACTTGATGATTTCAAACATCATTTAACATGAATATATTATCTATTTCATCTTTTAATACAAAACCCACTTCATGTCATATATGAACACCTATTCCATCACAAAATTGTTCATGTATTTCATCCATACAAGCAAGTATGTTGGTCATGAACACTACAACATCATCATATTATCAAAGTATTGAACTCAAGGTTACTACCTTCAAGTTCATCCACATATTCATCATTACCAAAACACAAATTAACACATACCTTATGATCTCCAAGCTTAGATGATCTCAATTCCATGTTCATGCCTATGATTTGGCCCTAATTCACCCTTCAATTTGATGTTCTTGGTTGAACTAGGGTTTCCCTTATCTTCACCTCCTGATGATCGACCACACACATCACTAGTGTGTTGTGTTTTTAATTCTTGTGTTTTAATAACACAAGTTCTCTTTTTGGTAGCTATAGTCCCTCAAGTTTAGTTTTGATTATATAAGACTACAACTCCATGTTTTATTATCTATTTACATGTTACTAACTAGGTTAATTAGTTCCTAGTTATTTTGTTTACGGGTTCACTTTTACCACTAACGGTATTTTACTCGCTCTTTAATATTAACGTGGTTTGATTACCAAACCCGTTTTTGGGGTGTTACATGACATAAGTTTTAACTTTGTTAGTAACTTAGGCCAAAATTGCTTTCTTGGTAAGTTTAAGATTAGTAAATGAACTTGGTTTGATTTAATCTAGCTTATGCTTGTCTCGGTGGTTACATTGTGTTTATCGGTGTCGCTTTCCTTGATTAAGTGAGGTTAGAAAACTCCTAACGGATGACTAACTTATCTTTAGGGGATTTACATAGACACTCATCAATACGTCGTTAAAGAACAATTAGGTGGTTAAAGTGTGTTTATCATTTAACTTTCCGAAGAGTTGTCATGTTAGGATTCCCGAAAGGGATATAATTGTCTTTAAAAATGGAAAATTGACCAAGGTTCTTGTGGCGAAACCGATTTAATTAACATGTTCCGTTGTTCGTAAAGCAAGGCTATATATCTACTTTTCATATTTGGAGTCTATTATGTTTTTAAAAAAAGAAAAAAAAAAAAATATGTTTTAGTCACTTTCTAGTTTAAACAACTTATCCACTTATCTTTTCTACCGGTAAAATAATGATAAAGGTTTAGTATTATCGTCTCGCCCGCATCCTTGGATCGATACTTGGTTCTTACCATACTTTACCTACATATATGACGGGGTACACTTGCCCTTTTGTGTGTGTTTTAATGTTGAGTATGAATCATTTTATAAATTTAAAACCGAATCGTGTGTAAAATTCATAATAAAAATATGTATATACACGCACACGTCAGCCTATACGATCCGTATTGAATTGTCAAAGTGTGGGGATAGATTCCCCGGTGTGCGGATAGAACCCCCTAATTAACTAGGAGTTGAAATCGTTTTTTTTTCTAAATTGGTCCGGTTTTTAAACCAAACTGTTTTTTTTTTGAAAAAACCGGTTTTATATGATGACATGTACGAGACGAACTGGTTTTTTTTTTACAACTGTTTGGTTCTTAAACCAATTACAAAGATTGGGAATATGAATTGGTTTACAATCGTCGGGTCGGGTTCAGCCCGAACCGGTTTAAAAAAAAGGACGATTCCTTTTCTTTCTTCGGTTTTAAATCTAAAACTGGTTTTTTTGTACGTGTCTAACTAGGAGTAGCATCATTATATCATCACTATAAAGGTGCCCCGCAATGCGGCGGAAATTGAAGTCATCGATTAGTCTATTTTATTAACCAATCGGTTTTTATTAATCAGTTTGGTTTTTTTATTCTTTTAATTTCGGTTAACAGCTAAAACCAAACTTATGCTAAAACTTTTCCTGAGAAATACATGAAATTAAGTTATAAATATGAACTAGATGAACTAAAGGTATAAAAGCTATAAATATATGAAAATATGAATGGCTCATTTCAGCTCAGTTTATTTTAATTTTGGTTAAACATGGTTACAAAAAACGATAACCGGTTTTAGTTAATTCAGATTTCAGTTAAGTCAATTTTGGTTGATTTCTGTTCAGTTTTGTCTGTACTCGGTTCGATTTCAGTTAATCATATAACATATTGATTTTTTAAATTAAAAAACTATAGCAATACTACACTCAAATTAAAGAGAATAAAATACTCGTTTTTATAGTGTAATTGTCACACCCCGACTCGCAGAGGAAGACAATTGCGGGGTGCGGTAGACACATGGTAATTCCTCATAATTTAGAAAACGTGATATCATAAAAAGAGGGAACATCGGTTACAACATGCGTAAACTATCATATTACAAACCATTAGTTCAAGTGCGGTACTACAAGCCACTACAGCTTTTATTCTGCTACTGTCGCCTACTCAAGCCATTCCATACAAACATTCCTTATTCCTGTTTAGGTTTGCCTGAAATGCATGTTAGTTTTAAAAAGGGTCAGCTAAACGAGCCGGTGAGTTCCACTAGTTTAGTTGTTTCGTAGCAAAATGCTTTAACAAGTTTAATTTCACGTGTCACAGATCACAGATGGAATTACACGAGTGCACAAGTGAAACCTTGACCGTTTTAACCGTGCCGTGTCCCGTTCGACACCTCAGCACCGGCCGTGTCACGTTCGACACCTCAGCCCACCAACTGCGTCACGTGCAGTTCAACGCCCCAGGTGTAGTTATGCCTAACAACATAACAGAGTTTAGGACGCGTGCAGTTGCCTGGTTGCCGACACACAGTTCGGCGCAGCAACTGGGTTTGTCAGACCAGTAGTACTATCCACTGCCCACGGCTTATGTTAATCACATGTAGTGGGGATAGTTCGTGTGTTAGGTAATTCACATCATCACAAGTTGGTGCAATTAACACAGTTTGTAACATGCAAATCACCCCAGAAAATAGTAAAACAGTTTAAAAGTGGGGGAGTGAAACTCACAGTGCAGGTAGTAGTATCAGTCAAAGAGTGATCAATCACTGGATCAGCTTTAATAGCACACATGCAAGTAAGGACTTAAATCAGCATCTAAGTTGGTAATGGTTATAACTTGGACCTGGTTATGAGTTTCCACCCCGGATTGAACCTATAGGATGCTGGTATGGTGATGGATGTTAGGGTAGTATCAGTTTTTAGTTTGGCTTCCGGGCACCGGTTTGCGTGCCAGCCAAAGTCAGTTTGACACGTTTGAATAATGGTACGGGAATACTAATAGTACCCACATGTTGTCATTTAAGAAAGATTAACTTTTCATTAAGGGAGTTTGGGTGTTTGGGGAGTCGAGGTTGCCCAAAATTGAGTTTCCACTTTCGCCATCGGGGATTCTCCCGAAGTGGCATTGGACACACCCCTGGTGTCCAATCGACCCAGAATCTCCCGGGATATTCCCGCTGTTCCAACTATAGTAAATGTTGGGTTCGGTCGGTTCCCGGTTCCGGCAGGTTTGTTATACGGTAAACTGCCGAAACTAGTTTAAAATAAAGTGTTTTTTTTACTCCGTAAATTCCCCTTTCAATACATAAGTTTAATAAAATATGGAAATTTTTATACAATTCAGTAACAATATATAGATTATGAGAAAAATAATTCGGGAATTAATTTATCTATTTTCACTCCTCAAATAAATTATTTGTAAAACAGTATTTAACCGAATAATTTACATTGCTTATCATCTGATGTCTAAAAATTCCTAAAATATTTCAAAAGCTTCTTATATGTCTAGGAACTCCCTGCAAAAATTTGGGATTTTTCCGATTTCGTTTTAGTGCGTTTCCGGCTACCGAAAACTCCAGAAACGCGAATTTTAATCCGAATCAAAATTCAACCAATGGACTCCCAAACTTCCCAGAACATTCTTTATATGTTTCTTGGTGTTCTTGTAAATTTGGGTGGTTTATAGACCCTGTTTAGTATTTTTCCCGAATTTCGTTCCGTAAAACAGTAAAAAATCTCCAAAAATCATAGAAAATTTAAAAATTCTAAAAATTCTAAACTTTTACGTGGACCTTCTTGTCAATACCTTACATCACCACACCAAATTTCAGCTCAATACAAGTATCACTGACCAAGTTATAGTCCAAACAATATTCTACCTATGCTAATCGAAGGTTTCGGGCGTTATACCTAGCGCAAGCTCCATTCCCATGTGTTTTACTTGAGTCCAGAAGTGTGTGGGGTGCTATATTCAGTACCTACACATCAAGCACAATCCAAACATGCCATAATTCATGTCAATCAAGCCTTGTTTCACTGTTTTTCGGTTCACAACTTTGTTAATCGCTTTTAGTCTATTAGGGTATCAAAAGCTGAAGTTTTGTGATCTTGGCTACCATATAACATCAGGGAATCCCTGAGGTGTTCTTATTCAGCCAAGAACCATGTTTAAATCATCCATTAACATGGATTAAAAAGAGTTTTCATGGTCTAGTTCATGTTTAATCAAGAAAACTTCATCAAAACCTTAATAAACTTGCAAAATACCTTTGATTTGGCTTAATTTAAGTGATGATCAGCTATGTTCTTGAAGGTTATGTGCAGATTTCAAGTGAAAAATGAAGAAAAAATAATAATAATATATATATATATATATAGGGGGGTCGCAAGGTAGGGTACCCCTACCCCACCCCCTGCTTTGCCGTGCTTCGTTTTTCGTGTTAAAAAGATGATGTTTATCTTCGTTTTCCATTTAGGTTGGTTTTGGGTCCCACACGCGTCCTCGATTTGCGAAACAGACTCCTTTTTTCGCGTTTTAGTGTTAAAAGACTCGGTTTTAAAAACCATGCATAACCGTCTCGAAACCCGAACCCGGTTATGTTTTAATCATAATAGGCTCGTATTAAGGTAGTTAAGTGTTTTTAGGCTTGATTGACCGTTCCTTGCATGTTTGGTTGCCTTTTGTTGTTCGCAAAACGAAGGCGTTCCCTAACCGGGAAACTGCCTCATTTGCGTGCCCGGGCCCCGATTAGCTTCAAGTCTTATGTCATGGTCTAAGGCACATAACTAAGATGTTCCGTGAACTCAGAATCTTAAATAGCCCTACCAATGGCCTAATAATCATCGTCAAATGTTTAATGCGCTGTTAAACGAAAAGCTCCCGTGTAACACGTTTTCAAAGGCTAAGGACACCAACCTCGCACCGTTGCCCTTTTAGTGTTATGTTAACCATGACGTGCTCTCAGATTCCTCCGAGACATAATAGATATAATTTAATCTAGCACGCAAGTCACACATATATTTTAGGGTTTTTGCACAATTATTGTTTTAAGCATGCTTAAAGTTTTGGGACCGATTATGGTGTACCTGGTTTTGTCCTGGGTATCACAGTCTCCCCTGGTTAAGAAATTTCATCCCCGAAATTTACCCCGTCTAGCTAGGGAAAAGGTGAGGGTATTTTCTACGGAATTCATCCTTCGTTCCCAGGTGTATTCAGGTCCTTGTTTAGAGTTCCACCGGACTTTAACTAGTGAAATTTTGTTGTGCCTTAATTGTTTAACCCTGCCATCAACTATTTCTACCGGTTCCTACACAAAGTGGAGTCTATCGTCAACGTGTATATCTTCCAAAGGTAGGCGGGTGGCCTCGCCTGATAGGCACTTCTTTAAGTTTGAAATGTGGAAGACATTATGAATGGCACTAAGCTCGGTTGGTAGCTTCAATCGATATGCTATGGGACCTACTTTTGCTAGAATCTCGTAGGGTCCAATGTATCGTAGTGCTAACTTTCCGATCTTTCCAAATCTGATAGCGCCTTTCCACGGCGTTACTTGTAACTATACCGTTCACCCACCTCGAACGATAACGGTTTTCTACGTACATCAGCCCAACTCTTTTGCCGATCCTGAGCAGCTTTCAATTATTCTGAATCTGGTGGATCTTATCAATGGTTTTCTGCACCAGCTCGGATCCGTCAGTTGGGTGTCACCCACTTCGGCCCAACAAAGTGGTGATCGGCACTTTTGACCATAAAGCGCCTCGTACGGGGCTGCCTGGATACTGCTGTGGTAGCTATTGTTGTAGGAAAATTCTACTATGGAAGAGGCCTGTCCCAACTTCCTCCGAAGTCCAGGACACAGGCGCGAAGCAAGTCCTCTAGCGTCTGGATCGTGCGTTCCGATTGGCCGTCAGTTTGCGGATGGTAAGCAGTACTCAGATCGATCCGCGTCCCAAATACTCTTGTAACTTCTGCCAATATTACGAGGTGAAGTGGCTGTCTCGGTCTGAAATAATAGCAACCGAGACACCATGTCTGGCTACTATCTCGTTAGTGTAGATTTCGGCCAACTTGTCGGTTTTATAAGTGGTATGGATCGGAACAAAATGTGCGGATTTTGTCAATCGATCGACGATTACCCAAATCGCGTCATGACCACGAGGCGTTCTTGGGAGATGGGTCACGAAATACATCGTGATTGTTCCCATTTCCACTGAGGTATCTCGGGTTGTTGCAACATTCTAGAGGGTTTCTGATACTCTGCTTTGACTCGAGCACAAGTCAAGCATTGGCTTACATATTCTGCCACGTCCTTTTTCATCCCCGACCACCAATAAAACTCTTTAAGGTCGTAGTATATCTTGTCTGTACCAGGGTGAATCGAATATTTCGATTTATGGGCCTCGTCCATGATCAACTGTCTCAGCTCCGAACTTGTAGGAATCCACACTCGATCCTTAACAATAAACACTTCATCCGTTTTCTTCACAAGGCTTTTCTCATTTCCATGCAACCCTTCGCTGGGTAACTGACTTTCCTCCAGGGCTTGCATTTGCACGTTCCGGATTCGCTCTTTAAGGCTCGTTTGCACAATCATTCCCAGTGCTTGCACTCGCAGTGGTTTAATTTGATCCTTCCTACTTAGTGCATCCACTACCACATTAGCTTTTCCCAAGTGGTACTTTATTTCACAGTCGTAATCATTTAATAATTCCACCCATCTGCGCTGTCTCATATTCAGCTCTTTTTGGTCGAAGATATGTTGGAGGCTTTTGTGGTCCGTATATATAGTACACTTTGTACCATATAAATAAGTCTACATATCTTTAGCGCGAATATGACCGCGCCCAGTTCCAAATCATGCGTCGTGTAATTCTTCTCGTATACCTTTAGTTGTCTAGAAGCGTATGCAATGACTTTGTTTCTTTGCATTAGGACACACCCGAGCCCTCGCCGAGATGCGTCACAATACACGACGAAGTTATCGTTACCTTCGGGTAACATCAGAATTGGAGCCTCGCATAACTTTTGTTTTAATAGTTTGAATGTTTTCCTGGTCTTCACCCCATTCATACTTCCTATCCTTCTGTGTCAAGGCTGTTAGCGATTGGGCAATACTAGAGAAATTTTCGATGAATCGACGGTAATATCCCGCGAGTCCCAAGAATTGGCGTATCTCTTTCGGAGATTTAGGCACAGGCCAATTCTTGACTGCTTCTATCTTACTTGGATCCACATGAATCCCGTACTGATCCACCACATGTCCCAAAAATCGCACGGCTTGCAACCAGAAGTCGCACTTAGACAATTGGACCACATGAATCCCGTACTATCCACAGTATTCCAATATCAGCACGTTGCAACCAGAGCTCGCCTTAGCTTTAGGTAAACAGATTCTCTTCGATAGATCTCGAACTTAACGAGTATGGATGTTGCTCATCCGCTCATGAGGTAAATCAGAAACATGCGATGGTAGCCGAAGGACAACTTGATCGAGGATACGAGTTTTACAACCGCTGGGATCATTAGTTCCTGAACACCAGTGTTGGTAATCCGAAGGACATATTAGGAACTGATCGGCTACCGAGTTGTCAAAGATCATCAATGGGGATAGTCGGATATATCGATATCATTGAGATAGGTTTTACCATAATTTAAAGTTTCTGTCTGTTATTCTGATTGCACATTCGGAAGTTGCCGTCCTTTTTCTTTACAAAGAAGACTGGGGCTCCCCATGGAGAATAACTAGCACGGATGAAACAACGATCAAGTAACTCCTGCAGTTGCGTCGATAGTTCTTGCATCTCGGATGGTGCAAGACGGTATGGGGCTTTGGCGATGGGTGCTGTTCCCGGTATTGGTCGATCCGAAACTCGACTTGCCGATTATGCACCAATCGGGGAAATTCCTCCAGGAACACATCTGGGTATTCGCACACTATCGGGATGTCTTCAATACGTTTTTCGCCTGGTTCATCTGTCGTGACGCTGGCTAAAAACACGTCACATCCCTGTCGTATACACTTCAACACCTTGAGATGGGATATGAGGTTCAGCATGGTACCTAACTTCTCTCCCTGTACCATGATCACATCGTCTGGGGACAAAGGATTCTTTTCAATCTTCTGCTCACACAACACTTCAGCGCGATGATTGGACAACCAGTCCATTCCTACGACAACGTCAAAACTGCCCAGTTCTACGGGTAAAAGGTCAATAGAAAATTGGTAACTGTTAAAGGTTAGAGGGCAGTTACAAGTGAGTTGGTGACTGGTGATCGGTTTCCCCTTGGCAAGTTTGACGGAATATGGTTGTTTTAAGTCAATAGCGGCCATATTTAATAGTAGCAAAAATGCAATAGAAACATAACTCCTATCAGCACCCAAATCAAATAACACTGAAGCAAATTGATCCGAAACGAGGAACGTACTTGTGACCACATTTGGATCCTGGCGTGCATCACCAGACCCAATGACCAAGGCACGACCTCGAGCGCATTCGAGGTAGATGCTTGGCCCTGCATATTCTTTCCTGCTGTCTGCTGAGTTAACTTCGGCAACTTCTTCGGAAATGCTCCGTACTGCCACTTTCATAGCACGTACGGGGGTAGGTAATCGGTTGTGTTGGTTGTT
Source organism: Scalesia atractyloides (assembly GCA_947069175.1). Lineage (NCBI taxonomy): Eukaryota > Viridiplantae > Streptophyta > Magnoliopsida > Asterales > Asteraceae > Scalesia > Scalesia atractyloides. The sequence continues at coordinate 22,847,268 of CAMTDV010000022.1, read as the reverse complement.
GGAGTTGCTGCTGAAGAGGTTGAGGCCTTGGGGGTTGGAAGCGGGATGGTTCAACTGACATCTTATAGTTTCGGGCATAATGCCCACTTTTATGACACCTTGAGCATATCGCTACTCGACACGCACCATAGTGGTGCAAAGTGCACTTGTTGCACTTTGGGGATTTTCCTTTATAGTTATCAGAGTTACCAGTTGGGGTTGTCATGGCGTAACTCTGGCTAGTTTCTTTCCCCCTCTTCGTTGTTGCTGCCCTGCTTGACTACTTTCGGGGCTCCTCGCTTATTACCGGCCTGCTATCCAGGCATTGTCAAGATCCTACGTCTAACCATGTCGAATGTAACAGTACCTGACCTGGCTACCACTCCGTGCATAGTCAGGTGTTCCATCGAGTTGATAATGCTCCTCACTTCTGGGGCTAGTCCCCAGATATATCTTTCGATCCGCTTGTGCTACGGTCAGGCCATGTCTGGCAGTATGCGTGCCAGTCCATTGAAACGATTGATGTAACCTGCATGGTCGGCACCTTGCATCTGCAGGTTCCAGAACTCATGTTCGAGCTTTTGAATTTCGTTGTCCGGGCAGAACTTTTCCATTTATGTGCCTTAAGATCGTCCCATATCATAGTATTAATTGCGGCCTGCCCGTGAGATGGAACGATGGTGTTCCACCAGTTTAAGGCATGGTCGGTAAAGGTACAAGTCGCATACTTAACCGCACAATCACCGGGACAATTACTTATATTGAGTACCGATTCCGACTTCTCGATCCATTTCACTAACCCATTTGGTCCTTCAATTCCACTAAATTCCATTGGTTTGCACCCCATGAAGTGCCTACACATGCAGACCGGTCTAACATTGTTTTGATTATTTTGACCTACCGGCCCTGTTTGCAGGTTCTACTGTGGGTTAGCATTGATACCGACGCTAACCTGCGCCACGATCGTGGGATAATTACCTGAAGCTGTTGCACTATCATTTGCGCAATTTCCGCCTTTGTCATTTGTGGTGCGCGTTTCGGGGCCATCCTCATTATAAACAATATATATATATGCATCAATGTCACATGTTCAATCGTCACATATCACATAGTTTCATCGCACCCATGAGCCCACAACATGTATATCCAAAATCATCATCATATATATAATAACATCTGTCATCATACAACTATCAAAATTTGCACATAGACTTAACCCACAAGGGTCAGTGCTTACAGGTGCTGTCAAAACTGGTCACCGAAGTGACGTACATACCCCATGGTAATTGAGTAATCATAACATGTAACATATATCAGAGCATGCGATAATGAGTTTAAGAAAGTATGAATCTATCGCATGAGACAAGGCCGAAGTCAAGACGTAATATTGACCAACGCATAACAAGTCGGAGAACATATCGTAACATGAAACTCGCATGTCTTGATTAACGGTACCTTGATAATGTAGCCGGGTGTTTATATATAGGAAGTACCGCAGCGTATCCACCACACCCAGATACATGATCAATGTTCCGTTTACCAAGATATTCGGGCCTCATATTACTTTCCACGAATAACCAACTGAAATCTGGAACAATCATTAATCGTAAAGAAGACAATGTAACCGACGGTCACACGAAACGAGGTTCCACAACGCAAAGCGTTTCAAAGGAATCTATATAATCACAAAATTTATACCCAATGGATCCTAATGACAATGGGAGGGGTAACTTATTCACGCACTCCATGTCATCTCCATAACCCGGAGATCATCATACTCATACATAACATTTATCGGAACATGTGCTAAGGAGTACCACTAAACATCATAGTATCACATGACGCGAAGGCTAACACCAATATTGTAAGCAGAAGAGGAATCCAGCAAACAATCAAACGAATTGTTGATCCAGGGACGAGAAAGTTTCGTAAGATGTTTGAACTCTGCGATTGTATAACAATCGAATGTGAAGCAACGAGAAGTGGAGTAAGGAACCCGTACACGTCCTCCCAGTCTATCAGAACGACCTGCGCGTTCCTTATGTATCTATATTCTTTTTGGAGTATCATTCTGGTATATAATCGTCGTTATAGTAACTATAAGGATAGAGTTGGTGAGATCGTATCGTAATAAAGACTTGAGTTCTCACATCATAACGTATATGTAACAATTGTATGAGTGATAGGAATCCAACTCTAGTGTATATTAAATATGTGATCAGTAAGAATGTGGAATGGACTGTAATACCAGTTTCTGCCTATCCCGAAGGCATATGTAGTAATGTATTATCCACCAATCCTAATTCATGTATTAATCCACGCACAAACATCCACACACTATCACCTTGGGACACGTATGTATCGCTCCATGTATTTAAGTGTGTTTACTACCGCGACTTTCCCAACACTGCCTCGTATGAGCAAGTCTGTTATTATGTTTCGGACCATAATAACCTACTTGCCCCACAAGGCCATCCTGGTACTCGCCAGTGGATACTTTACAGTGTTCACTAATTACTTTTAGTAGAGGTTAATTTTTCCAATGATGTCCACTAGGTCCGAATCTGTAGTTATAGTCTAGGTTCTTTAGGGATAACTAATTCGCTATAACCGATGGCTGTGATACCATCTTCTGTCACACCCCGACTCGCAGCGGAAGACAATTGCCTGGTTTGACATACACATGGTAATTCCTCATAATTTTGAAAACGTGATATCATAAAAAGAGGGAACATCGGTTACAACATGCGTAAACTATCATATTACAAACCATTAGTTCAAGTGCGGTACTACAAGCCACTACAACTTTTATTCTGCTACTGTCCGCCTACTCAAGCCATTCCATACGAACATTCCTTATTCTTGTTTAGTTTTGCCTGAAATGCATGTTAGTTTTAAAAAAAGGGTCAGCTAAATGGGCCGATGAGTTCCACTGGTTTGGTTGTTTCGTAGCAAAATGATTTAACAAGTTTAATTGCACGTGTCACAAATCACAGATGGAATTATACGAGTGCACAAGTGAAACCTTGAATGTTTTAACCGCGCCGTGTCCCGTTCGACACCTCAGCACACCGGGCCGTGTCACGTTTGACACCTCAGCCCATCAACTGCGTCACGTGCAGTTCAACGCCTCAGGTGTAGTTATGCCTAACAACATAACAGAGTTTAGGACGCGTACAGTTTCCTGGTTGCCGACACACAGTCCAGCGCATCAACTGGGTTTGTCAGACCAATAGTATTATCCACTGCCCACGACTTACGTTAATTACTTATAGTGGGGATAGTTCTTGTGTTAGGTAATTCACATCATCACAAGTTGGTGCAATTAACATAGTTTGTAACATGCAAATCACCCCAGAAAACAATAAAACAGTTTAAAAGTGGTGTAACATTTGTCAAAAACCGGCTTTTCCAAACCCGCTTCGTTTATTAATCGAATAACCAGCTTTATATTTTTGTTGCTCATTTAATGCCTATGTTAATTTTAAACAATACATAACTAATAAACATTTTAGGTTATGGAAATTAAAATTGTAAAAAAATAAAATTAAAACAATTAAAAATAAAAATGGGCTCCCGAGTTTCGAACCAGGGTCAGCCGGAAACTTTAATAACCAAACATATAACCACTCCGCCACTATCTGACTTTGTGAAATCTAGGAAACAATTAAATCATAAGCGTAACCGTGAATCAACCCGTTTGCGCCAAACTGAAACCGATATCGGCTTCCAAACGTCCAAAGACTTTTGAGTGCTCGCGGATTCTTGATTATAACCGATAAACCGACATTTTTAATCAATTCAGTCGTTAATGAACTTGAATTCATGTGATGTTCGGTTTTAATAACCGAAAACATTCACTTCCTGAATTACTTCAACAAAATCATCATCTCGCGACTCAATAACGTTCACAGAACTTCTAATTTCACTTTTACTCTAATTTCTGATCGTCGGAATCGCTTTTTGAACTCGCCGGAATTTCGCTGGAAAACCGTGTCTTTCATCAAAACGGTAAGTTTCTCAATTCTTCTATCTTCTATCAGTTGTTAGGCTTTTACTAACTCAAACCCTTCAATCAGAATCAGTTCCAGGCGACGATATCGGATAATCAGCACTCGCCGGAAAACTTCTAAAAATTCCTAGATTGCGCTGTGAAACGGTATAATCTTTTAAACCTTCTGATAACTCTTGTTTAGTACTTCAATTCCACAACTAGCTAATCAAAACTGTTAATTGGTCCGCTCAGACGAAGTTCATAAAACAGAGCCGACGACTTCGCCGGAGTTCTGAGAAAGATCATTTTTGCGGTATGTTTACTCCCAAAACCTTCCCTGTCCATTTCATTTTAATCAATTAAATGTTTGTCAATCGAATTAAACAAGATCAGTAGGGTAATCGTTGTCTGTGTTATTGTAACGAAGAAGATGATGTTAGTTTGTATATAAGTTTAATATAAATTGGATTATATCTCGGGTTAGACACACAGTCCAGTGGTAGACTGTGTGCAAACATTTATCACACGTCGCGAGTTCGATCCTTGACACAATCTCATTCTCGGTAATAAAGATGTTTCCTTTTTAACTGAACCGGATCAACTCACAGAGAGATGTTAAGTTTAATAAAAAACCAGAATATTAACCAGGTTAGACACACAGTCCAGCGGTGGACTGTGTGCAACGTTAATCTACAGGTCCCGGGTTCGAGAACTGTTACGCGCGCCGGTTCGATGATTAAAATCCTTTTTAAAAATAAATGAATTTTGAATAAATTAAAATAGTATATAAATATAATTAAAAACAGAAATATTTCGGGTTAGACACGTAGCTCAGTTGGTAGAGCTGCGTGCACGCGTACGGGAGGTCACGAGTTCGAACCTCACTCAGTAACATTATAAACGAGCCAACCGGTCAACAAGTCAAAGTCAAAAAGTCAACGGTCAACTCAAAAAGTCAACATATTTTTTTTTGTTTTTATTTATTTAATTCAAAAATCAATTAAAAATACTTAAAATAATGTTTTTAAAGTTAGAAAATAGCCTTAAACTCACAAAAATATATCTAAAAATCCTATTAAAATTTATTAATAAATTCCACTCATTTACCATACCTTTCGTTATTATTTAGGGTAGTTAATCCTCGTCGATCAACCCACTAAACTCGTGCGCATTCATCATCTTCAACCGAACGCACCCAATGTGAGTGAATCTCTACAAATTCCCCGTTTTAATCACGTTTTTGGGGTGTATCATGTGTCTTATCATTATTTACATTTAAACAATTGTACATCCATCATGTCCATGATCAAATGTGTAATCAATATGTATCAACTGTTTATGTGGTTATTGTTTAGATTAAATTTATCATTTTCAGTACATACATTATCATAGGCCGCCGCTCCCCATTACATATGAGCGTTGAGCTGTTCCCCATTACCTATGAGCGTGAACGAGGCGTTGCCAACATACGATCGGCTCCGTTTGATTGAGCCTTGATCGCACAGACATTTATCATAGGCCGTCCGTTCCCCATTACCTATGAGCGTGAACGTGACGTTGCCAACATATACAGTATCATTCATGTTATATATTCATGCAAGTTGGTTGTTGTTGTATGTTATTGTATGTTATTGTTATTGTTATTGTTATTGTATGATTATTCACGTTTGCTCACATATGATTATTGCACAATTTTCCATAATAAATATAATAAGAAATCAATAATAAATGTTTTCTAACAAGGTTCACTCGCCAACTTATGTTGACCCAAAAACCCCCATTTTTACACATGATACAGGTGATCCAGCTGCAACAACAAACATATAGGATGGCTTAGAGGAATAAACCGGTTTAGACTTTGGATTGTTTAGTTGATTATCTTTCTTTGTAATTGTATGAACATGTTTGGAATATTGAGGATGTAATTTTGAATTTAATAAATATGAAACATATTAGTAAATATCATGAGCTTTGGTGATAACCCAATTATGCCCCGACTCTTATTCCGCTGCGGGTCGGGTGTGACAGACTGGTATCAGAGCCATGACTATAGGGATATAGGATAGGTTATTAGACCCTTAGAGCCTATACTATAGTTGATTAGAATTTTTAAAAATTTTTGTGTGTTACATGCAAAATTCATGATGTTTATATGTTTTATCTTTAATGTTACATTCAATGTTATGCAAGCATGTTCATAAGTACATATTATTATACAATGCCTATCATGAATCATATTCCCATAACATATCATATCCATAAGAGCACACACCACATCATTTCCATGGTTTTTTTTTGCAATGATTTTTGTATTTTCAAATCACATCAAAGTGAGTTCTCATGACGGGCATGTAGTAACTGGAAGGGTACAAGTACCGGTAGTCGGAACGTCCTGTCTAGGCTTGGCATTCGTATAAATCCAAAATAAAGGACCAGTTTGCCTACCTGGGGACTAACGATGAGAGTACGAAGGACCTATTAGGCCAAAGCATGCTATACCAAACGTCGTGTGAGCTAACCCACTTTGAGTTGTCATTGTGTCTACACATGGACACCTTCCGACCATACATCTCGTAAACATATTTCATGGTTTTCATTCGGGTGACGCAAGTGTTAAACCGCCAATACCAATGTGAATCCTACTAAGCCAATAGCCATGGGGGCCCACATGACTATACAGGTGAGGGTATGGGGGACATTTGAGGCTCAACATGAGCAAACCCAAGACATCCTATGGATGTAGTTGCATTATTGATGTTTATGTTATTTTTTTTAAGACACATGACACCTAAAAAGACTCCATAAACTCACAATCTTCTTATGTATATTCCTGTAGATGTCGGCTAGCAACAACGAGGGGGTAAAAGGTCAGGAAGGTCAAACGAACGCTTGGCCACCCAAATCGCAAAACAAATGGCCGCGGTGCTTCCTGATATTGTAGTTCAAGTCCAACAAGCTCTCGCCGCAAATCCCATCAATCCTCCCCAGCAAGAAGACCAGAACATCGGCAACCCTCCTTCCAAAAAGTGCTCATATAAACATTTCAAGTCTTGCGATCCTCCGAAATTTGAAGGGACCGAAGGTGTCACTGCTCTCCTCCACCGGTTTGAGGAAATGGAAAACACCTTCCTCAACTGCGATTGTCCCGAGGATCGCAAGGTACGTTACGCAACTGGGAGGCTATTTGGGGTAGCTCTTACTGGTGGAATACTGAAAAGGGTAAGAGAGGAATCGAAGATGCAATGGCCTTAACGTGGGAGGAGTTAAGGGAAATCATGACGAGACGCTTCTGTCCTAGAAGCGAGATCAAAAAGTTAGAGGATGAATTTCATTCGTTGAAGCAAAAGGAGGGAGATCATACTTCCTACAACAAGAGGTTTTTAGAGTTGTACCAAATGGTCCCTAACTTGTTCACCCCAGTTTACCGCTTAGTCGAACACTATATTCGAGGTCTCCCCTCGAAAATTCAAGACTCAGTTCTCAGCACTTCGCCTGCAACACTTGAAGCTGCTATGGAACTAGCTACCGAGCTTACCGAGAATCGAATTCGCAACGGTAAATTTAAAGATGAGAAAAAGAAAGCCTCCGTTTGGGCCAAACTTCAAACCATTCCACCTCCTCCTCCAAGTTTGCTAACAAGAGGAAACGTAACACCAGAAACTTCGCTTCACACAAACAAATTTCCCTATCCCTGCTGCACCCATTACCCAATTGCCCCCTCACCTACACCATATAAAAGGCCATACTCCGGCCCATACCCAAAATGCAACCGTTGCCAATACCATCACTTTCCTGATCATCCCTGCCAACATTGCACCGGCTGTGGTCGCGCAGGTCACACCATTCAAACCTGTCGCGTACCTCAGCGAACGAACCGCCACCAGCCCTCAACCCAAACCCACCATCAGATAGTGGGTCAAGCCCAACAACCTCTACTACTACCACCTACCCAACATATAGCCCAATCCTACTACCAACCCAACTATCCCATGGTACAACCTATGCGGGCTTGTTACAATTGTGGAGACCCAAACCACTTTAGAAACACTTGTCCACGCTTGGTGAACATTATACATGCTCAAGCTCAAGCAAATCCGGTGAATCAAGCTAACCAAGCTCCTCCACCTGCTAGAGGAAGAGCTTTCAACATCAACGCTAACCAAGCTAGGGTTGACAACAATGTGGTTAACGGTACGTTTCTCATCAATGGTAGTTATGCATCCATGTTATTTGATACTGGCGCGGATAAAAGTTTTGTGTCCTTAGAATTTGAACCCATCCTCAACCAAACTCGTGATAAACTCATGGAATCCATAACGGTAGAAGTTGCTGAAGGAAAAACGGTCTCATTAAACTCTATTATACGCAATTGTACTCTCACCCTAAACGATCACGATTTTCCAGTTGACCTTATACCTATGAAGTTGGGAAGCTTTGACATTATAATTGGTATGGACTGGCTCAGCCATCATCATGCTGAAGTTGTATGCCGCGAAAAGTTTATACGCATTCCTCTTACAAACGGTCAGACTCTACGAATCTTTGGAGAAACCCCTTCGAAAGGGCTCAAGTTAATGTCCTGTCTTCAAGCCCGAAAATATCTCCGCAAGAATTATGTCGCATTTCTAACTCATGTCGTCAAAAAGGGAACCAAGGAGAAGAAACTTGAAGACATCCCAGTAGTAAAAGATTTTCCACAAGTTTTTCCTGACGACATTTCAGGACTTCCTCCCGTGAGAGAAGTCGAATTCCGCATTGATCTCATACCTGGAGCTACGCCAGTTGCAAAATCTCCTTATAGGTTAGCCCCATCCGAAATGCAAGAGCTAGCCAGTCAATTACAAGAGCTGATTGACAAAGGATTCATACGTCCTAGCTCCTCGCCTTGGGGTGCACCTGTCCTTTTTGTGAAGAAGAAAGATGGAACGTTTCGCATGTACATCGACTACAGAGAACTCAACAAGTTAACGGTCAAGAACCGCTACCCATTACCTCGCATCGATGATATTCTTGATCAACTTCAAGGTGCCAGCTGTTTTTCAAAAATCGACCTTCGTTCTGGTTATCATCAACTCAGAGTACATGAAGAAGATGTCCCAAAGACCGCCTTCCGAACTCGTTATGGTCATTATGAATTCATGGTCATGCCATTTGGTTTAACCAACGCTCCAGCTGTCTTCATGGATCTAATGAACAGAGTCTGCAAACCCTATCTCGATCGCTTTCTTATAGTCTTCATCGACGACATCCTCATCTACTCAAAGTCTAAATCTGATCATGAACGACACCATCGACTCATCCTTACACTCTTAGAGAATGAAAAGCTCTACGCCAAATTCTCCAAATGCGAATTCTGGTTAAAAGAGGTACAATTCCTTGGACATGTCGTCAATGACAAGGGAATACATGTCGACCCCTCAAAGATCAAAGCAGTACAAGAATGGCAAGCGCCACGTACACCAACCGAAGTAAGATCATTTTTGGTTTGGCTGGTTATTATCGCCGTTTCATTGCAAATTTCTCTCGTATTGCTGTACCACTCACGGCTTTAACTCAAAAAGGAAAACCCTTCATATGGGGACCCAAACAAGAAGAAGCCTTCAAAACCCTTAAACAAAAACTCTGTGATGCACCTATCCTCACTCTTCCTGAAGGTTGTGATGACTTCGTGGTTTATTGCGACGCGTCAGGGCAAGGACTAGGCTGTGTTCTAATGCAAAGAGGAAAGGTGATAGCTTATGCTTCTAGACAACTCAAAACTCATGAGAAGAACTACACTACCCACGACCTAGAACTTGGAGCCGTTGTGTTCGCTCTTAAGATATGGAGACATTACCTCTACGGTACCAAGTGTGAAATATACACTGACCACAAGAGTCTCCAACATATCTTCAACCAAAAGGAGTTAAACATGAGACAACGGAGATGGGTTGAACTTCTTAATGACTACGACTGTGAAATTCGGTATCATCCTGGCAAGGCAAACGTGGTGGCCGATGCACTCAGTCGAAAGGGTTATGCGAACTCCATTCGTCTTCTATGTTCGCAAATCATAACCGACATCAAAGATCAAATTCGAGAAGCCCAACATGTTTCAGTAACGGAAGACGACGTACGAAAGGAGTTGTCCTGTGGAACTGAACTTAAAATTGAAACTAAATCCGACGGTATTCTGTACTATCTAGATCGCATATGGATTCCTGACCACAACAACCTTCGTGAATTCCTTATGAATGAGGCACACAAAACACGATACTCTATACACCCAGGAGCCGACAAGATGTATCAAGATCTTCGATACACCTACTGGTGGCCTGGAATAAAAAAGGATATTGCTGTTTTTGTTTCCAAGTGCCTTACATGTTCCAAGGTAAAAGCTGAACATCAAAGACCCTCAGGACTTCTGATCCAACCTGAAATACCTGTATGGAAGTGGGAAAACATAACCATGGACTTCATTACCGGGTTACCTCGCACTTCTGGTGGGTATGACACTATATGGGTAATCATTGATCGTCTTACAAAATCAGCTCACTTCATTCCGATCCGCGAAGATTTCAAGAACGAGAAGTTAGCTCGTATCTACATCAGCGAAATCGTAAGCCGTCACAGTGTACCGTTAAGCATTATTTCAGATCGTGATGGTAGTTTCACTTCACGAACATGGCAAGCCGTACAAGCCGCTTTGGGTACACGATTAGACCTCAGTACCGCTTATCATCCTCAAACTGATGGACAATCTGAACGCACCATTCAAACTCTTGAAGATATGCTTCGAGCATGTGTCATAGACTTCAAGGGAAATTGGGACGCTCATCTACCATTAGTTGAATTTTCGTACAACAACAGCTATCATTCAAGTATCGGCATGGCACCTTTCGAAGCCTTATATGGTCGTAAGTGCCGATCTCCAGTATGTTGGCACGAAATTGGGGAAGCTCAAATCATCGGTCCAGAATTGATTTAAGAAACCACAGACAAGATCCATCAAATTCGAAACAATCTTCTAGCGGCTCAAAGTCGTCAAAAGAGTTACGCAGATAAACGACGAAAGCCTTTGGAGTTTAACATTGGTGATCATGTACTTTTAAAAGTATCACCGTGGAAGGGAGTAGTTCGTTTGGGCCAGAAGGGCAAGCTAGCACCACGCTACGTAGGACCTTTCAAGATACTCGAAAGAGTAGGACCTGTAGCATACAAGCTTGATCTACCAGAAGAACTCAACAGAATTCACCCCACATTCCACGTATCAAACTTGAAGAAGTGCCTCGCCGATGAAAACCTCCATATTCCCCTGGAAGATATTCAGATCGATGAATCTATGCATTTCATTGAAAGACCAGTAGAGATCATGGACTTCGGAGAAAAACGTTTAAGACGGAGTCGTATTCCAATTGTTAGGGTACGCTGGGAGTCGAAACGGGGACCGGAGTTTACTTGGGAACGTGAAGACTCAATGCGTGAAAAATACCCGCATCTTTTTCCTGTTACCACTACTACTTAAATTTCGGGACGAAATTTCTAAAAGTAGGGGATACTGTAACATTTGTCAAAAACCTGGTTTTCCAAACCCGCTTCGTTTATTAATCGAATAACCAGCTTTATATTTTTGTTGCTTATTTAATGCCTATGTTAATTTTAAACAATACATAACTAATAAACATTTTAGGTTATGGAAATTAAAATTGTAAAAAAATAAAATTAAAACAATTAAAAATAAAAATGGGCTCCCGGGTTTCGAACCCGGGTCAGCCGGAAACTTTAATAACCAAACATATAACCACTCCGCCACTATCTGACTTTGTGAAATCTAGGAAACAATTAAATCATAAGCGCAACCGTGAATCAACCTGTTTGCGCCAAACTAAAACCGATATCGGCTTCTAAACGTCCAAAGACTGTTGAGTGCTCGCGGATTCTTGATTATAACCGATAAACCGACATTTTTAATCAATTCAGTCGTTAATGAACTTGAATTCATGTGATGTTCGGTTTTAATAACCGAAAACATTCACTTCCTGAATTACTTCAACAAAATCATCATCTCGCGACTCAATAACATTCACAGAACTTCTAATTTCACTTTTATTCTAATTTCTGATCGTCGGAATCGCTTTTTGAACTCGCCGGACTTTCGCCGGAAAACCGTGTCTTTCATCAAAACGGTAAGTTTCTCAATTCTTCTATCTTCTATCAGTTGTTAGGCTTTTACTAACTCAAACCCTTCAATCAGAATCAGTTCCAGGCGACGATATCGGATAATCAGCACTCGCCGGAAAACTTCTGAAAATTCCTAGATTGCACTGTGAAACGGTATAATCTTTTAAACCTTCTGATAACTCTTGTTTAGTACTTCAATTCCACAACTAGCTAATCAAAACTGTTAATTGGTCCGCTCAGACGAAGTTCATAAAAACAGAGCCGACGACTTCGCCAGAGTTCTGAGAAAGATCATTTTTCCGGTATGTTTACTCCCAAAACCTTCCCTGTCCATTTCATTTTAATCAATTAAATGTTTGTCAATCGAATTAAACAAGATTAGTAGGGTAATCGTTGTCTGTGTTATTGTAACGAAGAAGATGAAGTTAGTTTGTATATAAGTTTAATATAAATTGGATTAGATCTCGGGTTAGACACACAGTCCAGTGGTGGACTGTGTGCAAACATTTATCACACGTCGCGAGTTCGATCCTTGACACAATCTCATTCTCGGTAATAAAGATGTTTCCTTTTTAACTGAACCGGATCAACTCACAGAGAGATGTTAAGTTTAATAAAAAACCAGAATATTAACCAGGTTAGACACACAGTCCAGCGGTGGACTGTGTGCAACGTTAATCCACAGGTCCCGGGTTCGAGAACTGTTACGCACGCCGGTTCGATGATTAAAATCCTTTTTAAAAATAAATGAATTTTGAATAAATTAAAATAGTATATAAATATAATTAAAAACAGAAATATTTCGGGTTAGACACGTAGCTCAGTTGGTAGAGCTGCGTGCATGCGTACGGGAGGTCACGAGTTCGAACCTCACTCAGTAACATTATAAACGAGCCAACCGGTCAACAAGTCAAAGTCAAAAAGTCAACGGTCAACTCAAAAAGTCAACATAATTTTTTTGTTTTTATTTATTTATTCAATTCAAAATCAATTAAAAATACCTAAAAATAATGTTTTTAAAGTTAGAAAATAGCCTTAAACTCACAAAATATATCTAAAAATCCTATTAAAATTTATTAATAAATTCCACTCATTTACCATACCTTTCGTTATTATTTAGGGTAGTTAATCCTCGTCGATCAACCCACTAAACTCGTGCGCATTCATCATCTTCAACTGAACGCACCCAATGTGAGTGAATCTCTACAAATTCCCCGTTTTAATCACGTTTTTGGGGTGTATCATGTGTCTTATCATTATTTACATTTAAACAATTATGCATCCATCATGTTCATGATCAAATGTGTAATCAATATGTATCAACTGTTTGTGTGGTTATTGTTTAGATTAAATTTATCATTTTCAGTACATACATTATCATAGGCCGCCGCTCCCATTACATATGAGCGTTGAGCTGTTCCCCATTACCTATGAGCGTGAACGAGGCGTTGCCAACATACGATCGGCTCCGTTTGATTGAGCCTTGATCGCACAGACATTTATCATAGGCCGTCCGTTCCCCATTACCTATGAGCGTGAACGTGACATTGCCAACATATATAGTATCATTCATGTTATATATTCATGCAAGTTGGTTGTTGTTGTATGTTATTGTATGTTATTGTTATTGTATGATTATTCACGTTTGCTCACATATGATTATTGCACAATTTTCCATAATAAATATAATAAGAAATCAATAATAAATGTTTTCTAACAAGGTTCACTCGCCAACTTATGTTGACCCAAAAACCCCCATTTTTACACATGATACAGGTGATCCAGCTGCAGCAACAAACTATAGGATGGCTTAGAAGAATAAACCGGTTTAGACTTTGGATTGTTTTGATTATCATTCTTTGTAATTGTATGAACATGTTTGGAATATTGAGGATGTAATTTTGAATTTAATAAATATGAAACATATTAGTAAATATCATGAGCTTTTGTGATAACCCAATTATGCCCCAACTCTTATTCCGCTGCTGGTCGGGGTGTGACAAGTGGGGGAGTGAAACTCACAGTGCAGGTAGTAGTATCAGTCAAAGAGTGATCAATCAACTGGATCAACTTTAATAGCACACATGCAAGTAAGGACTTAAATCAGCATCTAAGTTGGTAATGGTTATAACTTGGACCTGGTTATGAGTTTCCACCCCGGATTGAACCTATAGGATGCTGGTATGGTCATGGATGTCAGGGTAGTATCAGTTTTTAGTTTGGCTTCCGGGCACCGGGTTCGCGTGCCAGCCAAAGTCAGTTGTTTAACACGTTCAAATAATGGTACGGGAATACTAATAGTACCCACATGTTTTTATTTAAGAAAGATTAACTTTTCATTAAGGGAATTTGGGTGTTTGGGGAGTCCAAGTTGCCCAAAATTGAGTTTATCTTTTGCGTCGGGGATTCTCTCGAACTGGCATTGGACACACCCCTGGTGTCCAATCGACCCTCTGGAATCTCCCGGGATACTCCTGGTGTTCCAACTATAGTAAATGTTGGGTTCGGTCGGTTCCCGGTTCCGGCAGGTTCGTTATACGGTAAACTGCCAAAACTAGTTTAAAATAAAGTGTTTTTAACTCCGTAAATTCCCCTTTAATACATAAGTTTAATAAAAATATGGAACTTTTTATACGGTTCAGTAACAATATATAGATTATGAAAAAACTAATTCAGGAATTTATTTAGCCATTTTAACTCCTTAAATAAATTATTTGTAAAACAGTATTTAACCGAATAATTTACATTGCTTATCATCCGATGTCTAAAAATTCCCAAAATATTCCAGAAAGCTTCTTATATTTCCAGGAACTCCCTGCAAAAAATTGGGACTTTTCCATTTCGTTTCAGTGCATTTCCGGCTACCGAAAACTCCCAGAAACGCGGATTTTTATCCGAATCAAAGTTCAACCAATGGATTCCCAAACTTCCCAGAACATTCTCTATATGTTCATTGGTGTTCATGTAAATTTTGGTGGTTTATAGACTCCGTTAGGTATTTTTCCTGAATTTCTTTCGGTAAAACAGTAATTAGGCTCGTATAAAGGTAGTTTAAGTGTTTTTAGGCTTGATTGACCGTTCCTTGCATGTTTGGTTGCCTTTTGTTGTTCGCAAAATGAAGGCATTTCCCTAACCGGGAAACTGCCTCATTTTGCGTGCTCGAGCCCCGATTAGCTTCAAGTCTTATGTCATGGTCTAAGGCACATAACTAAGATGTTCTGTGAACTCAGAATCTTAAATAGCCCTACCAATAGCCTAATAATCATCGTCAAATGTTTAATGCGCTGTTAAACGGGAAGCTCCCGTTTAACACGTTTTCAAAGGCTAAAGACACCAACCTCGCACCGTTGGCCCTTATTAGTGTTATGTTAACCATGATGTGCTTTCGGGTTCCTCCGAGACATAATAGATTTCATTTAATCTAGCACGCAAGTCACACATGTTTTTAGGGTTTTCGCACAATTATTGTTTTAAGCATGCTTAAAGTTTTGGGACCGATTATAGTGTACCTGGTTTTATCCTGGGTATCACAGTAATTTAAAAAAAATAACATATGAAAAAGTTGTGAGCGTTTAAAAATTTTTGTAGTAAGTTTTTTATAAGTGGATTAGGTGTAACTACTAATTATTTATCCATAATTTTGTTATAGACGAAGGAATTAAAATGTAATGAAGATGAGCCATTAAAATATAATTGTATTTCAAGACTAATTTACCCTCATTTTAAGTTGTACCTTATGCATTAAAACAAAAGAAAAGTTTTTAACTTTTGGGTATCCTAAATTTCCTTGTCTAATGCATTATATATAGTATTGATTATATCGCGTTACATGCACCCTTCGAAGAAAATGCCACCTCATTGAACCCACTTTAGCTCATTTTAACTTTAGTCATCCTTTGCAATGTCATTTTTTGTTCCATATAGCACATGTTGGTGAACTTGGATTAGAAGCCACACGTTGAACTAACACAACTGATGCTCATGTGTAACTGGCGTCAACCCACACCCCTGCATCTAGCTCCCGCCCCGTCCACCCTAATAGGGGATAGGTACAGGTGCACAACAACCTATAACCAGAACCGGACCTAAAAAAAATACCTGGAATCAAGTATAGTGAAAAACTAGGTATTGAGGAACTAGTTAAAAATCCGACCATACCCACCGCGTATACATCTGGTGTTCATTTTTTTTTTTGTGGAACCGGATATGGAACTGGCATTTAAAACAGGTATGGAACCGAGTAGGTTTTCCACTGCAAAAAATAAATAATAAAATGTAGTTGTAATTTCTATGTAATGTATCTTATTCAAGCTACCAATTTCTAAGTTTTGGTGTTATATATTTTGTGTGTTCCCTTTTGTTTTTTGGCATTTATATGGTTATATAGACAAATTGTATCAAATTATCTAAATATATTATCACTTGTGGAGTTTTGTATCTATGCTGAGGATTCAATGTTTGGTGTTTGGTGTTTGTATGTGTTCTTTATGGTGTGGCGTTTTTGTCTCTATGTTGATTATTGACGTGAGCGAGGTGAGTATGAATTTTAGATATATTTTAAGTACTTTTCACTCGTTTATGCAAGCTTTAAATTCATAAAACCATGATATATCGCTATCACTCTCTACTTCACGCTAGGGCAACTGCACCATCGTTGGCGTAGTATAGTGATGGCAAGATACTGAGGTCGTCCAAGGACACAAGAGCTTTTAATACCGGAATATCGTCGACGTCTAATCTAATAAAATTTTGGAAAAGGTTTTTAGTAAGTAAAATAAAGAAATAAAAAAGTAATAAAAGAAACAACTAGACAAGATAGAATCACTTGGCTCCTGACTTATTATTTACATATCCTTTGATGATTTCCACGCTTTGGGTTTTTTAAAAGATTATATTAGTTATAGTGGTATGCCCTCTTTTGGAGGCGACACTACCCTCAAGCCATATTGGTCTGAGTCAGCTGGGATACAGTCCCACAAGGCCGGAATATTAAAAGATAATTAAGTAAGTTATTAACTTAAAATGTGGCATGTCCCTCTTTTGGAGGCAACGCTACCCTCGGCCATATTGGCCTGAGTCAGCAGGGATACATTCCCGCAAGGCCCGTTTAAAGTTTTAATAGTAGTTTATTTATAAGGGGTTCCAGCCGTTCTTACTTTCCCCGATTTAATGCTATCTGCCTCAAAGGAAGTCCTAATAAACTTGAACCAAGTCCTCGCAGGATCTATACACTAAACGAGGCAAGAGCTTTACCCAAACCACCCTTCTAACCCCCTTCCAGGTAGTTAACGTGCTTCATATATAAACTGTAAAGACACGAATGAGTGAATCAACGAAACATGAAGGATGATAGAATAAAATCCACTTTCAATATAAAAAACTAGCTATTAAAGTCAATAATACATACCCAATTAAAAAGTTTACCAAAGATAGGAAATCAAAAGTAATACATAAATAACTTGTCTTCACCAAGTGATGTAAGAGATTAGCCAAGCATGGCCTTTGTTTGACAAAAACTCTTACGATCAATCTTGGATCCCGAGACTACTACACACACTTTAGGATGGATGATTGATGAATGTGGTGGATGATGGTGGTATTGTGGTGGCAGGTGTGAGAGAAGTGGTTTGCCAAGGGATGAGTTGGAATGAAACCAAGAACCCATATTTATAGCTGGAAACACACTGTTCACACGACCCCATGCCTAGTGGGCACGACCCCTGCCTCCTTTTTCTCTAGTCTTCATTTAATTCTGTTGTCAATTTAGATGCTCCACGGCCCGTGTGTCAACGGCACGGCCCCGTGGCCATTGTACTTGTACTATCTAAGATTCTTCAAATCTGGGAGTTGACCATGACCCCGTGTCAATGGGACACGACCCCGTATCTCTTGTCTGCTTATGTTTGTTTTTACTTCATGGATATTGGAGTGGGGCACAGCCTGTAGGACCGAGTTCCTCGGTACCTAATTTGGTATCTAGTCCATAATTGCGGAATTATTATGAATTAGCGACATTTACACAAGATTTACTTTATTTGATTGATTTCATTCAATAGTTCAACATGTACAAGCCAGAAATCCGAGAGAGCTTCGTTGTCAAATCTCCAAAAGTTGTTAAAATGAAATACCAAGACTCCTATTTATAGACATAGCCACTTCGCACCAAACTCTAATTCGTACGAAGTGTGCACTTTGTACGAATTGGACAGTTCATACGAAATGACTACAAAACAAAAATAAAATTACATTTTGACACTTCCAAACCCTATACAATTCGACTAGACCTAAGACGTAGACAATAGACATCGTGCATCAACAAACTCCCCTTGGATGTTGTCGTAGTCTTGGTTAGTCAGCAAAATCTTCAATCTTGTAACAATTAACGTCCAAAGAAATGTTTCTTAGGCTTTCAACATTCTTCAGAAGGTAGGGCATTTGATCAGTCGGTGGTGCTCGTTTCATAAATTGAAACCTTCTTAGTCGAGCTTCACGACTTTTTTCTTCAATTTTCTCAAGCCTCTTTTCTTCTTTCAAAAACTCTTCGTTTTCCAGCTCTCTCCAGCTTGATTCCCACATGATTCCTGAATTAATACCATGCCATAACAAACGTTAATCACGCCATGGTATTGCTTCGATTGCGTCTATTCCTTCTTCTCATAACATATCTTGTTGAAGAACAAACACTTAACATCTTCTTTCAAACAGTTCACTAGCCACATCGGGTCTAGTATGCGTATAGTTCTCCAGAATCCCCAAATTCTCCTCCTTTCGATCAGCTCAGGTGTAATTTCTTCAGTAATCTTTTGATTCTCATAAGCTTTAAACATTATTACTGCTTCCAATGTTTCGGATCAATCTGCCACCATCGTAAGTATTCAAGAAAATCCTGCTCGATCTTCATTAACGATATATTTTTCATCACTTTCGGTTGCTTCAATACTAACGTAACATCTCTTTCTTTTGTGATTTTATCAAACTTGATACGTCTTTTTGGAATAAACGGTTTCCATTTGTTAAAACCATGAATTGCTTCATACTTTATCACTCTCCAGAGACGTTGATCTTGAAATTTCATTGGAGATTTATTATTCTCATTGCACAAGCTCTTCAATATCCCAGAATGGTAAGCTTTTCAAATCATTCATGTATTTGAAGTATTGCAATCTAAATTCTCGCTTAATCGCATAAACATTCAACTCCGGAATCCAACCCTAGCTTAAGATATCTCCTAGTGACTTATCTTTATCTCGTGTAAAGAACGCTAGAGGTTTCCCGAACTTCCTCTCTTTTGGCATATCACAAACTACGTCTTTCGTGCTTCAACTATCTCTTCTTTTGATATTCGTTTCGGCGCGCTACCTTCATTAACTGTTTCTTCAATCTTTTCTTCAGAATATCATCATTCAACTCACTGAATAGTTCCTCGAAAGTAGGAAAACTATCAGTATCATCACCATTATACTTTGTAGCTTCATCATCATCAGATGCATCTTCAACAACTATATGATCATAAGAATCTGCTTCTGGAATATGCTTGTAAACGTATTCATTTGGTTCAAAAGCACCGAGGTTGTTAAGCTCTTATTCGAAATCAAAATCAAATGAACTTCTTCAATCTCAAGCATCTTTGCAATCTCCTCTTTAGTATAATTGTGGATAAACTCACCTTCTTCCACATTGTGCTCTAAGTAAAGAATTCGGGGCTTGTAATTATCAGCAACAACTACAAATGGTTCAGCCTGAGGATTCCTGATAATTCTTCAGTTTGTTTTGTTTAGGATCAACTTTCTCCCCGTTACTTTCAGCTTCTCTTTCTTCGTTCGCTGCATCACTAATAATCTATCAAAATCAAAAGAATCGTTGATCTTTACAGATTTAACTAGCAGCTCTGTACCACCCTGGGTGTTGTCGTCGTCATCACCCTTGTCATCATCATCTTTATCATCCTTTTTCGACAAATCATCATCATATTTGTCTTCCTCATTATCATCATCTTTTTCAGCATCACCCTCTTTTTCAGTCTCGATTTTCAACAATCTTTTCTTTCTCAGTTTGTGAGCTCGAACCAGCTCTAGATTTATCAACATCCACTGTTTCAATCACTGTCTTTTGTTTGCCCAACACTGAAGACTAGGGATAGCATTTGGTACCGGGTACCAAACCGTACCTGGTATATTTGGTACCGGTACCGGTTCCTACTTTCCTCATTTTTCGGTATCGATACCGGTTCGGTACCGATATTTACGGGTAAAACACTGGTAAATACCGATACCGTACTGGTATCAATACCGAACCGGTGTATTCGGTACCGGTACCGGTACCACTTTTCTCTGTTTTTCGGTACCGGTACCGGCTCGGTACCGAACGGGTACCGAGCTCATCCCTACTGTAGACTCTGCTTCAAGCTTTCTTTGATTTTCTTCTGCCCTTTGCCTAGCTTCTTGCGCTTCAATACGACTATATTCAGCAGAGAAATCAATACCAAGATTGTTCGTCAACACCTTTTGAAGCATATCAAAACTTTTTTTGCTTTGTGCCCTCTCGTTCTCAAGATCATTCACCACTTTTCTCAGCCATCCATTGTCAGTAGTTAAACTATCAATAATAGCCTTCATATAATCTCGATCATTTTACAAGAATTTTATTCTACCATCCATCACTGCATTTTCATCTTCTAACACTTTACTTTTATCTTCAAGAACCTTTACTCGCTCTTCAAGTTCAGCAATTTTCGGATCATTACACATATCAGCAAGATTTTCTGTAGTAAATCCCTCATTATATTGCATGTTAGGAAGTGGGATTTCACCAAACGCATCAGCAAATCTTTCTGCAGAAGTTTGTCTAGGTTCCGAACGAGGTGTATAACTTTGACGTGCTTGAGGTGTTGGTTGTTTTGGTGTCGATTGTGGTGAGATTGGAAATGGTGTGGTGGAATCGGTGAAATAACAATTTGTATTTGTGGTGTAGTGGGTGGTGGTTGAACTGTTGATGTTATTTGAGGTGATGTATGAATTGGTGAAGTAGGTGGTTGTTGTGGAGTGGATGATGTATGAACATGTGAAGTATGAATTGTAGATGTAAGTGGTTGTTCAGTCTCCATGATTTTCTTAGCCTTGGAAGCCCTCTTTCGAAGATATTTTTTTTAGCTTTCTCTGTAGGGATTCTGTGAACTTCTTTTCAGAAAGCATTTTGCTTTTAGCTCTTCGAGTTTTCTTAGCCGGTCTCTCTTCCTCAGATTCGTTCTCTGAAGGAACATATAATCATCTTCAATACCTTTCTTCTTTAACATTTCATGTTCCTTTTCTTGTTAAAATTGTTTTCACTGACATCAATTGGATCTTCAGATTCTTCACCATCATCACCAGCTGTCTGTTTCTCAGTATCAGACGTAGCAGAGATAAACACCATGATCACTAATCTCTTGTTCATCAATATTCTGTACAACGTTAGCATCAGGTCTGCGCTTCAACATTAACTTCCAGTAATTCTTCAACATTTTGTTGTTGTTGTTGTTGTTCATCAACATTCTGAAAGGTTGATCATTAGGCTCATCAACTAATATCATTTTTGCAGCTTTCTTTGCAGGACGTTTTCTTTACTTTTCAACTTCCTCCTTTACATACCATTGCTGCGTTTTGCAATAAAACCTTCTAAACATTTTATTTCTTCACTCTCATCACACTAGTAGCTTTTCGCCATTTTCCTTTCTCAGGTGCCACGTAGTCTGTGTTCGTTATAGCTCCATAAACAGTTTAGGAACTGGCTCGGTATCTTGCATCAAATATTCGACCCAATCTTTGCAATGTCTCATTATCCATATGATTAAGCTTTATGATATCACTGTCTTCCTTCTTCAAGTTCTTGAACTTGTCATCTAGCAAAATTTGTACGAATCTCGGATACTGAATAAATTTATCAGGTCCATGTTCTTTGCCATATGTTCGAATATAACTCGGGAGAAGTTGAATGGCAGATTAAGTATCAAGGTTGTAGCCATGCACATCTGGTAATCTAGGATGTCATCAAAACCACCTTTTCTATGACTCAACCATGTACCAGTGAATGAATAAAGAACTTGGAATGACGGCCCAGATTTCCTTTCTTCCATGTTGTAGCATTAACGTAACCCATGTAGCCCATCATGTAAAAACATCCTTTCACCAATATATTCAGGGAAACCCGTTGGATTCTTTTCATCATTTTAAAATCCAAGACCCTGCGTACATCCGTTTATGTGATTTTAACTTCAAAATCCTTATCATCTATCTTCACGGCTGGATATAATGTCTTTTCACTTTCATTGTACTTTGCCACATTCCAAAAGTATTCAACATGTGATCTATACTGAATGTGCTCATGTGTTAACGCCTTTGTAACACGAATACGTCCCATAAACTCCAGAGAATATCGGTAAACGGAGCTAATAACAGATATTTCTCTTTGTCTAGCAAGCAGCAAATGTTGTGTATTGATGAGAAATTCGACTTCTTTTCCTGCACAAACAGATCAAGCGATACTTAGCAAACTTCAAAAATTTTACAACTTTTACAACATTCCGTACGATTTGCATGTTTTTCAATTCGTACAAATTGGTTTAACAATATAACAAATTACTTGTAGACACCTCGTATGAATTAGAAGATAACATGCATAATCACTTTGTACGAACTGAGGTTTAATCAAACAAACACACTAATACACACTTCATACGAATTGTGTTTTTGCACTTCGTACGAAGTGTTCATTTTCCACCTTAAACCTGCAACTTTATTTTTTTGTGATTTTTAACAATTGATGGCTTATTAAGATCCTAAACATGCCGATTTACAAGATTCCAGGTTAATTTCATGTTTTAACCATTCAATCATCCTAGATCTATCATTTAGTTCAAGAGTTCAATTTAACGGTGAAACACGATCCTATACCTTGCCCATTGTAAGAGGTGTGTAAATCAACCTCCCCAATATTGATTTTGGCAGTATAAGGACTTAGATCACACAAATTCTTCAAATCGCACAAGGTTCTCTCACAGATCGCACAGTAACAAGTGAGCAATTCGTACGAGTTATGATCCTTTTTTAGTGTATTGTTACTTCATACGAATTGGCAATTCGTACGAGTTGGACATTTTGATTCGATCTTAACCAGTTCGTATGAATTGGCCTTTAATTTCAAAACCCCTTTTTTTCTTTTTCTTTTATAATTTTTATTTTTTTATTCCAATTTCAGTTTTAACACTCCACTCAGTTGACCAAGTCCAAGTTAATGAACTTGGTTAACCGATTTGTCTACCAAGTCCAAGTTAATGACCTTGGTTGAACACTTTATAAACAAACTGATGTTTTTGGCAATGTAAAGTTTCAAATTAATGAAATTTTAACGTTATCAAAGCATTTGATCACTTTAGATTAGCTCCCAACCCACTGTCTTCCAGATTTCTCGGCATTCAGCACCTTTGGAGTTTGAAGATCCATTTTCCATCATCGTTGTCGAAAATAAGATAGAAATAAAATCTTTTTGAATTTTCCAAAGTTTATGCTAAAACACACCGAAAATCTTTTTGGGTTTAATTTGGAATAACAATAAACTATGTACAAACATATTTTTGTGAGTTCGTGTTAGAGGATCATGTCAGTTTTTTTAAGACAAATCACTAGTACCATTGACCTTGATTAAGACTTTAAGTTTTAGACAAATTCACTTAGATTGCCATTATATCTGTCCTATTAAACCTCAACACATTTCTCAATTGATCCGAGATACGTTAGGTAATTTTAAGAAACTTGACTTAATTGTGTTTCCCATCTCAGAATATACTCCCGTATCAAGATTCCCTAGATTTCATCTTACAGGTGAGTATAGCTGGCTGATATCTGTAACTGGGATTAGCGAGACCTTAAGAGCTCAGGTTAGTATCATCTTACCGACAAAGAGATGAGGCTCGACTTAAAGGTAGTGTTCCAATTTCGAATCTTTTTACTGCAATTGTTTAATTTTTCGATATTTACAATTTGCTGCAGTTTTGGGGGTTAAAAAGCAAAAGTATTCTACAAGTTCTAGTCCATTGCTGACGCAAAATCATAAGAACTTGTATAATACCCCAAATATCAATTCTATATAAAGACCTAATATCTCAGAATCAGGCAATCTCTCAAACGAAATTTCGGAGTACAAAGTCCATATATCCGAGAGATGTTAAGCCACAAGTTAAGAAGTTGTGTTTTTAAGTTTATATCTTAGAAACAATCTACTGGATGTGTGAAGCCTACTGGCACATCCACAGTGAGATATGTTTAAACTTTTAAACACTTCAATTCTTTAGCGTACTGTGATAGTCCACTGATGTACTATCATTTCCTCTTTTACACAAAAGTCTTTTTGTCTTTCTCATGTTTTTGTAAATTTTTATTTTTATATATTTTTGTATTTTCTACCAACATTTCACCCTAAAATCAAAAACATATTTTTTGGATTTTTGTTTTTAAAGAAAGAAATTCTAGAAACTTTAAAAGTGACAAACCGATGAGGATCACGAGAAATCATCATCCGATCCGTATTCAACCTCCATTTCCTCATCTGATGAGAGATTTTCAAACCATTAAGTCTCATAAGATATTTAAATCTGGTTCGAGTAAAAGTTTTGGTATAAAAATAAGCTTTTTGTTCATCAGTGTGGATTTTTTCTATTCTAATGTCACACCCCAACTTGCAACGGAAGAAAAATATGGGGTGCAACAGACACCTCTGATACAAGCACATTGTTTATAAAGACACTACATTTTATTACTTACAAAACGTTGATTACATACTATATGTATGTTACAACTGCGTGTCCCATGAACCACATAAGTCTTCTAAGCCACATGCGTCTATATCAGGGTTCCCTACAAATATGTCTTGAACAACATACACGGATCACACCAGTCTCAAGTTACCTGAAATGCATGTTAGTTTTGAAAAGGGTCAGCTAAACCCTGCGTGAGTTCCACTGGTTTAATTATTGTGTAACCATATGTGTTAACAAGTTTAATTGTACTGGTCACAGTCTTAGTCACAATGACGGTCATAGTCATAGTCGCAGATGGAATTACACGAGGAAGCAAGTGAAACCTGACTGTTTTACCCTGGGTCGTGTCACCCCGACACTCCCGGTCCACCAACTGCGTCACGTGCAGTTCAACGCCCCTTAGTAGTTATGCCTAACAACACAACCAAATTAGGACACGTGCAGACCTGGTTACCGACCTTCCTGTCGGGCGCGGCCTGGGTTCGTCAGACCAATAGTACTATTCACTGCCTACGGCTTATATTATTCACTTGTAGAGGGGAGGTAGTTCGTGCGTTAGATAATTCACATCTCACAAGTTGGTGCAATTAACACAGTTTCGTAACATGCAAGTCATTCCAGAAAAAAGTGAAACAGTTTACAAGTGGGAGAGTAATACTCACTCCCAAATTGGTGTATTCAACACAGTTTTAACATGCAAGTCCCCAGAAAACAGTAAAATAGTTTAAAAGTGGGGAAGTGAAAACTCACCGTGCGAGTAGTGATCTCAACACAAGAGTGATCAAGCAACTGGATCAACTTTAATAACCCACATGCAAGTATGGACTCAAATCAGTATCTAAGTTGGTAATGGTTATAACTTGGATCCGGTCAGGAGTTTTTACTCCGGATTGAGTCTATAGTACACTGGTATGGTGATGGACGTCAGGGTAGTATTAGTTTTCAGTTTGGCTTTCGAGCACCGTTTCGCGTGCCAGCCAAAGTCAGTAGTTTAACGTGTTCGGATAATGGTACGGGAATACCAATAGTGCAACACGTAGTTATTCAAGAATGATTAACTTCCCATTAAGGGAGTTTGAGTGTTTGGGGGTTTAAGTTGCCCAAATTTGAGTTTCCATTTTCACCGTTGGGAATTCTCCCGAATTGTCTTAGAGCACACCTAGTGCCCAATTTTCTCGGGAACCTCCCGGAATACTCATGGTGTTCCAATTATAGTATTTGTTGGGTTGGGTCGGTCAGTTCCCAGTTCGGCAGGTTCGTTATACGGTAAACTGCCGAAATTGCTTTAAAATAACATATTTTTAATTCCATAAATTCCCATTTAATCTATATTTTATATAAAAATCTGTAAATTTTTATATAACTCAGTAAAAATCTGTAGATTATGGGAAAAATTTCTGGGAATTTATTTTGGCATTTTACTTATTTAAATAAATTATTTATAAAACAATATTTAATCAAATAATTTGTATTAATTAGCATCAGTGGTTCAAAAATTCCAAAAAATTCTAGAACACCCTTTACATTGCCAGGAACTCCTCACAAAAATTTTAGATTTTTTCGATTTCGTTTCGGTGCATTCCCGGCTACCAAATCAAAACTCAACCAATGGACTCCGAATTTTCCTAGAACATTCCCCATATGTTCCTTAGTGTCTCTATAAAATTTGGTGATATATTGAATTCGTTTGGTAATGTTTCTGAAATTATTTCAGTAAACCAGTTAAAAATTCACCAAAAATCGTAGAAAATTCCCAAAAAATTCTACAATTTTACGTGGACCTTCCTGGAAATTCCCTACATCATCACAACAAATTTCAGCTCAATCCAAGTTTCACGGACCAAGTTATAGCTAAAACAAGATTCTGCTCATCTTAGTTTCGGTTTTCGGATGATATACCTAGCGATTCGTCCGATTCCAAGTGTTTATCATGATCCCAGAAGTGTGTGAAGGCTATATTCAGTACCTACACATCAAGTACAACCAAATATGCTAGAACTTAGATCAATCAAGCTTTAATTCATTGTTTTTCGGTTAATCGAATAGTTAAGCGATTTTTGTCGAATAAGAGTTGATTAGGGTATCAAACCTCAAAGATTTGTGATCATGGCTGCCATATAACACCAGGGAAATACCAAGGTGTTCTTATAAATCGCGTTTAATCAAGAATTAACAATCAAAACCACTTAGAACTTGTGAAATCACCTTGATTTAGTGAAGATTCTTGTAGAAATCAGCTGAAGAAGAAGCTTCCTGGCAGGTTTTAAAGAAGAAGATGGTAAAAAAATGGAATAAAATGAGAAAGAAAAGAAAAATGAAATATATAATAAGGTGGGGTGCCCCTACCCCACCCACGCTTTGTCGTGCTTCGTCTTTTCGTGTTAAAAGATGATGTTTATCTTCGGTGGCACGTTTGGGTTCGTTTTCGGGTCCCGGACGCGTTCTCGATTTGCGAAACGGCTCCGTTTTTCGCGTTCTTACTGTCAAAAGACTCGGTTTTAAAAATAGGGCATAACCGTCTCCAAACCTGAGCATGGTTACGTTTTAATCATAAAAGTCTTGTATGACGTTCGTTTAAGTGTTTTTAAGCTTGATCGATCGTTCCTTGCACATTTGGTTGCCTTATGTTGTGCCCGGAACGTAAGCGTTTCCCGACCGGGAGCTGCTTCGTTTTGCGTGCCCGGGCTTTGATTATTTTCAAACCTTACGTCATAGTCTATGGCACAAAACTAAGTTGTTCCTGGAACTCGGAATCTTAAATGATGCTACCGATAACATAATAATCAACGTCAAAGGTTTAATGCGCTGTTAAAAGTCAAGTCTCTGTTTAACACGTTGTTCAAGGCAGAGGACACCAACCTCGCATCGTTGGTCCTTAATAGTGTCATGATAACCATGACGTGCTCTCGGATTCCTCCAAGACATAATAAGGATTTCTCAGTATAGCGCACAAGTCATCAAGGTTGCAAAGTTTACGCGCAATTATTGTTTTAATCACGCTTAACGTTTAGGATCAATTAAGGTGTACCTGTTTCGTCATGGGTATCACACATAATCATAACAATATCATAATACACATATCCCGTACGGTTACCACGGACTTGTACCAATCAAAGTTTACCGGGATTTTTCACAGTTGTCACATCTAATCAACCTTTTTTCGTAACAATCGACGAATAAAGTGATATTGAATTTCAATGTGTTTAGTTCTTGAGTGTTGAACCGGATTATTAGTAATATCGATAGATGTCGTATTATCTACATATAAGGGCGTGCCAAGAAACTGCAATCCAAAGTCTCTCATCTGTTGTTGTATCCACAAAAGCTGGGAACAACAACTGGAAGCTGAAATATATTCAGCCTCACAAGTAGAGAGAGCGACCGTGGTTTGCTTCTTGCATTGCCATGTTATTAATCGTGATCGAAGAACTGGAAACCGACCGTTGTAGACTTAGCATTCAATTTGCTGCATCTAAAATCTGAATCAGCATATCCAGCGAGATCAAAGTTGCATACCACAAGACGGTGCTTGGGCAACCTTTCAGGTATCTGAAAATTCTCTTGACAACCATCAGCTGTGACACTCATGGACTGGATTGATAATGTGCACAAAGGCAGGTTGGATACATGATGTCTAGACGAGAAACTGTCAGGTACATCAATGATCCAATCATCGATAGACAAATATGTTTTCGCTATTCGTTTAGTATTATCATCAGACAAGGATGATAATTATGCTACATAGTAGCTGTGTAATTTGTCCATCCACAATTCCTACGTATTGCGAAGAGTAACGTTTGTCATCACTTCCAACCTGAAAGTGAGAGTGTTGTTGGACTCACAGTAGAACAGGGGTCTCATATTCCTCTTGCAGATAACTGCAATCATTATGTCTTCTTTGCATTCATTATCTTCACCATTCATACACCATAAGTTTCAATTACGATTTCGTTTAATAGTTCTTGCACACCTCCTATAAAGGAGGGGTATGGGTACTCTCCCAGGGTTTGTTGCGAAGGTCGCAATGGTGAGCATCATGCTCCCCATTTTGTGGGAATGGAATAAATTTGGTCTCACCAAGTGGTACGCGACAATCTTCCCTTGATGTCGGGTACGTGAATATCTTCGGCTAATACTAACCGATCACGAGAGTCCCTCTCTATGGTAGAGAATAAGAAAGAGAAAGGCTTTTAAGTGCCTAAGGCTGCCATAAGGCGAGCATGTACACGAGTAATAACGACTCTGCATACTTACATTAGTGGTGTGCTCGCACTACTCACCAATAGTCGGATTACGTCATCAGGATATAAAATTTCTATAATAATACTTCCAGTTTGCGTTAAGTTTCGGGAGCTTGGCTCCAGCTTTTGTACAACTATTTATGTCTTCTCCCGAAGAAAACAAAACTTAGCAGCTTTGATAACATCGATGTGATTTTCCGGGAGATAATCGTATAAAAATTCCCCTATACCGGGAAGGGTAGAGTGTGTACCCACTGCAGTTTTTAATTCAAGTAACACCACCTCTCGAACGCTACTATTGCGTAGACATATTTGAGGTATGACAAGTGTCTAGCGACCACAAGTATCACCATGCTGTTCCTACACGTGGGAACAGATTTAGTCGTAGATGTACATGTAATTTTGTAAAAGATGACTAAGTAACGAGTCATCGAGTCAAGATTCCCCATCAACGGAGTACCCCTCGCAGGGTAGGAACATAGCCACGCTGGACTAACGTTTCATACGGATGTCGTTAATGGAGACAATGAGAAGTAATCATTTCCCATCATGTTCTCGAAAGATTACCTAATGCATAGGCGAAAATAACACATACTAATCACAAGGTGGTTAATCACCACTTGACCTTCTCGGTTTCGTGGTTTTTTTTTTAGTCAAATTCGGACTTGGTATGATCTGGACTGTGCGTGAGTATAGAAAGATATGATGCTTCCCATCTTGACACCTCCGCCATTTGAATCACTGCTTAAACATAAGGGTTTCGTCGAGTTCATTCATGCTAAACCATCTTGGTTTCGATTGGGAAATTCGTGTGGTTTTATGAAACCATGGCCTGAAGCATGAATTCATAGTCACCCTAGTCCGATAGGGACAATTGACCACTGAATCTGATTTTTCCCCGTTAGTCTCATATTCTTAATAATGTAACCAAGAAATGAAGACCCGGCCACCGGGTTGGTCAAGACTAGGGCGTTGAGTTTCTCGACCCTTTGCCGTAGGATTCATCAGTTCTGTTTCCCAATAGGGCACGGAAGGAATACGTGCTGCTGGGAAATGTAGTAACATAGATCCACAATCGCTCGACAACCTCTTGAAATTACAAAAGTAACTTTAAGGAAGGCTGAATGAAGGTCGTAATCAATCGAGATAAGTCTAGCACTCTGACGGCTAGGATACGTGTAAAGGTTATGAATGCCATTTCACATCCAGTCGGTGCATCCAACCAAGCACCGATCTACACTTTGGTCATTTAGTTTGACTTAGTATCGCACATCGTGGTATTTACAATTCATAGCGTGTGTTAAGTAGCTCTCCAAATTTGAAGAGAATTAATTGTCGCGTCATAGTCTTATTCCCCTTTTAAGTATATACAACGTGCTTACTAACGGAATTTCCCTCTGGATGGACATGATATCCGAGGGACGTATTCGGAAGATTCACTAGTCCCTTCATCTGGAATGATCGGGACTACTAGATTTACGGGTTAGTTTTCCCCAGGTGGGTTCGGCACACAAAAGACACCAATTACGATATTCAGACGACTCATGACTACTTCCATTTCAAAGAGAGTTTAGGTTTGACCATGTTCCTTCATACAGGGTAGTTCATGCTTTTCTTAGTATGGCGTGTGTACGTTACCCTAGTGACATGATCTGACCGCGCCTTTAAGCACTGGCCCTTTTTGGGTTAAGTCTAAGTGCAAATTTTAACAGTTGCATGGTGACGAATATTATTATATACATGATAATGATGTTGGTTATACATGTTGTGGACTCATGCGTGCGACGAAATTGTGTGATATGGGATGATTGAATATGTGACATTGATACATGTATATAAGTATTGTTTATATAAAATGGCCCGAAACGCTCACCACAATGACCGAGGCGGAAATTGCGCAATTGGTAGCGCAACAGCTTCTGACAATCATCCCTTCTATCATCAATTTCACTTGCGGTACGAATACCTTGGTATATATGTATGTATAAGTATTATACTTAAGATTTCTCCCGTTCTTGTTTCCTTAAGCAACACAAGAATTGTCGTCACTCGAAATTAGCGAAGAATCGAGTTTCTCAGTACATCGTATCTCACGAATACTTATTTAAATCGATCAAACTGAAAATCAATTGAAGGTACTAACCAATCGAAGTAAAACAAGGGTGGTTCAACAACACTCCCCTGATCTAAGGAATTTATTTCTCGTATACTCACGAGGACAAGCAACACAGTTTAACGCATACTCTTGGTTACTCACAAGCGTAGGGTATCGTTCACTTTGTGTCCAATCGACGGATGAAAGCCAGTGTATCCCATGTATCATCTTCCTACACATGTAGGAGACCGTTACCAAATAACACCTTTACCAAGGTCCAAAGGGAATTTCGATCATCCTATAGGAATTGTGAATAACATCGCATATAAATATTTGGACTCCTCCAATGTTCCAAGGAAGATGAGAAGACATATGGTGTTCCCTAGATATTATTATTATTATCGTAGAGTTGGGGAGTCAATACGTTCTATAGACATATAAGTATCTGAGTTGGTCCCTACTCAGGACCAATCACACGGTCGTCGTAGGTATCATGACGCGAAAAGCCTTAATCGCAAGGAATCAAAACCCCTGTATCCCATTACGTGAATGCACCGCCCTCATACGGGTGACATTGATTCAAGACCGTGTATATAGAGTTGTCACATGGGTTAGTCATCGGATTACCATACTCGAATACTACTCAAATGCGATCTCATTTTCACTGGAGCATTTTTATTAAGTTATGCGAGGCTGAAAACAAGGGATCGTGTGATATATAAAAAATTTATACGATTCTTTTAAATACTGTCCTTCGAATTTGACACACACATATATATATAAATGAAATAATCGTTCGACAGAAAATTCGCTTTGTGTCATTTTAAATATGCATTAAGAGATAGTTTCGTTACGGTTCCTTCGTACCGCTCATTCATTACACTTCAAGTTACTGGGGATTTACCTTGTATTAGTTTGAACTAAATCGTTAGGATTCAAGGTTGTTCACCACTTGGTTCTATCGCCTAAATACCTATCATAATTCCATAGGAAGCTAACATACCGCAGCATGGTTGAACATTGATTAAAAATAGGGTGTATCACTTTAGTAATTTATATGTACAGGACCTCAACACTTTCCAACAGTGTTAGTAAGGAGGGTTGAAGTGATTTGAAACAATGAATTGGATTACTTTCTGATTATAGTTTTCTTACTTCGTACAGGGGTTACGTCACCCCTACCCGAGATTTACCAAATTGACCCTTGGGTTGGACTGCGGATAATGTTGTATTTATAAATACACGCATACATATTAGTGTCTGGTTAATACGAAGTATTAACGGTTACGAGGACTATGGACAAAATGTTTTCGCCTCCACGAGTCTTATTACAATCACATCCGCATCCACACAACCTCTTGCTGATCTTTGATTACAACGGATGAGTTTCTCCATTTATGTGTTACCCCCAAATCCTCTTGGGTTATCAATACCGATAATAATTACGTGTTCTTACTAAGACTTAGAGGTTGTATCACTAACGGACGACGGTTAGTAAAGGAAATATATACTTCAACCGAATAGTTTCATAGACGACAGTCGGCGACATGAGTATAGTTTGTTCGCCGTAACGTAATGATTTCGAATATATGACTATACGTTCTAGCAGATCCCGCCAAAAGAAATAACTTACGCTGAATTGTCTGACCAAAGACAGAACATTGTTACTTATCGCGAATCGATCATTGGGTAATCGATGTGGGTAAGCTATCACCGGCTATACCCAAATAGTTAATACAGAGTACTACTAGGGTGTAGTACCCCTAGAAAGTCGTATTGTAATTTCGAAAAAAGGACCTTTCCCAGATTAACCCAAAAGTCGTTACATGTCAACCCCCAAAGTTCATTTAAAATCATCGCAAACGTATATAGGTGTCGTTGTTACAACAACTGGGGCATCATTTATTGCATCAAACAAGGTTAAAGTCTCATGCTGTATTGCCCAAAACATGACCGAACGAATCGCAACATGCAATCCGTCTGCCCTGAGTAACAGTACCTTGATAATGTAGCCGGGTGTTTATATATAGGTAGTACCGCAGCGTATCCACCACACCCATATACATGATCAATGTTCCGTTCACCATGATATTCAGGGTCTCATATTACTTTTGCAAATGACCAACTGAAATTCAAAACAATCGTTAATCGTAAAGAATACAATGTAACCACGGTCACACGAAACGATGTTCCCCATCACAAAGCGTTTCAAAGGAATCTGTATCATCACCAACCCTATACCCCATGGCATCGAATGACAACAGGAAGGGTAACTTATTCGTGCACCCCAGGCCGTCTCCATAACCCAGAGATCGTCATATGCAGATATAACATATTTCGAAAACACGTGCTAAGGAATACCACTAAATAGTATTGTATCACACGACGTGAAAGCTAGTGCCAAAATTTTAAGCAGAAGAGGAATCCCGCAGACCATCAAATGAATCGCGGATTCAAGAACGAAAAAGTTTCGTAGGATGTTTGAACTTTGCAATTGTATAACAATCGAATGTGAAACAACGAGAAGTGGAATAAGGATCCTTACACATCCTCCCAGTCTATTAGAACGACCCACACGTTCTTTATGTATCTATGTTCTTTTTGAATACCATTCTGGTATGCAATCATTGTTATAATACTTATAGGGATCGAGTTGGTGAGATCGTGTCGTAATAAAGTGTTGGTTCTCACATCATAAAGTATAAGTAAGAACTGTGGGAGTGATATGAATCCAATTCTAGTGGATATTAAATATGTGGTCAGTAGGAATGTGGAATGGACTGTAATGTCAGTTTTCGGCCTATCCCGAAGGCATATGTAATAGCGCATTATCCACCAATCCTAATTCATGTGTCAATCCACGCACAAACATTCACACACTATCACCTTGGTGCGCGTATGTATCACTTCACGTATTTAAATGTGTTCATTACCGCGACTTTTCCAACACAACCTCGTATGAGCAAGTCTGTTATTACGTTCTGGACCATAATAACCCACTTGCCCCACAAGGCCATCCTGGTACTTGCCAATAGGATCCTTTACAGTGTTCACTAACGACCTTGAGTAGATGTTAATTTTTCCAATGATGTCCACTCAAGTCCAAGCCTGTAGTTATAGTCTAGGTTTCCTTAAAGGCACCTAATTCTCTATAACCAATGGCTCTGATACAATCTTCTATCACACCCCGACTTGCAGCGGAAGAAAAATATGGGATGCAACAGACACCTCTGGTACAAGCACATTGTTTATAAAGATACTACATTTTATTACTTACAAAACGTTGATTACATACTATATGTATGTTACAACGCGTGTCCCCATGAACCACATAAGTCTTCTAAGCCACATGCATCTATATCAGGGTTCGCCTACGAACATGTCTTGACAAAATACACGAATCACACAGTCTCAAGTTACCTGAAATGCATGTTAGTTTTGAAAAGGGTAGCTAAACGCTGCGTGAGTTCCACTGGTTTAATTATTGTGTAACCATATGTGTTAACAAGTTTAATTGCACTGGTCACAGTCTTAGTCACAATGACGGTCACAGTCATAGTCGCAGATGGAATTACACGAGGAAGCAAGTGAAACCTGACTGTTTTACCCCGGTCGTGTCACCCCGACACTCCCGGTCCACCAACTGCGTCACGTGCAGTTCAACGTCCCTTAGTAGTTATGCCTAACAACACAACCAAATTAGGACACGTGCAGACCTGGTTGCCGACCTTCCTGTCGGGCGTGGCCTGGGTTCGTCAGACCAATAGTACTATTCACTGCCCACGGCTTATATTAATCACTTGTAGAGGGGAGGTAGTTCGTTGTGTTAGATAATTCACATCTCACAAGTTGGTGCAATTAACACAGTTTCGTAACATGCAAGTCATTCCAGAAAACAGTTAAACAGTTTACAAGTGGGAGAGTAAAACTCACTCCCAAATTGGTGTATTCAACACAGTTTTAACATGCAAGTCCCCAGAAAACAGTAAAATAGTTTAAAAGTGGGGAAGTGAAAACTCACCGTGCGAGTAGTGATCTCAACACAAGAGTGATCAAGCAACTGGATCAACTTTAATAACCCACATGCAAGTATGGACTCAAATCAGTATCTAAGTTGGTAATGGTTATAACTTAGATCTGGTCAAGAGTTTTTACTCCAATTGAGTCTATAGTACACTGGTATGGTGATAGACGTCAGGGTAGTATTAGTTTTCAGTTTGGCTTCGGGCACCGTTTCACGTGCCAGCCAAAGTCAGTAGTTTAACGTGTTCGGATAATGCTACAGGAATACCAGTAGTGCAACACATAGTTATTCAAGAATGATTAACTTCCCATTAAGGGAGTTTGAGTGTTTGGGGGTTTAAGTTGCCCGAATTTGAGTTTCCATTTTCACCGTCGGGAATTCTCCCGAATTGTCTTAGAGCACATCCCTAGTGCCCAATTTTCCCGGGAACCTCCCGGAATACTCCTGGTGTTCCAATTATAGTATTTGTTGGGTTGGGTCATTCCCAGTTCCGGCAGGTTCGTTATACGGTAAACTGCCGAAATTGCTTTAAAATAACATATTTTTAATTCCATAAATTCCCATTTAATCTATATTTTATATAAAAATCTGTAAATTTTTATATAACTTAGTAAAAATTTCAGATTATGGGAAAAATTTCTGGGAATTTATTTTGGCATTTTACTTATTTAAATAAATTATTTATAAAACAATATTTAATCAAATAATTTGTATTAATTAGCATCAGTAGTTAAAAAATTCCAAAAAATTCCAGAACACCCTTTACATTGCAGGAACTCCTCACAAAAATTTTAGATTTTTCCGATTTCGTTTCGGTGCGTTCCCGGCTACCAAAAACTCGCAAGAAACGCGGATATTTAGCCCAAATCAAAAATCAACCAATGGACTCCGATTTTCCCAGAACAGTCCCCATATGATCCTTAGTGTCTCTATAAAATTTGGTAATTTATTGAATTCGTATGATAATTTTTCCAAAATTCTTTCAGTAAACCAGTTAAAAATTCACTAAAAATCATAGAAAATTTCAAAATTCTAAAATTTTACGTGGACCTTCCTGACATTACCCTACATCACCACACCAAATTTTAGCTCAATCCAAGTCTCACGGACCAAGTTATAGCTAAAAGGTTGCAAAGTTTACGCGCAATTATTGTTTTAATCATGCTTAACGTTTAGGATCAATTAAGGTGTACCTGTTTCGTCATGGGTATCACACATAATCATAACAATATCATAATACACATATCCGTACGGTTACCACGGACTTTACCAATCAAAGTTTACCGGGATTTTTCACAGTTGTCACATCTAATCAACCTTTTTTTCGTAACAATCACGAATAAAGTGATATTGAATTTCAATGTGTTTAGTTCTTGAGTGTTGAACCGGATTTATTAGTAATATCGATAGATGTCGTATTATCTACATATAAGGGCGTGCAAGAAACTGCAATCCAAAGTCTCTCATCTGTTGTTGTATCCACAAAAGCTGGAACAACATGGAAGCTGAAATATATTCAGCCTCACAAGTAGAGAGAGCGACCGTGGTTTGCTTCTTGCATTGCCATGTTATTAATCGTGATCCGAAGAACTGGAAACCGACCGTTGTAGACTTAGCATTCAATTTGCTGCATCTAAAATCTGAATCAGCATATCCAGCGAGATCAAAGTTGCATACCACAAGACGGTGCTTGGGCAACCTTTCAGGTATCTGAAAATTCTCTTGACAACCATCAGCTTGTGACACTCATGGACTGGATTGATAATGTGCACAAAGGCAGGTTGGATACATGATGTCTAGACGAGAAGCTTTCAGGTACATCAATGATCCAATCATCGATCAATATAAGGTTTCATCAATCTTGACTCAATGTTCATCTGGGCAGATGCCGTGATTAATCACCAATGGTGTAGATAACGGTTTTGTGCTAGTCATCTCGAACTTTTACCAAAATATCATGTACATACTTCGTCTAATGAATGAATATCCCGTCGGGTAATTGATCAACCTGTAATCCCAAGAAATATTTCATTTCACCCATAGAACTCATCTTAAACTTCTTCTTCATAACCTTTTCAAATTCTTTGCAAAGCACATCATTTGTAGATCCAAAGATGATGTCATTACATAGATCTGTACAATTAGCAAGTGTCTACTGTCTTCTCTTGTGATGAGTGTGCTATCAATAGTGCCTCTGGTAAAGCCATTGTCTAACAGGTGCTGAGAGAGTGTCCCATACCAGGCTCTCAGGGCCTGATGCAACCTGTATAATGCTTTATCTAGTAAATACACCTTGTATTTGTGCACTGGATCGATCGACAAACCCCAGTGGTTGGCCGACATACACAAGCTCCTTCACCTTTTCGTAGAGATAAGCATATTTGATATCAAACTGGTACACTTTGAAACCTTTCCATGACGCAAATTCCAGGAAAATGCGGATTGCTTCTTATCGTGCGACTGGAGTATAAACCTCTGTATAATCAATGCCTTCTTGCTGATGAAATCCTTTGACAACCAGCCGAGCTTTGTTTCGTACAATAGCTCCACGATCGTCTCTTTTAAACTTGAAGACCCATTTAGTATCAATCTCCTTTTGATTAGCCGGTGGATCAACAAGCTTCCAGACTCCAAGCTTTTCGAATTGTTGCACTCTTCCTGCATTGCGTTTACCCAGCTTTCATTGGCAATTGCCTCTTTTACATTCTTTAGTTCAATCTACAAAATAAAACAATGATATGAGCAAAATTTCTTGCATAGGTGCTACCTTAGTATAAAAACAACTAAGATCTTTGTTGATTTGATTTCGCGCTTGAACTCCATCACGTAATTCTCCAATAACATTGTCTGAAGGATGATATGATAAGTTCCTAGGCATCACTTCCTTGGGAACAATCACTCCGCTCTCCAAGTTAGTGATATTCTGCTCAGCAATAATATCGGTAACAATGTTACTTGAAGAAGCCTCATTTCGATTGCTAGGACCTGCAAATGGTTCAACACACTTGTTATCTGCTAGATTCATCATCAGAACTGGATTCACCATCTTGATCATAAGTCGATGCAACATTAGAATCAGAATCATCGGCTTGATTAAGATTGGGACTTTGTTGAATTCTCCACTGGTTCGACAACTGGTTCTGCTTAGGTATTGCTCGGACCTGCACCAGAATCAATAGTACCAACCAGTGGTTGATTAACCACTATGTAACACCTCGACCGTGTAAAAAACAAACCGTGGCGGAAACGTCAAGGAGTCACGTTACAAGATTGTTTCACAACCATTGCATTTAAAGTTTTGGTATTATTGCATTAATATTGTTTCATTGTCTTGGGAATTAAACGGAAACAAAACATAATTGAATTGTCTTTCTTGTTTTATTGTCACTAAGGCCCGCGTCCGATCTAAGTGATCCATGCATTGTAATTGTCACATCTAAGCTCCTGAAATATATGTGAAAAAAGTCAGCATAAAAGTGCCGGCGGGTACATAGGTTTTGTGAGTGTGTCAAATTCATGGCCTTGTATATGTATTGCAATACCTCGTCGAACCGCTAGAGTCGTTAATTGAAAACCTTTTATCAAATGTATTTGGTATTGAAATATTGTTAACCAACTAAAACAAGTTGGTTAAAGTTTATAAAAATCTTGTAGCCATGAATCTTGACTAAAACATTTCTTTTGTAAAACCGAGTAGTAAATTGATTTAAAAGAATAACTTGTATGGTTTATATCTTTAATACAAAATCGTTCTGTGTCATCGTTCAAAACCAATTGTGCAAGTGATTAAGATAAGGCCACGGTTGCGATACAATAAAAGACTTATATATAGGAAGAACCAACGGCGTATCCACCATGCTTTTATTATATTACACCCGTCATGTTATCTAAATCACCTACCATAAACCGTTATAATTCAACCGTCCTTGTTATAACCAATCGTTCAATCGTCCTTGTTATAAACCAAGTCGTTCAATCGTCCTTGTTATAAACAAATCGTTCAATCATCCTTGTTTTAATTGTGAAAACTTTTGGTCATTTGTGAATACATTCAAACCTTTGTTGACTCGTCCAAGACCACCAAAGGGTCTCTCATCGTATAACAAACCACCAAAGGGTTTGTTACAAATACAGTTTCGGTCGTTCCCTAAACTTCCCCAAAAACACCGGGAATTTTAGTAACGGGATTGTCAGTCCTATGGCACCATAACTTACTACTTGTGGCTTGGCCAAAGTTAATGAATGTCATTCTTTTTATGGATACAACGCACCAACAAGTTCGTTCACATTATTGAAATTGTATTGTTATATAAACCATAGTCTTTGTGTTTCGAAAACTTGAAAAGGATTTAGCACCTATGAATCACCCAAAAATATTTGCAAAACGTAAAAAGAGGGGAACTATGTACTCACATAGGATTGCTAGTATGTCCTTTGTTATCAATGATCAAACAAACTCAAGAGTCCGAGAATTCAAGCGTGTCCTAAAATCGGATAACTAGGTAAATGTCGGGACTTATATCGGAGGATTTGGATAGAATGAGGTCTTGTAAACCAAATGAGTGTTGGAACTCATATGAAATGGTTTAACAAAGTCTACATTCTGATTTGAAATGAAACCTAAGTGCTTTTGACCCGTTATGACTCGTTAAGCTAGTTTACGCTACTTTAACGGTTCATTTGCGTAAATACGTGTTCGGATGGTTAGATATGTCCTATGATAAGTCTTTTATGCCAAAATAAGTTTAATATAGTTGCAAAATCCCTTTATGTGTCAAAATGTTGGTTACATATGCTTAATATTGACTTATGCGCAAAATGGGCATTTTGGTCATTTACAAAGGCATAATAGGCGACTTAACACTAACCAAACGATGTGACCATAAGGTATAACCTCAGATGGTTATTCCCTATACAACTATGGTCTCAAATATGTGTTTGGTTGGTTCCTAAGATCGACCAAACAGGTCGGATTCGAAAGTCAAAGCGGTGGTCAATACTGCTCGACTTACGACTCTAAATAAGCACTAAACTAAAAGTGACGAGTTAGACATGTCAAAACATGTCTACCTAAGTTTATAAAAATGCATTGGTATTAAAACTTAGTGTTTTGATACCCGAAAATAGTTCCGTCGCAAAATGCACATAATGCGCATTTTGACCGAAACTTTGACTCGTCACTTCGACTAGTAAACGTGGTAATCAGTAGGCGTGATCGCTATGGATCATAACCTTCGTGATTACGATCACGTTGCAAAGTTCAATTGAACTTTTTCTTGACTAATTAATAGTCAAAGCCGAAAGTCAAACACTGTTTGACTTTTGCTTGAAATAGCTAAGAAATAAGTAAACAAGACTAGTTAGAACACTCACCTGTGTTCTAGGATGAAGAAACTTAGTTAGGAAGCCTAACAAAGTGGTAGCCTCCATATCGAGCAGATGAGAAAGAAAAGAATTGAGCAAGTGAAAATGGTGATGATCAAGGCTATTTATAGTGCATTTGATCTCACCAAATCAAGAAAGTGTCCCATGAGGTGTTATGATATGCTTAGTGTCCCTCCAGGTGTTCAAAGTAGGTGCTAGGTGTTAAAAATCGCGACTTGGTGAGCAAGGAAACAAGCTAGAAGCTGCCAGCTACAAACTGACTGTCTGCCACTACTTACGGACCGTAAGGTCCTATACGCATACTGTCACACCCAGATTTCCACGTGTAACCCGGTGGGCCGGTTGGGGAATATCTTGACGTAGTTGATAACATCATAACCAAACAAACACTTGCACAGCGGAAAGTCTTGGAATTTAAATTACTATTACAAACCGAATGCCCAAAGTTCAAAACAAATTACAAGGCTTTAATGAAAAGATCCACAGGCGGATCGATATAAAATATACAAATATTGTTCGACAGACTTTAAGCAACCTAGAGACTTGCAAATTCCTCTATTGTCACTATAGCGCAGCTCCCGATCTATTGCATGTTGCCACCTGTAACTTGGTCTTTTGAAAATACGTCAGTTTTCACTGGTAAATACTAATAACCGACTCGTTTGAAAACATTTATTTAAGATGATTTTTGGTGCACTTGGCACGTTTTATAAATAACTTGGGATAGTTCAAAATGACCTTGTTTACAGTTTTACATGTTTGTCAATACATATGGGGTCCGGTGCAGAAACCGAATAACCTGATTAACCGACACGCCACTTAAATAATCCACCAGTGGGATTCAATATTTTATTAGCATTAGCGTCTGTCGGGTGTATGCCTACACCCCACGCTTAAGGTCGTGGCCATTAGTAACTTAAATGAGCCAAGGATATCCCAGACATGGTCGAATTAACCCCCAATGTTTAAGTTATCAAACAATACAGAATAAAACGGATTATAAGGATTTACTAAATCACAATCCAATAACATGATCCCATACCCAACCAAGCGGTATTATTATACCGTATCCAAAGCCCGTATAGGGAAAATAAGTTAAAAGTATTTAGCTGAGCAAATTCTTCAAATAAGATAAGTAACTCAGCTGAATATTCAAAAGATGGCAATCTACCGGGAGGCTCTTAGTCTGGAAATGATTGTGTTTATAACCAATTAGAATGCTAACGGGTCCTATCTACTTTGTAGACTCGAACCGGGTAACTTAAAGATAATAACGTTACTAAACGCTAGATTAAGCGATGACCAGAATATAATGTAGTTTAAATCCGACAAGTACGAAGACACGTTTAATATGGGTAAACATGTTACATTATGGATTTTGAAGATAAAATGATAAGGTTAAACCCGTTTTGGTTAAATTACGTAAACTAGTTACGTAGGCCGAACCGTACACATATAAGCGAAATCGGGTAACCGGGTGAGTCCTATACATGTCCCACATTCCATTTTACTTTAAATATGTTGTAACATCATTGAGTTATCAACACGTTGGTGCGTTATGGTTTTAAAATCCATTTATGCCTTAAAAGGGCATTTTGGTCATTTTACGGCTTATAAAAAGACTTCATGAGCAAACTGATATAATGGTTATAAACTTACTGTAAAAATAGTTTAACTATGATATTAGTAGGATATCGAGTATATGTGTGGTTTTAGAGTTTAAGACAAAACTATGCCTCGAAAGGGTATTTTGGTCATTTCACACATCACATGACAAATTATTTGGGAATCTGAATTTAGATTATGTACCTACTATGAATATGTTAAAAATAAGTTTTGAAATCAGTAGGTATCAAGTCTCGATGCTTTAATATGGTTTTAAACCATACTATGCGCCGAAACGGCGATTAGGTCGCTAAATGACGATTTAAATGGTGTTTGAGTGAAGATGATGTTATGAACAGATTTCTATGATGAAAATATGTTGTATAATATAATAGATTAGTAGATACTAGGTTTTATTCATTAAAAGTGGTTAAAACTCCTTTTTGGTGCCGAAAAGGGCAATATCATCATTTAAGGACATAATACATGGACTTGTATATAAACCCAGGTTATAATCTGAATTGACATCCCAAATAATCCTAATTATGATATTACATCAGTATGTAAAGAGTTTGGAGGCCAAAGTTATGTTTTAAAGCCATTTATGTGTTAAAAGGTAATTTGGTCGCAAAATGCGTAAACTATGTGAAATAACCATTGCTTGGATTTAATTCAGAAAAATGGCCTCAGCATAAGTTAAATAACGTAGTACATCAGTTTGTAACTC
Source organism: Scalesia atractyloides (assembly GCA_947069175.1). NCBI lineage: Eukaryota > Viridiplantae > Streptophyta > Magnoliopsida > Asterales > Asteraceae > Scalesia > Scalesia atractyloides. The sequence goes on along the minus strand of CAMTDV010000022.1, from coordinate 22,804,268 downwards.
ATTTTTATGCTCATTTATGCTTAACTTTGTTTTTTGAGCACTTAGGGACCATTTAGCAAAATTCGGCATATTATATGGAAGCTTGCATAAATACTCGGATTACTAAGCAACCATGTCATATAACACCAGAGGGTTATAGTACAATACATCATGGTCACAAGGAAACTTAATTTCAGTAGCTAAGGTTGCTAAATCGGGTCAGAACTGAAAGTCAAGGCAAAAGCGAGCTTTTGCGACTTTCGGTTGCGAACCGATCTTAAACATAGACTTGACGGGCAGATCATGTTTAGACATGTCCTAATACTTATTACCAAGTTATTAAAGTGCTAAAACTAATTTTATAGCACCTACATTGCTAGATATGAATTTTCTTCAAAACTGACCCATTTGACTTTTTATTAATATAACTTTGACCCGTCAATTGACAAAGCAAACGTGGTAATTAGGAGGTGCCCTCTTGAGGGTTTAACACCTACCTAATTACGATCACATAGCCACATTCGTTACGAGCGTGGGCTGGACCGTAATGGTCTTAGCCGAAAGTCAAAGCGTTTTTACGTCAATGCTTTCGACTTTGGCTCAAAGCCTAATAAAACTGAACAAGGAGGGTTGGTGTCACACCCCAACCCGCAGCGGAATAAAAGTCAGGGCATAATTGGGTTATCACCAAAGCTCATGATATTTACTAATATGTTTCATATTTATTAAAGTCAAAATTACATTCCAAATAATCCAAACATGTCCATATACAAAGAAAATAACCAAACAAAATAATTCCAAGCTCTAAATCATTTTATTCTTCTAGTCCAATCCTATGTGTTTCTGCTGCAGCGGGTTCACCTGTATCATGTGTAAAAATGGGGGTTTTTGGGTCAACATAAGTTGGCGAGTGAACCTTGTTAGATAAACATTTATTATTGATTTACTTGTTAGTTTATCAATGAAAAATTGTGCATAATCATAAATGAGCAAATGTAAATAATCAAGCAGTAGCAATAGCAATCACAACTATAACATACAATAACATATGATAGCATACATTAACATACCAACATCATACGATAAATAACATGAATGAAACTGTGCGATCAAGGCTCAATCAAACGGAGCGCGATCGTATTGCATGTACTGAAAATGATAAATGTCTGTGCGATCAAGGCTCAATCAAACGGAGCCGATCGTATGTTGGCACGCCAGGTTCACGCTCATAATGTAATGGGGAACTTGCTCAACGCTCATATGTAATGGGAATTTGCTCACGCTCATAATGTAATGGGGAATTTGCTCAACGCTCATAATGTAATGGGGAGCGGCGGCCTATGAAATTGCATGTACTGAAAATAATAAATTGAATCTAACAATAACCACACAAACAGTTGATACAAGCTGAATACACATGTTCATGATATAATGTATGCACAATGATTTAAATATAATATATAGCAAGACACATGATACACCCCAAAACGTGATTAAAACGGGGAATTTGTAAAGATTCACTCACATTGGGTGCGTTTGATTGGAGATGGTGAGATGCGCACGAGTTGTAAGAGCGGAACAACGAGAATTAACTAACCTAAATAATAACAGAAAATATAGTAAATGAATGGATTTTATTAAGGATTTTAATAGAATTTTTAGATATACTTTTACGAGTTTAAGGCTGTTTCCTATCTTTAAAACATTATTTTTAAGTATTTTTAATTGATTTTTAAATTAAATTAAATAATTAAAAATATAAAAATATGTTGACTTTTTGGGTTGACCGTTGACTTTTTGACTTTGACTGTTTGACCGGTTTATTGTGTGACTGAAATGCGCTGGGTGAGGCTCGAACTCGTGACCTCCCGTACGCGTGCACGCAGCTCTACCAACTGAGCTACGTGTCTAACCCGAAATATTCTGTTTTTAATTATACTTATATATTAACTCAATTTATCCAAAATCCTTTTATTTTCAAAAACATTTTAATTCGTCGAACCGGTGCCACTAACAGGTCTCGAACCCGGACCTGTGCTTTAACGTTACACACAGTCCACCGCTGGACTGTGTGTCTAACTTGGTTAATATACAAATTTTATTATACTTAACAACTAACGGAGTTAACCCGGTTCAGTTTTAAACAAAAAGGCATTTTATTACATAGAGGGTGCGTGTATCAGGGATCGAACTCGGGACGTATGCGTGTTTTTGTTCGCACACAGTCCACCGCTGGACTGTGTGTCTAACCCGTTCAAAATACCAATTTTAATTATTCTTATATTGTTAGCGCAGTTCATCTTCTTCGTTGGTTTTTACAGACCGCAGATTACACCATTATATCTTGTTAATTTGATTGTTAAATATTGCACAGACTAATATGAGATAGCAGAGATGATAATTAGAAGCAAACATACCGGTGAACGATTTATTACGGAATTCCAGCAAGGCGTCGGTATCTGTTTTTATGAACTTCAACTAAGCAAATCAATTAATCGTTTTGATTAGCTAATCATGGAATTGAAGTGCTAAACAAACGTTAACAGTGTGTTTGAAGGTCCTTACCGTTTCACAGACGAAAATAAAGATTTCCAGAAATTTTCCGGCGAACTGGAATTATCCGATAACGGCGTCTGAATTCGATTTCAAGTGAAAGGTTTTAGTTAGAAATAGCTTAACAATTGTTAGACTACGACGGTATTGAAGGACTTACCGTTTTGATGAAGAATACAGTTTTCCGGCGAACTTGCAGAAATTTCCGGCGAATAAAATAAACTTCTCCGGTGGACTGTAAAGTGTGCGGAAATGTATTTGGAGGTTTGTGGAATGTTTCTGAGTCGTGAAGGAGTACAAAGATGGAAGTAAAACTGGAATTGAAGATTTTCGGTTATAAAAACCGATCCACTTCTAGAATTCAAGTTCATTCAAGGCAACTTGATTAAAAACGTCGGTATATCGGTTTATACTCATTGAACCGTGAGTATTCAGATCGCCTTTGCGCGTTTGATAACCGATTTCAGTTACAATTGGCGTAACCGATTGATTTACATTCGTCTATAAGATTTATTTGTTTCCTATAGATGACAGAAAACAAACAAGTGGCGGCGTGGTTAAGCGTGTGAGTGTTAAGTCTTTGGAGTTACAACCTGGCTGACCCGGGTTCGAGTCCCGGCAGCCCCATTTTATTTTTAATTGCTTTATTTATACTTTTTATCAATTATAACTTTTATGGTTTAGTTTGTTTATTAATTATGTATCATTAAAAATTAAAATAAACATAAATAGGCAACGACATATTTATAACTTGATATTCGATTTCAAACGGAGCAGGTTTGGTAAAACCCGTTTTCGACAAATGTTACAGTTGGAACACTTACACAAGGTCCTAACATGAAAATAACTTGATTAGGAAGTCCCTTTATGGTTAGGAACATCCAGAAGAGAAGTAGAGAAGATTGTGTAAGAATGAGCAAGGAATGGAGTTGAAGTTCACTCATATTTATACCCAAGGATCAAGACTCAGGTAATGCGAGGTGTTAGCAGGTGCCATGAGAGTTAAACAACTGATTTGGGACGTCTAAAGAGCAGGGGAACGGGTGGCATTGCGCATAAGGTGGCAAAACAGGAGGCTACCAAGAAATCACTCGCTGGCGACCACTTGCGGACCGTAAGGCATCTGCCTTGTGGTCCGTACTGGCACGCGTAATTCAAAGGTGGTTACGGACCGTAACCGAAAAGGTCTTGCGGTCCGTAACCGCCTTCCAGAACTTGAAAATTTTGCATTTTTGCACTTTTGGTCCCTTGACTTCATGGCTTGTCGTTCAGAGGTTATAACTTAACATGTTGGCAAGTTTAGTCCCTTTCGTTAAGCATGCAACATTCTAGGATCAGCGGGACACGTGTCGGAATTTTACAGGATGGGTTTTTACGAGGTGTTACATCCTCACCCCCTTAAAAGAAATCTCGACCTCGAGATTTAATTAAAAAGATAGGGGGTACTTTTGTCGCATAGAAGACTCAACCTCCCAAGTGTACTCGGGGCCTCGGCGGGCATCCCATTTAACCTTCACAATAGGCACGTTCTTTCTACGGAGCTTCTTAACTTGGCGATCGTCGATCGCAAACGCAGGTTTTCATCAATTTGAACGTCTTCGTGAGGCATTGCTAGCGACTCATCCGCTAGGCATTTCTTTAGGTTAGAAATGTGAAACACATCACGTATTCCACTCAACTTTCCGGGTAGCTTAAGCTTGTAAGCCACTGAACCGATACATTCGATGATTTTGAATGGACCTACATATCTTGGGCTTAGCTTACCCTTTTTACCAAAACGCATTACACCTTTCCAAGGTGATACCTTTAGCATAACCTTGTCCCCTACTTGGAACTTCAAAGGTTTGCGTCTCTTATCAATGTAACTTTTCTGTCGATCTCGAGCAGCTTTTAAGCGGTTAAGGATTTGTCCAACTTTTTCCGTTGTTTCTAGAACGATCTCTGGGCCTGTTAGTTGGGCTTCCCAACTTCGGCCCAAGCAAATAGGTGTTCGGCATTTTCTCCCATATAAGGCCTCAAAAGGTGCGCTTTAATGCTCGTATGATAACTATTGTTATAGGAGAATTCAATCAAAGGTAGGTGATCATCCCAACTACCACCTAAACCAATCACACATGCTCGAAGCATGTCCTCAAACGTTTGAATAGTTCGCTCACTTTGTCCGTCAGTCTGCGGAAGATAAGCCGTACTAAAGTTCAGACGAGTGCCTAGAGACTGCTGGAAGCTTTCCAAAAATGAGAGGTGTATCTTGTATCTCTATCAGATACGATATACACCGACTTTCAATGTAAAGACACAATTTTGTCCACATACATCTTTGCCAATTTGTCTGAACTAGAAGTTTCCTTTATTGGTAAGAAGTGTGCTGACTTAGTCAGTCTATCGACGATGACCCAAATGGTGTCGTTTCGCTTTTAGTCTTGGGTAGCTTGGTTATGAAATCCATGGTTATTAGTTCCCATTTCCATGTGGGAATCTCCAATTGTTGTAGGAGTCCTGACGGTTTTTGGTGTTCGACTTTCAGTTGCGAACACGTCAGACACCTTGATACATGAGTGGCTATGGATTTCTTCAAACCCATCCACCAGTAGTTAGACTTCAAGTCTTGGTACATCTTGTCACCTCCTGGGTGAACGGAGTACTTGGAACTATGTGCTTCCTGGAGGATCTAAGTCCTCCAAAGACTGGAACCCAAATTCGCCCATTGAATCTAAGGATTCCATCATCACCAGGTGTTAACTGTTCAACAGTTCCACCTAATCCCTCATTGGCAATATTAGCCTCCCTCAAGGCTTGCTTCTGCGCATCAAGAAGCCTTTCGTTCAAACTATTTATGACTTCGATGCTTTTGGCGTTAATCCTCAAGGGTTTAATCCTTTCTTTGCGACTAAGCGCATCAGCGACCACATTTGCTTTGCCGGGATTGTATCGGATTTCACAATCATAATCATTAAGGGTTTCCATCCAACGACATTGTCGCATGTTTAAGTCCCTCTGATTAAACAGATGTTGTAGGGTTTTGTGGTCAGTGTATATGATATACTTTGTTCCATATAGGGAATGCCTCCACAACTTAAGTGCAAATACAACGGCACCCAATTCCAAATCATGGGTGGTGTAGTTCTTTTCATGCACCTTTAGCTGTCGCGATGCATAGGCAATCACCTTGCCTCTTTGCATAAGCACACAACCCATGCCTGTGTGCAACGCATCACAGTACACTACAAATTCTTCAATGCCTTCCGGTAAAGTTATTACTGGAGCATTGCTTAATTTCTGTTTCAAGGTCTCAAAAGACTCTTGTTGCTTTGGTCCCTAATCAAACATGATATTCTTGCGAGTCAGAGTAGTCAGGGGAGTGGCTATCCTGGAGAAATTCTCAATAAACCTTCTATAGTAACCAACCACTCCTAGGAAACTGCGTACTTCAGAAGGGGTCCTTGGTGCTTGCCAATTCATGATAGCTTCAATCTTAGCGGGATCCACTTGTGTGACATCCCGGCTTTTCAGGTATCTTAAACGCGCTACTTTATTGTTATTCATTCCTACGATGATTTAATTCGGAGAATTAAATTACGCGCTCGCAATAACTACGCTAACTTTAGTATTTAGGGAATACACAATGTTTGGAAATTCTAACGGGTTGTATCTGAATTACGTGCTATGTTTTATTAGACATTTGTGAATAATTGCCGAGTCGTATTATGTGTAGTTATTTATCAGATTATAATGAACGGTTAGTAAATTCTATTTATAAGCCGAACCGAACCAAGCCTGTGAAATGTGCGACTTCGCGACCAAGCAAACCCAACCCGCCACCCACACCCCCTTGTGGCCCACACTCCTTGCGGCCCAAGGAACTAACCCAAACCGCCCCCCTTATGCGACCCCCTTTAAATTACGTACACATGCATGTTGTGGGAAACCTTCAAAAAAACAAGAAAAACCCTAACACACTAGTGAAGACGACGGCAGCCCCCGCTCTCTCGGTCGCGCAAGTTCTACACCCCTCGGATCGATTCCAAGCTTGTCCGGGTTCGCTAATTGTCATCGTTTCAAGGTTAGGGTTTAATTGTATTGCGATTCACACTAGGTTTTGTGTAATCTTGATCATGATCATGTGCTTGTATGATGTTATTATGAAAAAGTGTTGTGGTGTATGATTAGTTCGGATGAATATGCGAATCTTTGCGGTTGTGATGATATGTTTGAATATTAAAATCGTAGGCTGCGTTTTATTGATAAAGATCATAATATATATTTAGTGTTTGTATGAATATTGATATATATGATGATAATTGACAAGTTAACCTGCTGTTAATCAATACAACTAAGCATCATGGCCGTTTACACATGTTCTAATGCGATAAAGTCGAAAACAGTAAGCTGATTGACATTTACAGCCAACTTCAGTTGGCTGTAACCTAATCATTATTTATCGAAAAGTGGAATATCTGAAGCCAAAAACGTGTATTTTCGAAAAACACTTCAAATGGCGCCAGATTCATATTTTTCTGAGGTAGTTTGCTATTTTTAAATGGTCATTTAGTGCAGCAGCTGAAGCTGCGTAAATTCTGCAGAATTTTCAGATTATTTATCGAGTCGGATCTCATATTCTATACGGGGTTAGGTCACGAAATCTGTAAAGTAACTGGAGACGGGAATTTCCGAAAATCTCCCACTGGAATTTCATTAATCAGATGAACGATGATTTTTAAATAATTTTTCTCGTGGACTGCAGTCAGAAAGCGATGAATCTGACTGCAGCCTAGTATATAAATGTTTATAAATAATTTGTAAAGATTTAGGATTTTAAAATTTCACAAAAAATTCTACAGTCTAATTGACACCTCTTGTAAAAAAATTGGAATTTTTGGAACGTTAGAACTATTTTATAAAAATTCTCGAAAACAGCCCAGTTATGAGTGTACAAGCTGAAACATGATAACTTGCGTTTGTGTGTATCTAAGTGTTGTATGAGTTATCCTGTGTTTATGACAAGTTGGTTTGATCATTACTTGGTATGGTGATACTTTGCATGCATGATTACGGTTTCAAATTGGTTATTACGTGTGCCGTATTGTGTGTTAGTTATGCGTAGGGTTTTGTGTCAGTGTGTTCACACACTAACTTTGAATCGGTTGACATGTTAGGACGCGATTAGCGGTTCAATCATTTGCTTCTTTTGCGTTTATCTAACCGAGCAATTTAAGGTGAGTTCACGGCCCGGTTTTGAACAACAGGGGGAGAAACATGTATACGCTCTACAACTTAATCTTTTTACGTTATGCGAAATTAACGCCGTTAACTATTCGGTAACTAAGTTAATGTTAATGTATGTTATGGTCACTGAGTAGCTCTATCACGGAAGTCCTCAACCAACTCTCGGATCGTTAGTATTGGGTTAGATAGCGGGGAAATTATAGTAGTACTACTGGGCCCGACAAGCCCCACCCGAGCTAGTTGCGCTAGCCGACCGGGAATGGTCAGCGGGTGATTAATTTGGCCTAACTTTCGCCATGGTCAGTGATAGACCTGGCAACACAGAGGCAACAATAGTCAGCTTCGATCGCGAACTCTTACGTGACGTAACTTTAGGCTCGCTACCTACATGTTAACATTGAACTTATTTACAAACCAATATTATTATTCCAGGTTAGGAATAATGGAACTAGGTCGTTATCCCGGGTTAGGGATAACGGGGGAAAACAATCTTTTAAACTGAACTTGTGAACTTATAAAAACCTGTGAACTCACTCTTCTTTAATGTTGACACTTGTTTCTTTGCATGTTTCTCAGGACGCTAAGAGAGCTAGGTGTACTCCCTTGCATTTGATCAAGACATTTTTATCGAGTCTTTATTTACGAATAATTTTTGGGATTTTGGTTTTGGCGTTTATGTTGGCGCCCGTTACTTTATTTTAATGCTTCCGCTAAATTTTGAAAACCTTATATTTTGAAAATGACTATGAATGTTTACAACAAATGTTTTTGGAAAACGTTTAAATAAATCATATAGAGTCGTTCGATATTGCTAGTGTCTGAGATTCTGGTTTGATCACAGGCCTCGTGGTAATACTCCGCAAATGGAAATTGAGGGTGTGACAGATTGGTATCAGAGCCTCTAGCTATAGAGAACCAGGTTTGCATTAAAAGTAGACCTAAACTATAGTTGTTACACGACACTAGACTTAGTTGGCACCGAACTGTGATATCTTGTTATGTGTTATACTACAATTGTTCTATGTGATATATATATATATATATATATATATATATATATATATATATATATATATTGTGATATACGCAGCTCGTAACTAACTATACCAACCCAGCAGGCTATGTCATCATCATTATCCGACAGATCTCGACAATCAAGGGCGTCGGGGAAGGCACCCATGGTCGAACCCTCACCACCTTGTGGCGTGGAGACATGCTCAGCTGCTAGGAAAAGACTCGCTATAGGAGGGGAGTCGTCCTCCCGTCCAACCACCACTGTACCAGTCAAACCGGTCAACTCTTCAGGAGTGGGGGATGATCTACTTAGGCTGTGCTAAGGAAACAACAGGAACGACCGGAGAGAATGCAAGAGACTATCGAAGCACAGGGATGGCTGATACATCAGCTGACTGGTAAAACTGAAGAGCTCGAAGAAGAGCAAGATGAGGATAGGAGAGTTCGAAGCATTTTAGCTAAGGACCTTCGTGCTGAGCAGCTGAGGGCTGACTGGCTCGAAGACAGAGTTCTTGAGTCCAGTTAGAGGATTCACGAACTGGAGCAGAACCAAGAACCACCTATCCTAGTACCCGCACCAGCACCGGCCCCTCCAGTGCCGGTAGAGGACGAAGAGGAGGATCCAGAGGAAGACCCGGAGGAGGATCCGGAGGAAGAAGAGCCGGAACAGGACCAGGCTGTTGAAGCTGAAAACGCTGAAGAGGAAGACGGCAGTGATAGCGACTTGGGAGATGGAGACATAGATGACTTACTCGTCTCGCCAATCTCCGTTTTATTTCCTTTAGTTTGTTTGTTTCCACTTATGTTTGAACTTGGAAATTTTATAATTAAACTGATATGTTTGGTTGGTATTTTGTGAGACATTACAATTTATTTAATCGAATGTTTCTTTTGATTGTTTAATTTGTTGGGTTGACATAAACTGTGTGATCATTTAAGTGTGGAATATGATAACTATTTGGATATATACTTATCGGTGTGTGTTTGTGTTGTCTTGCGAAGATCTGAGATGGCAACCGGTCGCCGCGGAAATCTCAACATGTCAACTGAAGAATTGGCCGCTTTAATCCAACAACACGTGAATGCTGCTCTGGTAGGTGTTCCTAACCCACCAGCAGGAGGGGGTCTTAACCCCTACAAGATGTTCCCGGATGCGAAACCGAGTAAGTTCACGGGAGTTGAAGGACCCATAGGACTGGTCCGTTGGGTCGAAAAGTCTGAATCGGTTTTTGAAATGTGCAATTGCCTCGAAGCTAATAAGGTCAAGTATGCTGCCTCGACGTTGGAAGATGGGGCATTAACCCGGTGGAACGCACAAGTCCAAACGCGTGGACTTGCTGTGACGAACGCAATGGCCTGGACGAGTTCAAAGCTCTAATCAAGGAGGAATACTGTCCGCGGGACAGAGTTCAGCAATTGGAACAAGCGTTATGGAACCACAAGATGGTCGGGTCAGAAATTGAAGCATACACGGCAAGACATCATGATCTGGTGTTCCTTTGTCCCGATTTGGCTAACACCGTCGTTAAACGACTTGAGTTTTATCTTGGGGGTCTGGTCCCTGAGATCCAGGGCGTGGTAATGTCTAGCAACCCTACGACGGAGCAACAAGCGATTAGGCTGGCACATAAACTCACCGATAAGGCGGTGGAGCAAAGGAAGTTACCACCTAGGGGTGCAATTGAAATTGTCCCTGACAACAAAAGGAAATTTGAAGACTCACTTGCTCGGCAGTCTTCATCAGCCCAGCCACAACAAGGAAACCAGAAGCGGTCCAACAACTTCAACAACAATCGGGGTCAAAACAATCAGTCTGCCAACAACACCCAAAACTCGAGTGGCTATGCGGGTCGAAAGCCACAATGTAATCGTTGTAACCTCGATCATCATGGCCCTTGCACCGGAAATCGCTGCCAACGATGTGGTAAATCAGGACATGCGGCAAGGGATTGTCGCGGGGAGATTATGTCACGACAGAATCAGAATCAGAACCAGCACCAGGGTCAGCAGCAGGGTAATAACTGGGGATGCTATCAGTGCGGTAGCACTGCCCATTTCAAGCGAGACTGCCTGCAACTTCGCAACAACAACAATGGTGGGAATAACAACAACAACAATAACAACAATGGCAACAATGGAAATGGTGGCACAGGAGGTGCCAAAGGACGTGCATTCACGCTAGGCCGTGGAGAGGCCAGAAACGACTCGAATGTGGTCACCGGTAAGTTTCCACTTAACGATCATTTTGCTACTGTACTTTTTGATATGGGTGCGGATAAGAGTTTTATATCCGAGTCTTTTAGGAAGAACCTAAATCTCACACCTAAACCCCTAGAGACCCCTTACGTCATAGAACTAGCCGATGGTAAATCTGTAGATGTGACTTATCTAGTGACCGGCTGTCAACTTAAACTCGCAGGTCACACCTTTATCATTGATCTGATGACAACTACTCTAGGTAATTTTGATGTGGTAGCCGGAATGGACTAGCTATCCGGCGTCCAAGCTGAAGTTCTCTGTTTCGAGAAAGCTATCCGTATTCCACTCTCTAACGACGAAGTCTTGATGGTGCAAGGCGAGAAGGCAGGCGTCGTCACGAACATCATCTCTTACATGCAGGCTTAGAAGTATCTTCGGAGAAAGAACTCTTTTGCTTTGCTCGCACTGGTCACCGAACAGTCTAAGGACGAGAAGCGGGTTGAAGAAATCCCCATCGTCCGTGACTTTCCCGATGTGTTCCCAGAGTAGTTACCAGGTCTTCCACCACATCGATAAGTAGAGTTTGAAATTGAATTGGCGAGCCATGCGACTCCTATCGCCAAGGCCCCGTACCGCTTAGCTCCAGCAGAGCTGCAAGAGCTGTCTACCCAACTTCAGGAATTGTTGGAAAAAGGATTTATCCGACCCAGTACTTTGCCATGGGGAGCTCCGGACCTTTTTGTCAAGAAGAAGGACGGGACCTTCCGCATGTGCATCGACTACAGGGAACTCAATAAGGTTACCGTCAAGAACCGGTACCCGTTACCTCGCATTGACGATCTTTTAGACCAGCTTCAGGGGTCAAGCTACTACTCCAAGATTGATCTATGGTCCGGTTATCACCAGCTACGTGTCAGGGAGGAGGATATCTCCAAGACGGCATTTCGCACTCGGTATGGCCATTACGAGTTCTTGGTCATGCCCTTCGGTTTCACCAATGCACCCGCGGTGTTCATGGACCTCATGAACCGTGTGCGTAAGCCGTATCTCGACAAGTTTGTCATCGTGTTCATCGATGATATACTCATATACTCTAAGGGTGAAGAAGAACATGCTGAGCATCTGCGGTTATTGCTGGAACTACTACAACAGGAGAAACTATATGCCAAATTTTTGAAGTGTGATTTCTGGATTCGGGAAGTTCAGTTCCTTGGGAATATCGTGAATGAAAAGGGTATACACATTGATCCCACCAATATCGATGCTATCAAGAACTGGGAAGCACCCAGGACACCGACAGAGATTCGCCAATTTTTGGGTTTGGCTGGTTACTACAGACGTTTCATCGAGGGATTTTCCAAGATCGCACAACTGCTTACCACTCACACTCAGAAGGGCACCAAGTATGCTTGGGGTGACAAACAGGAAGCAACATTTCAATTACTGAAGCAGAAGCTTTGCAGTGCGCCCATTTTGTCCTTGCCAGAGGGGACAAATGATTTTGTGGTATATTGTGACGCTTCCATTAAGGGATTGGGATGTGTGCTCATGCAACATGATAAGGTCATCGCGTATGCATCCCGACAGTTGAAGGTCCACGAGAAGAACTACACGACACATGACTTGGAATTGGGAGCAGTTGTGTTTGCACTTAAGATTTGGAGACACTATCTATATGGAACAAAGTGCACAATCTACACGGATCACAAGAGCCTCCAGCATATTTTTGACCAGAAGGAGTTGAACATGCGATAGCGTCGCTGGTCGAACTCCTGAACGATTATGAATGTGCCATTCAATATCACCCGGGAAAAGCTAACGTGGTGGATGATGCTCTCAGTCGGAAGGAGCACTTGAAACCTCGTCGGGTATGAGCACTGCAGTTCACAATTCATTCTGGGTTACCCGAACAGATACGCGACGCGCAGCTAGAAGCAGTTAAGGAAGAGAACATCAAGGCCGAATCTGTGGGAAAGATGGAACGCGATTGGGAGGTGAAACCCAATGGTACCCAGTATTTCATGAACCGTGTGTGGGTACCTCTCTACGGAAACCTCGGGAAGCTAGTTATGGATGAAGCTCACAAATCCCGATACTTTGTCCATCCTGATTCGGATAAGATGTATCAAGACCTTAAAGCCGCGTACTGGTGGCCCAACATGAAAGCAGATATAGCCACCTACTGAGCAAGTGTTTGACTTGTGCGAAAGTCAAGGTGGAATACCAGAAGCCATCAGGGCTACTTCAACAACCTGAGATCCCAGTGTGGAAATGGGATCAGATCTCGATGGACTTTATCAATAAACTCCCACGAACTCCGGGTGGTTGCGATACCATCTGGGTAATCGTGGATCGTCTACCTAAGTCTGCACACTTCCTAGCGACCAAACAAACAAATAAGATGGATAAGTTGACTCGCATCTACATTAAGGAAGTAGTTTCTCGGCACGGGGTACCAACGTCCATCATTTCAAACAGAGATGCTCATTTCACGTCCAACTTTTGGTGGTCACTTCAGAAAGCGTTAGGTACACGCTTAGATATGAGCACTACTTATCACCCTCAGATGGATGGTCAAAGTGAAAGGACCATTCAGACCTTGGAGGACATGCTTAGGGCATGCATGGTAGACTTTGGGAACAGTTGGGAAATCCATCTGCCTTTGGTGGAATTATCGTATAACAATAGTTACCATACGAGTATTCAGGCAACACCGTTTGAAGCATTATACGGTCGCAAATGTAGATCACCGGTCTGTTGGGCAGAAGTCAGTGACAGTCAACTCACAGGTCCTGAGTTGATACTTGAGGCTACTGAAAAGATTGTGCAAATCAGAAACCGCATGGCAGCGGCACGGGATCGACAGAAAGGTTACGCTGATCAATGACGCAAACCGCTCGAATTTCAAGTAGGTGACCGCGTCCTACTGAAAGTGTCACCCTGGAAGGGTGTAATTCGTTTTGGGAAACGAGGCAAACTATATCCACGGTACATAGGCCCATTCGTGATTTCGAAGCGTATCGGGCCCGTAGCTTATCAGTTAGACCTTCCTGCCGAACTCAGTGGAGTTCACAACGTTTTTCACGTGTCCAATTTAAAGAAGTGTCTATCAGATGAGACCCTAGTCATTCCATTGGATGAGATTCAAGTGGATGAGCAACTGCAATTTGTGGAACAACCTATCGAGATCATGGACCGTGATCAAGACTCGAAGGCACAGCAAGATACCGATCGTCAAGGTTCGTTGGAACTCTAAGCGTGGACCAGAGTTCACGTGGGAAAGAGAGGACCAAATGAAAAGCAAATATCCACACCTTTTTGCAGCTGAGCAGCAGACGTTACCGCCAACTGAATTACGGGACGAAATTCTTTCAACATGGGGATGATATGACAGCCTGGGATTTACTTGTACCATTCTAACAAACTGAATCTTTGTGCGTTGCATTCTAAACCGCGTTTACTCAATTTTCGGGACGAAAATTCTTTCAACATGGGGATAATGTGACATCCCGGCTTTTCAGGTATCTTAAACGATTACTTTATTGTTATTCATTCCTACGCTGATTTAATTCGGAGAATTAAATTATGCGCTCCCAATAACTACGCTAACTTTAGTATTTAGGGAATAGACAATGTTTGGAAATTCTAACGGGTTGTATCTGAATTACGTGCTATGTGTTATTAGACGTTTGTGAATAATTTCCGAGTCGTATTATGTGTAGTTATTTATCAGATTATAATGAACGGTTAGTAAATTCTATTTATAAGCCGAACCGAACCAAGCCTGTGAAACGTGCGACTTCGCGACCAAGCAAACCCAACCCGCCACCCACACCCCCTTGCGGCCCAAGGAACTAACCAAACCACCCCCTTATGCGACCCCCTTTAAATTACGTACACATGCATGTTGTGGGAAACCTTCAAAAAAAAAAAGAAAACCCTAACACTCTAGTGAAGTCGACGGCAGCCCCCCCCTCTCGGTCGCGCAAGTTCTACACCCCTCGGATCGATTCCAAGCTTGTCCCGGTTCGCTAATTGTCATCGTTTCAAGGTTAGGGTTTAATTGTATTACGATTCACACTAGGTTTTGTGTAATCTTGATCATGATTATGTGCTTGTATGATGTTATTATGAAAAAGTATTGTGGTGTATGATTAGTTCGGAGGAATATGCGAATCTTTGCGGTTGTGATGATATGTTTGAATATTAAAATCGTAGGCTGCGTTTTATTGATAAAGATCATGATATATATTTAGGGTTTGTATGAATATTGATATATATGATGATAATTGACAAGTTAACCTGCTGTTAATCAATACAACTAAGCGTCATGGCCGTTTACACATGTTCTAATGCGATAAAGTCGAAAACAGTAAGCTGATTGACATTTATAGCCAACTTCAGTTGGATGTAACCTGATCATTATTTATTGAAAAATTGATTTTCTGAAGCCTAAAACGTGTAGTTTTGAAAAACGCTTCAAATGACGCTGGATTAATATTTTTATGAGGTCGTTTGCTATTTTTAAATGGTCATTTAGTGCAGCAGCTGAAGCTGCGTAAATTCTGCAGAATTTGCAGGTTATTTATTGAGTCGGATCTCATAGTCTCTTTGGGGTTAGGTCACGAAATCTGTACAGTAACTGGAGACGGGAATTTCCGAAAATCTCTCACTAGAATTTCGTTAATCGGATGAACGATGATTTTTAAATAATTTTTCTCGTGGACTGCAGTCAGAAAGAGACGAATCTGATTGCAGTCTAGTATATAAATGTTTATAAATCATTTGTAAATATTTAGGATTTGAAATTTTCACATAAAATTCTACTGTCTAATTGACACCTCCTATAAAAGTTGGAATTTTTGAACGTTGGAACTATTTTATAAAAATTCTCGAAAACAACCCAGTTATGAGTGTACAAGCTGAAAAATGATAACCTGCGTTTATGTGTATCTAAGTGTTGTATGAGTTATCCTGTGTTTATGACAAGTTGGTTTGATCATTACTTGGTATGGTGATACTTTTCATGCATGATTATGGTTTCGAATTGGTTATTACGTGTGCCGTACTGTGTGTTAGTTATGCGTAGGATTTTGTGTCAGTGTGTTCACACACTAACTTTGAATCGGTTGACATGTTAGGACGCGATTAGCGGTCCCATCATTTGCTTCTTTTGCGTTTATCTAACCGAGCAATTTAAGGTGAGTTCACGGCCCCTATTTTATCCGGTTTTGAACAATAGGGGGAGAAACATGTATACGCTCTACAACTTAATCTTTTTACGTTATGCGAAATTAACGCCGTTAACTATTCGGTAACTAAGTTAATGTTAATGTATGTTATGGTCACTAAGTAGCTTTATCACGGAAGTCCTCAACCAACTCTCGGATCGTTAGTATTAGGTTAGATAGCGGGGAAGTTATAGTAGTACTACTGGGCCCGACAAGCCCCACCCGAGCTAGTCGCGCTAGCCGACCCGGAATGGTCAACGGGTGATTAATTTGGCCTAACTTTCGCCATGGTCAGTGATAGACCTGGCAACACAGAGGCAACAACAGTCAGCTTCGATCGCGAACTCTTACGTGACGTAACTTTAGGCTCGCTACCTACATGTTAACATCGAACTTATTTACGAACCAACATTATTATTCCAGGTTAGGAATAATGGAACTAGGTCGTTATCCCGGGTTAGGGATAACGGGGGAAAACAATCTTTTAAACAGAACTTGTGAACTTATAGAAACCTGTGAACTCACTCTTCTTTAATGTTGACACTTGTTTCTTTGCATGTTTCTCAGGACGCTAGGAGCGCTAGGTGCACTCACTTGCATTTGATCAAGACATTTTTATCGAGTCTTTATTTACGAATAATTTTTGGGATTTTGGTTTTGGCGTTTATGTTGGCGCCCGTTACTTTATTTTAATGCTTCCGCTAAACTTTGAAACCTTGATATTTTGAAAATGACTATGAATGTTTACAACAAATGTTTTTGGAAAACGTTTAAATAAATCATATAGAGTCGTTCGATATTGCTAGTGTCTGAGATTCTGGTTTGATCACACGCTTCGCGGTAATACTCCGCAAATGGAAATTGAGGGTGTGACAACTTGGATACCACGCTTACTTACTACATGTCTGAGGAATTGGACCTCGCAAAGCTAGAATTCGCATTTGGAGAATTTAGCATACAACTTCTCTTTTTGTAGCAATTCCAGAATGCACCTAAGATGTTTCTCGTGATCAGATTGATTCCGAGAATAGATAAGTATGTCATCAATGAAGACTATGACAAACTTATCTAAGTAAGGCTTGCAGACTCTATTCATGAGGTCCATGAATGTTGCGGGTGGATTGGTAAGCCCAAAAGGCATCACTAGGAATTCATAATGTCCATATCGTGTTCTGAATGCGGTCTTGGGAACGTATTCACTCCTAACCTTCAACTGATGATATCTTGATCTTAAATCTATCTTCAAAAGTAACTTGCTCCTTGAAGTTGATCGAATAAATCGTCGATCCTGGGCAAATGGTATTGATTCTTGATCGTTATTTTGTTAAGCTCATGGTAATCAATGCACATACGCATTGAACCATCCTTCTTTTAACGAATAAGATCAGAGCTCCCCATGGTGATGAACTATGCTGAATAAAGCCTTTTTCTAAAAGTTATCGAGTTGGGTTCTCAGTTCTTTCATTTCTGTTGGGGCTAAACGATAAGGCGCTCTTGCAATAGGTGCAGATCCAGGCAAGATGTCAATCCTAAATTCCACTTGTCTATTAGGGCGTAAACCGGATAATTCCTCAGGGAAGACATCTGGGTAATCCAAAATAACGGGTATGTCTTCAATCTTCGGCTTAGGTTCATCAACGGTTACTTGCGCCATATAAATGACACAACCTCTCTTCATACATCAGGAGGCCTTAAGCATGGCAACTTGTTCTGGCAACCCGTAGTGTATATCTCCGTATATGGTGAGCATTTCTCCGGATGGGGTTTTGATCTCGATTAGTTTCTTATCACAAGCATTGCGGGCTTGGTTATGGGATAACCAATCCCTGCCTAAGACTATATCGAACCCCGACAATTTCATTGGCAGAAGAGAGATAGGAATCAAATGATTCTTGATGGATATAAAACATCCATCTAGAATTGAAGAAGCTGGTTTCAATGGTTCCGTCAGCAAGTTCTACCTCATATGTGATGTCTAGAGTTCTTACGGGCAAGTTTAATAGTTTGCTAAACTTATGGTCAGCAAACGACTTATCAGCTCCCGAATCAAATATAACTCTAGAAAAAGTGTCGTTGATGAGGAAAGTACCTGTTATGACGTTGTTGTCATTGACAACTTCACGAGCCCTCATCTGAAAGGCTCGAGCATTGGTTTTCTTAGCTCCACTAGATTTTGCATTTTCATCTTTTGCACTCTTGGAGCAGTTAGTCTTTATGTGGCCTTTCTCACCACATTTGAAGCAAGTCGCATCCTTGATATCCCTGCAATCCAGGGTTTTGTGTCCCATCTTTTTACAAATACCGCAAGGTTTCACTTGTGGATCAAACCGACACTGTCCACCGTGTCGTTTCTTGCAGATTTTACATTCAGGCTTATCCCCAGGCCTACTCTGGTTCTTGTGGGATCCAAACTTACCTTTCTCTTTGAACATCTGGGAGTTGTCATCCTCCCTTTTCCTTTTTCCCTCTGCTTCCTTTCGAGCCGACACTCTCCTCACATAGTCTTGAGTGAGAGATAGAGCTAGCTCAACGGCAGATTTGTATGTGCTAGGCTGAACAGCCTTAACTAAGCTCCTGATCTCTGGAGCTAAAGCATTAATGAAGCGTGCAATGCGCTTAGGTTCTGGCGTGACCAGATAAGGTACTAGCCGAGAGTATGAATCGAAGTCGGTAACAAACTTCCGACAATCGAGGTTTTTCATCGTTAGAGCCAGAAAATCCATCTGTATCTTTTCCACCTCATGCGGTGGGCAATATGTGTCCTTAAAAAGGTCCACGAATTGGGACCATGCAGTGGGCAGTATGTGTCCTTAACAAGGTCCACGAATTGGGACCATCCCAAGTTATATAGGTGGACTTTTCCTGAGGATTGCATTAAAGCCTTCCACCATATTAGGGCGCTACCCTTAAATGACTGTGATACAAACTTCACGATATCTTTATCAGAGCAGCCACTGATATCAACTACTGTTTCGATCTCATCAAGCCATCTCAAGGTCTCAATGGCTCCCTTTTTCCCATTAAAATCTCGTGGCTTGCATGTGACGAAGTATTTGTATGAGCATCCATCTTTGGATGTATTAGTCTTATCCCAGATCTCTTGCTTTTTAGACTCGTCCCTCATATTTGAGGGGTGCTTTGAACTCTCCTTTTTATTAGAGGTAGGAGGTTTCGAGGGCGGTTTAGATACATTCATAGAATGCGAGGAACTCGTCCTATTAAATTTTTTGAAGGCTTTTTCCATGCCTTACCCATGGCTGCCTCAATCCGAGCCTGGAATTTGTCCTCGTTGATGACTATATTTTTTTGTTTCGGCTGTCATTGTTGTGATTACTGCTTGCGCTGTCAGACTTTGCCATCTTAGATTCTATGTGCTACATACCGAATGGGTAATTCATATGTTAGTCATGGTATGGTTAAACCATCCAAACTTTTTAACAAAACTAGGAGTATATAACCTAGGCCTCAAAAGGACCATCACAGGTATTTTAGGATTTTGGACGTAGTCCAGAAAATTCTTGATAGCGGATCATAATGTCGCGTCTATCATTGTTTCATAAGGTTTACTCGAGAGCTTGTCACAAGGACGAAAGAGATGGCACAAGAGCCTTTGTCACGTAGACTAATAAGATTTGAACAGAGAGTCAGGGACTATAACTGTTACTGTCACTAATGGACATAGAACACAGATGACCCGTGGGCACTGCATCACTAATGGATGTTATAATATAACTCGTGGGTATTACACCTCTAATGGGTGTTAGAACGCTTATCATCATAATGATAACATTAGTCTTGACCACAATGATCGTTTAGACTTATAATATTTGAATCAAAGTTCAACTATTTTGATGGCTGGTGTGGTTCCTCACGCCGCACTACCAGGAGTGTTAATATTACTTGAATATTAACATAGAATGACGTCTTAAAATGGTTTAACAGGTTAGCCATGATCGCATTGACCATAGAGGCTTGGAAGTTTAAGCATGGTTACTACCTCTCGATAGAAGGGATAATCTTCCTTAATTATCATGGTGGAGGATTATTCCATCTTAACTACCATTTATTTTTCTAATTAACGTGACATAATCACTTGGCATGTGTAAACCATTAAGAAGATCTTTTGGAATTTATAGCGGAGCGATAAAATCGAATTAAAATCGAGACACTCGAATGAATCAGAGGAAGTAATAAGGACAAAATTGCAAAATTTCACTAAAAACGATAAGTATTACATATTTTTCCTCAAAAGAGGTCTCAATACAAAATCTTGTCCGCACAGGTACTTATTAGAAGAAAAACATACCCACGCAGGGGCTTAATAGAAATAACAATGTCCACGCAGGGACTTTTTGGAATTTAAATTACATAATTTAAACAAAAAACTACTCATCCTTTTCCCTTTTACAACTTTATAAAGTTTCTTGATAAATTTGGTCGTTTTCTTCTCCAACTTCTTAACTTGTTGCCGCATTTCCTTGACCTTATCTAAGGCCTCATTAATGGCCTCGAGTTGTGCTTGTGGTTGGGGTTGAGGCTGAGGTGGAGGTGGTTGCGGCTGAGGCACAACTGGATATGGTTATCCATAAGGTGGATACCCGGTAGTGGCATAAGGAGGTGGGTATTAGGGTAAGAAGAATGATAGAGGTTATTATGAATACCTGCGTCATAATAAGGATCCTGTTCTAGCCCATGGTGGATGTAGTTATACAAACCAGGAGGGTCAACAGAGTTAAACCCGGACGGGCCTGTGTAAGCAGGTATTGGGTTAGAAAAATCTGGTGGTGGTAGTGATGGTTGAGGTTGAGGTTCAACAGTTGGTGGTGGCGGGGGTTCCACCACTTGCGATGTGTTCGAGGGCCCACCCATTTGCTGGTCCTCCGGGATGACTGGGTATGATGGTGGCAAAGGTGGTAGCGAACCCGACCTCTGACCAGCACACACCGACATGCGTGCCCACGCCTTCGGCATGATGATGACTCAGGTAGTGGTGAGGTTGGTCCACCTGTTGCATTTCTACATCCTAGGCTTGAGGATGTGGTGATGGGGTATGGTGTTGGGGAGTGCTGTGGTGAGAGGGTGTATTGACGAACGCATACTGAGCCCATCTTTGTTCAAAGTCATCAGGACCTCGAAACGGAGACCCTGCCAAGGAGTTTGAGCCACTAGACAGCTCGATGGGATGACCATACGATCCGGTTTGTGGAAATTCCTCCAGATCAGAATCTTCCTCCATATGCGTTGGTGAGTCAACTGGAGGGGTTTCAGGTGAGGGTTGGTTAACAGGGTTGTCAAAGTTAAAGTTAAAGTATTCTTGGTGAGAATGGGAATGAGAATGGTGTGATTGGTGGGAGTGGTGAGAATGGTGAGAATGGTAGGAATGTTAGGAATGCGATTGAGGTGGAGAATATTCGTGTGAAATCGAATGTCTATATGGTTCGAAAGGAGATGAAGAATCTCCGGATCGTTCGTAAGGGTTATGCTCAGGCAGATTAGCTACTCCAGCTAGAGAGGGTCGGAATGGTGGTCTAAAAGATTGGTCCAGTCATAGAGGGTCCGCCCCTCATTGGTCCTTTGCCCTTGCCTCCACGTCTGAATTTTGGCGGCATATTTCCTGCTTCAACAACGAGTTAAAATAAAGCAAAACAATAATAATAACTTAATAATGAAATGAGTACTCTTAAGTCAAAGCCTAAACTTGGAAGTCTAAGGAATGTGCTATTGTGTATTTTCGAGATTAAACATAAAAGGCTAGTGTTTAATTCACTCGAACGTTGGCTCTGATACCAACCTGGCACACCCCGATTTCCATGTGTAACCGGTGG
This sequence comes from Scalesia atractyloides, assembly GCA_947069175.1. NCBI lineage: Eukaryota > Viridiplantae > Streptophyta > Magnoliopsida > Asterales > Asteraceae > Scalesia > Scalesia atractyloides. Next base: position 22,782,244 of record CAMTDV010000022.1, on the reverse strand, counting down.
GCCCGGTTGGGGAATATCGTGACGTAGTTGATAACATCATAACCAAACAAACACATGCACAACGGAAGTCTTGGATTTAAATTACTATTACCAACCGAATGTCCAAAGTTCAAAATAAATTACAAGGATTGTAATGAAAAGATCCACAGGCGGATCGTATAAAATATACAAAGTATTGTTCGACAGACTTTAAGCAACCTAGAGACTTGCAAATTCCTCTATTATCACTATAGCGCAGCTCCCGATCTATTGCGTGTTACCACCTGTAACTTGGTCTTTTGAAAATACGTCAGTTTTCACTGGTAACTACTAATAACCGACTTCTTTTGAAAACATTTATTTAAGATAATTTTTGGTGCACTTGGCACGTTTTATAAATAACTTGGGATAGTTCAAAATGACCTTGTTTACAGTTTTACATGTTTGTCAATACATATCGGGTCCGGTGCAGAAACCGAATAACCTGATTAACCGACACGCCACTTAAATAATCCACCAGGGGATTCAATATTTCTTAGTATTAGCGTCTGTCGGGTGTATGCCTACACCCCGCGTTAAGGTCGTGGCCATTAGTAACTTAAATGAGCCAAGGATATCCCAGACATGGTCGAATTAACCCCCAATGTTTAAGTTATTAAACAATACAGAATAAAACGAGTTATAAGGATTTAGTAAATAACAATCCGATAACATGATCCCATACCCGACCAAGCGGTATTATTATACCGTATCCCAAGCCCGTATAGGGAAAATAAGTTAAAAGTATTTACCTGAGCAAATTCTTCAAATAAGATAAGTAACTCAGCCGAATATTCAAAAAAGTAAGCTTAGATGGCAATCTACCGGGAGGCTCTTAGTCTGGAAATGATTGTGTTTATCACCAACTAGAATGCTAACGGGTCCTATCTACTTTGTAGACTCGAACCGGGTAGCTTAAAGATAATAACGATACTAAACACTAGATTAAGCGATGGCCGGAATAGAATGTAGTTTAAACCGACAAGTACGAAGACTCGTTTAATATGGGTAAACATGTTACATTCTGGATTTTGAAGATAAAATGATAAGGTTAAACCCGTTTTGGTTAAATTACGTAAACTAGTTACGTAGGCCGAACCGTACGCATATAAGCGAAATCGGGTAACCGGGTGAGTCCTATACAAGTTCCATATGCCATTTTACTTTAAATATGTTGTAACATCAGTGAGTTATCAACACGTTGGTCCCTTATGGTTTTAAAATCCATTTATGCCTTAAAAGGGCATTTTGGTCATTTTACGGCTTATAAAAAGACTTCATGAGCAAACTAATATAATGGTTATAAACTTACTGTAAAAATAGTTTAACTATGATGTTATATCAGTAGGATATCAAGTATATGTGTGGTTTTAGAGTTTAAGACAAAACTATGCCTCGAAAGGGTATTTTGGTCATTTCACACATCACATGACAAATTATTTGGGAATCTGAGTTTAGATTATGTACATACTGTGAATATGTTGAAAATAAGTTTTGAAATCAGTAGGTATCAGTCTCGATGCTTTAATATGGTTTTAAACCATACTATGCGCCGAAACGGCGATTAAGTCGCTAAATAACAATTTAAATGGTGTTTGAGTGAAGCTGATGTTATGAACAGTTTGTATGATGAAAATATGTTGTATAATATAATACATTAGTAGATAATAGGTTTTGTTCATTAAAGGTGGTTAAAACTCCTTTTTGGTGCCGAAAAGGGCAATATCGTCATTTAAGGACTTAATACATGGACTTGTATATAAACCCAGGTTATAATCTGAATCTTGTATTACATCAGTATGTAAAGAGTTTTGAGGCCAAAGTTATGTTTTAAAGCCATTTATGTGTTAAAAGGTAATTTGGTCGCAAAATGCGTAAACTATTTGAAATAACCATTGCTTGGATTTAATTCGAAAAATGGCCTCAACATAAGTTAAATAACGTAGTATATCAGTTTGTAACTCATTTTTATGCTCACTTATGCTTAACTTTGTTTTTTGAGCACTTAGGGACCATTTAGCAAAATTCGGCATATTATATGGAAGCTTGCATAAATACTCGGATTACTAAGCAACCATGTCATATAACACCAGAGGGTTATAGTACAACACATCATGGTCACAAGGCAACTTAATTTCAGTAGCTAAGGTTGCTAAATCGGGTCAGAACTGAAAGTCAAGGCAAAAGCCAGCTTTTGCGACTTTCGGTTGCGAACCGACCTCAAACTGGGACTTGACGGGCCGAACATGTTTAGACATGTCCTAATACTTATTACCAAGTTATTAAAGTGCTGAAACTGATTTTATAGCACCTACATTGCTAGATATGAATTTTCTTCAAAACTGACCCGTTTGACTTTTTATTAATATAAATTTGACCCGTCAACTGACAAAGCAAACGTGGTAATCATGAGGTGCCCTCTTGAGGGTTTAACACCTACCTAATTACGATCACATAGCCACATTCGTTACGAGCGTGGGCTGGACCGTAAGTGGTCTTAGCCGAAAGTCAAAGCGTTTTTACGTCAACACTTTGACTTTGGCTCAAAGCCTAATAAAACTGAACAAGGAGGGCTAGGAACACTTACACAAGGTCCTAGCACGAAAATAACTTGATTAGGAAGTCCCTTTATGGTACGGAACCTCCAGAAGAGAAGTGAGAAGATTGTGTAAGAATGAACAAGGAATGGAGTTGAAGTTCACTCCTATTTATACCCAAGGATCAAGACTCGGTTAATGCCAGGTGTTAGCAGGTGCCTGAGAGTTAAACAAGTGTTTTGGGACGTGTAAAGAGCAGGAGAATGGGTGGCATTGCGCACAAGGTGGCAGAACAGGAGGCTGCCAAGAAATCACTCGCTGGCGACCACTTGCGACCCACATTGCCTTACGGTCCGTAAGAATCTTCTGGCATGCGTAATCAAAGGTGGTTACGGACCATAACCGAAAAGGTCTTGCGGTTCGTAACCGTGTCCCAAAACTTGAAAAATTTGCATTTTTGCACTTTCGTCCCTCGACTTCATGGCTTGCCGTTCAGAGGTTATAACTTAACATGTTGGTAAGTTTAGCCCCTCTCGTTAAGCATGCGGCATTCGAGGATCAGCGGACACGTGTTGGAATTTTACAGGACGGGTTTTTACAAGGTGTTACACATACGGTCCGTAAGGACCTGAGCTAGGCAGAAGTTTTGAAAATGACAGTTTGGTCCCTGAACTTTGTTTTGTCGCGTTTTGGCACTTTTAACACCCGTTAACCTCATTTCCAGACTTTATAAGGATGTTAAACATAGGAAACTTGAAATACACTCGGAAATCACGGATGTCTGTTCGTTCGGTTGTACGGTTACATATTTCGCTTAATTACGACGAACGCTTTAATTAACGCGTAAACGTCCGTAATTGTGTAACGAATGATATTTTTTGCATTCCAATCATTAAAATACAAGATTCTAATGATTACAAAAATATTTGGATGTACGAACGTGTTCCATATTAAGAAATACGCAAATCGGCATACTATTGCAGAATTTGCAAAATAGTCCCTAGAGTTGCATAAGCATGTTTTTGGCATACCAAACCCTTCAAAACTTATTTCTTAAATTATGTAAAGGATATTTAAGGTATGTTTAGCTTGTTTCAATGTTCTGGAGTGTACGTCATATTAAACTGATTACGTTTGCGTGACTGTTTGCGATTTCACTTCTAGAACTTGTTTGAGAGTTTGTTATCGTGTAAGAATTGAATATGTGCAAATGTCATTATAAATTAATGAATTTTAGAAATAAAACACAATAATTCATTGATTGAACTTGTTCTGAATCGTTACATGATCGAATCACCACAAATGTCACAGTATCCCCTACTTTAGGAAAGTTCATGCCGAAATTTAATTAGAGGAAACTTGTGGAAACATATGTGGGTATTTCGCTTTCATTTGATCCTCTTCTTCCCAAGTAAATTCTGGGCCACGTTTGGATTCCCAACGAACTTTAACTATCGGTATTCGTCTGCGCTTGAGTTTCTTGACTTCACGGTCCAAAAAATCCACAGGTTTCGCGACAAAGTGCATAGTGTCATCTACGTGAATTTCGTCGAGGGGGATGTGAGGATTTGCATCAGCTAAACACTTCTTTCGATTGGACATGTGGAATGTTGGGTGAACGTTCCCAAGTTCAGGAGGTAGCTTAAGTCGGTAGGCCACCTTTCTGATTCTCTCAACGATCTTGAATGGTCCAACGTATCGTGGTGCAAGTTTTCCTTTCTTTCCAAATCTGACAACACCTTTCCAAGGGGATACCTTGAGCAGGACGTGATCACTAACTTGGAATTCCAAGGGCTTACATCGCTTGTCTGCATAACTCTTTCAACGGCTTCTAGCTGTGAGAAGGTTATCGCGTATTTTCTTGTCTTTTCTATTGCGTCATAAATAAGTTCAGGTCCAGTATACTGAGACTCTCCAACTTCATTCCAACAGACAGGTGAATGACATTTTCGACCGTATAGAGCTTCGAAAGGCGCCATGTCGATGCTGGCGTGATAACTATTGTTGTAGGAAAATTCGATCAACGTAGATGCGAATCCCAACTACCACCAAAGTCTATCACACATGCTCTAAGCATATCCTCCAATTTTTGAATCGTTCTTTTGGTTCGTCCATCCGTTTGAGGATGATAAACAGTGTTCAGATTTAGTTTTGTTCCCATAGCAGATTACATGGTTTTCCAAAAAGTGAGATGAGAATCGAGCATCTCGGTAAGATATGATATCCAAAGGAACACCATGACGAGATACAATCTCATCAACATAGATTTTGGCGAGTTTGTCAGCAGAGAAATCCTCACGAATTGCCAAAAAGTGTGCTGACTTTGTTAGCCGATCGATAATTACCCAAATAGCATCATGACCTCTAGATGTGCAATGAGATCCATCGCAATGTTCTCCCATTTCTATGCCGGTATTTCTGGTTGTTCAAGCAAACCAGATGGACGTTGATGTTCAGCCTTGACTTTAAGACAAGTTAGGCATTTGACATATACAAGGCAATATCCGTTATCATACCCGGCCACCAATACTGGGTACGGAGATCCTTGTACATTTTGTCTGCACCAAGATGGATTGAATAACGAGACTTATGAGCTTTGTCCATCAATAAGGTGCGGAGATTGTCTTAACTTAGAACCCACAAATGGTTCAAATAATAGAGTAATCCATTGTCTTTTGTCTCGAGTTGTAGTTCGAGATTTTGAGGCAGCTCGTTTTTTCATCAAGCTTTAGTTCACACATGTACGTTGTGCTTGAAGGATACGTGTCTGATTATCAGATTAAATTCAAATAAGCTTAACACGTTCCTTACGACTAAGCGCATCGGCTACGACATTCGCGTCGCCAGGATGGTAGCGAATTTCGCAATCGTAGTCGTTTAATAGTTCGACCCAACGTCGTTATCTCATGTTCAGCTCCTTTTGATTGAATATATGTTGGAGACTTTTGTGGTCCGTGAAAACCACACATTTCGTACCATAAAGGTAGTGTCTCCAAATTTTGAGAGCAAAAACTACAACACCTAACTCAAGATCATGAGTCGTGTAGTTCTTCTCGTGGATTTTCAATTGTCTTGACGCATAGGCTATGACTTTATCTCGTTGCATGAGAACACAACCAAGGCCTAGATTTGATGCGTCACAATAGAAAATAAAATCATCGTTGCCATCGGGTAAAGATAGAATAGGAGCGTCGCAGAGCTTTTGTTTCAATGTCTAAAAGGCTTCCTCTTGTTTGGGTCCGCACTCAAAAGGCTTATTCTTTTGAGTCAAAGCAGTGAGGGGAACCTCGATCTTTGAGAAGTTTGCGATGAATCGACGGTAATATCCAGCAAGACCAAGAAATGAACGAACTTCTGTGGGAGTAGTAGGTGTGTTCCAATCCTTAATCCAGTGATTTTGGAAGGATTCACATGTATACCTTTCTCGTTGACTATGTGTCCCAAGAATTGAACTTCTTTTAGCCAAAACTCGCATTTGGAAAATTTGGCATAGAGTTGTTCTTTCTTCAAACGTTCCATCGTTAATCAAAGATGTTGTTCGTGCTCGGCTGAGACTTGGAATAAATGAGAATGTCGTCGATGAAAACATTGATGAACTTGTCTAAATTAGGTTTACAAACCCAATCATCAAGTCCATGAAAACAGCTCGAGCATTTGTCAAACCGAAGGGCATGACGGTAAACTCGTAGTGATCGTATCGTGTGCGGAAAGTAGTCTTGGGAATATCTTCCTCGAGTACACGAAGCTGATGATACCCAGAACACAGATCGATCTTGGAGAAACAGGTAGCACCTTGAAGTTGATAAAAAAGATCATCAATGCGAGGTAGGAGGATATCGATTTTTGATCGTGAGTTTGTTGAGCTCATGGTAGTCGATACACATGCGGAAGGATCCATCATTCTTTTTCACAAATAGGACAGGAGCGCCCAAAGGTGAATAGCTCGGACAAATGAATCCTTTTTCTGATAGTTCTTGAAGTTGTTTCGATAACTCTTGCATCTCAGACGGTGCAAGACGGTATGGTGATTTGGCTACAGGGTTGGCACCAGGTACAAGATCAATACGGAACTCAACTTGTCGTACAGGAAGTAAACCAGGTAACTCTTCAGGAAACACCTCAGGATAATACCGAACAACGGGGATGTCCTAAACAGTTTTTTTTGCCTTTCTTCTCTATGATATGTGCCAGGAAGGCTATATAGTTCTTTCGTAGGTATTTTTGGGCTTGGGTACATGTCATGAGTTTAAGGCTACTAACGGGTTTCTCTCCACGAACTTCTAGGACTTCACCAGAGGGAAGAGGTATTCAAACTATCTTGTCAAAACAGACAACTTCGGCATGATGTTTGGTTAACCAATCCATTCCTATAATGATGTCGAAACTCCCAAGTTGCATTGGCGTGAGGTTAATGGCAAAAAAGGTGATTATTGAGGTTCAATTGACAATCACGAATAACAGAATCAAGTTTAAGGGGTTCGCCACTAGCTATTTCGACTGTCACGGGTTTTCCTAGTTTAGTTCTCGGCATGGAAAGCTAAGGTTCAAAGGCTAAGGACACAAAACTTCTATCGGCATCCGAATCGAAAAGAACCAAAGCAGGACAATTGTTAACAAGTAGGGGTGTTCAGAAAAAACCATAACCAAATAAAAATCGTAAATCGAACCGTAACCGTAACCAAATAAACCGATTCGAATAACGAATTCGGTTTTTGGTTTGGTTTCTAACCGAAACCGAATTGTGAATATGGGTTTTGGTTTGGTTTATGGATCCACATTTTATTTTATTTGGTTTATTCGGTTTATTTGTATAACCGAATAAACCGTTTAACTTAATTAATTATTAAATAAAAATAATAATATTTTATAAATCATATACAATTTATTAGCCCAAAATAGTTAATTTTTTATGCAACCCAAAATACCAAATGTAAATCTAAAAGCCCAACTCAAACCGATTGATTTCTAAAATAATAGAACTTTAGACGTTCGGTATAAAAACTAGGGTTTAGAATTTCAACATTTTATTGAGCCAACTGGTGTTACTCACTGCCTCTTTGGTTGCTCGAGTTGGAGAAAGACTTATGTTTGAAGATTATTTATATTTTGTGCCATTAGACTTGTTAACTATTAATAGTTTCTATGATCAATGTTTTGAAGCTTTAACTTTGTGGTTGTGTCTACGACTACTTTATTAATGTGTTCGTTTTATTTCGCAATGGAACTTTCTTATTTTCATGTATTGTAAGGTGTTAATTAGTTGCGATGTTCGGAAGTTGGAACACAAACATAAATATAAATTAGGAACAAAAAGTGTACTTATGTACAATTTGGTTAGATTTGGTTATTTGGTTCTAACCGAAACCAAACCGAATTGAATTTGGTTTGGTTTGGATCGGTTTGCATATTCCATATTTGGTTTGGTTTGGTTTTTGGTTTGGGGCGCAAAATTTTGAAAACTGAATAAACCGAACCGACTAAATCAAATAAACCATAAACCGAACCGATGAACACCCCTATTAACAAGGAACGTACGTTAACGACTTTGTTATCAACATGGGCCTCGTTGGCGTTGATATTGAATGCTCATCCACAAGCTTGATTCGCATTGACTAGTTTCGGGAAATTGTTCTTGTAATGACCCATCTAGCCGCAGTTAAAACATGACCCGGTGGAAAGTGAGGTCGAACAGGATTTTCTTGGGGTTGTACATGGTTCTGTACAGCTTGGTTTGGATGGAAACGACAGATGTTGGCTACATGACCAAGTTTACCACAAGTAGTGCATTGTCGACACTACAAATGAGCTTGGTGGTGACCATTGCACCGGTTACAAAGCGTGCAGTTCCCGCATAAGGCTTTCTTGCAGGAGGCTGAGCTGGTGGGTTAGGAGCGGTTTGATTTGGTTGAGCAGTTACAACAAAGTTTTGAGAAGCCTTACGCTTCCTCGATCGTTTGGAAGGTTCGGCTTTGTTTTCCTTTGTTTTCTCTTGAGTAGCTTTCGCAGATGATTTCTTGTCGCCTTTGCGATGAAGGTTACCTTTTTTACCTGAGACTTGGTAAGGGTAGCAGCTAGTTCGACAGCTTGTCCAACAGTGGTAGGGTTACTTCTAGTAACAATGTCCTGAACCGGGTCAGGCAAGCCATCGATATACTTCTCAATCGCCTTATCCAAAGGCGTCACCATCGTCGGACATAACAAGCTTAACTCCTCGTACCGGTCAGTATAAGCTCGATGCTCTCCACTATCCTGCTTGAG
>CAMTDV010000022.1:22720104-22773331 GCA_947069175.1 Scalesia atractyloides | reverse complement strand
TTGGGGATTCTGCGAACTGGATTTTGCAGGGAAGAGTCCAGTTTGTACGAATGGCTGTCTTGGTCTTGTGTGTAACGGACAAGGTTTTGCTTGGAACGGATGTGATTAAAATTTCCATTTAGGCTTTTTTTTGACTCCGCTTTTTCCCATACTTTAGTAAAGAAACTTAGGTCGGTTCTTATTGTTTTTGTGAAAAAATAAATACTTAAACGTTTTCTAGATCTAACCCCTTGGGTGAGTCGAAAAAAATAAGATTTCTAGCTGGGAACCCAAGGATAACCCCAAATATTTTTTTTTAAAAGTGTGTTTCCAAATTTTAAAATCAGAAGTTTTTTATAAAAAAGATGAAGATTTTATAAAAGAAGAAGTTTTAGTGAAATCAAAAGTATCATTGTTCAAAATCATAGTGGAAAACATTGTAGTTTGCATAAAACGTAGTTATTTCTTACTTGAAAATCAGAGAAATGCGGGTTGGAGAAGTTTGGTGCGAAGTGGCAGCAAGAGGAGTGTGTGTGGAGGGGCTGGGTATTTATAGGTGAGGGTGAAATGGGTGGTAGGAGAGGCAAGTTCGCACGAAGTAGGCCACTACTTCGCATGAACTTAGCCAATTCCTTGATTTGGTCTAGTTCGTGCGAAGTAGGGTCCTACTTCGTGCGAACTAGCCCTTTTTGGCTTGGTATTTTCGCTCGTTTCCGTTATTTTAGCGTGTTTAAGTGTTTTAGCGAGGTGTTAAGCGTTGCATTATTAAAATAATGTGATTGAGCGATTTGTGTGGGCGAGAGCATTGTGATAGCGAGCACAACCATAAAACATAAAGCACACATAATACATAAGTAACATTAAGTAGCATAATTAACTGCGATTTTAGTTTGCGTTGAGAGTTACGACTATTAAGCGATTTGAATGCGATAAATAGCGATATAAAATGTGTTTCAAAATAGTTTAACCATTACAATAAATCTCAGAGTACAAAACGGGTTCGAAACAGAAATCAACAGGAATAACGGGATTCAGATAACAATCCGAAAGATCGGGTTGTTACAGTTGTAACATCTGTTGTGGTTGTGGGTGGTGTTTTTGGTGGTGGTGTTTGAGATTTTGTGGTAACAGATACCGTGGTTGGATTTTCAACATTTGTTTTAGAAGGTGTGGATGTTGGTTTGTCTTGTTTTTCTAACAGCCCACTTCTTTTGTGAAGTACCAACCTCTTCTTTTTCCTTTTGTGAGTAATCTTTTGCTCAACCAATGTTCTGCTCTCATCTCTAACCCTTTGCTTATTTCTCTCATTTTCCTTACCCAGAGCATTTTGAGTTTCATCAGGTTTCTTACTACCATCTAGTCTGGGGATAACCACTGTTGGTCTTGATGATGGGTCAGTTTTGAGCTTCAGCACTTCCTTTTCATTTTCCCCCTTTTTGGCATCATCTAGATTGGCCAGAAGGACAGTGAGAGGAGAAGTTCCAGTGGTTTGGAGAAGATGAGCTTTGATAGACTTGATGTCTGTACTTGTGTCGTTGTACCTTGCATCAACCAAATTTCTGAAATGCTCCATGTGATGTGCATGTTGAATATCAACATGTTCTCTTTGTTGTTGAAGCAGAGGATACATTAACTTCCATAGCTCAATAGTGGTTGTTGTGGCCGGAATAGTGGATTGACTTTTGGATTGTTCTAACATCTGCTTCATCAAAAATTTGATTTCTTCCACAAAATTTTCTATTTTTGTGACTCTCTCCGTCAAATCCATGTATTTTAGCTCATCACCTAACTTAATAGGATCATTTGAACCACTACCACTTGTGGTAGTTTTATCTGTGTTATCATGAGCAGAGGTTTCAAAACTTGCTTCAAACACTAATGCCCCAATGTCTTGGTACCAAGGACTTCCAACCACATCAGAGGATACCTTAGTAGCCTCAGTAGTTGTTTCCTTCAACAGAGTCTTATAAATTTAACCACTGTCCAATTTAAAAGTTGGAAGTTTTACAATTGTAGTGGCTGCTCTTGTTGAACTATCACCAAGGGTTACATGTAACCCAAGGGATGTAGCCTCTTCAGTTGTTGATGGGTTATCAATGATTGAAGAAACAGGCCCAGTCACATTCAGGTGTAAATTCTCAGTGATAGGTTGGTGAGAAGAACTAGTTAATGTTTGTTCCAAATCAATTGCATTCAACAAGGGTACTATGGTGGGTGGTAGTTTCTTTATTGGAGAGGGTTGTGGAGATGAAAGAGACATTGCCCTGGGAGAGGGGCTGTGGAAGATAGAACCAAGTGGATCGAGAGCTTCATAAAGTGGTGTCCCTGTGCTTACAACCTTATCATGTTGTGAGGATGAAGGAGGAGTTTGGTATTCAAGTTGAGATTCTAACATCTGTTGTGAAGAAGTAGCAACAGTGTTTTCAGGTGACTTTTGTGTGTCACTGGGTTATCTTCTGGGATCTCATCTTCCAGAAGTCCCTTTTTATTCTTTGGTTTGGTGGGCTTTTTAGATTTTGTCTTGGTTTTCTTTTGGAAATTTTTGGTGTGGGTTTCAAGACGCTTGTTGTAGTGTCCTGATCACCAAGATCAGTGGGCTCAGTAGCAGGAGGTTTTTGTTCATTTAAAACAGGCTCAGCCTCCTCTACTTGTGTTTTCTTATCTTGATTTGTGATTCTTGTAAAAGTTTCTTGATTGAGGCTGCCAGTAGAAACAACGGCGCCAAGTTTAGCATCATCACCATTGACCTGGTTTTGGATGTAAACACTCAAGAATCTTGGGTGCATCAGAAAAGCCTTTTCAGGTTTTATATTTTTATAATTTGCCATAGATCATTGATCAAAACTTGAGAGTAACTAAATTCTGAGTTTGTTAAAATAGCTTAACCCAAGTATTGTATGTTCAATGGGATTTCATTTGAAAGCAGTGCTCTTTGCTGATAAGCATGTGAGAAGAGTATGAAAGGAAAATCTCATCTCTGCAGGAAAATTAGGTTTAAAAATTGTTTTACCTGTAATTTGACCAGTGTAACCTCTTTCCGCAAACTTGGCATGCATCTCATTTATTGATAATGATACTGGATGCTTGAGGTCGACTTCTGAGATCGTATTAGGGCTAATTTGGATCAGTGTTTTGCCCACTTTAGAAACGATGGCTTTAGGAACATCCTGTGTAGAGTGAAACTTAGCATTTTCCCAAAAATGACGAAGAGTATCAAGATAGATAGGGGCTTTAACTACCAACGCATCTTTAAATTTTGAATCTTTCAAGATTTTGATCATGGCATGATATCTACTGTTTAATTCGGTAGTTTCGAGTATGGCTGTATAGGTGTGTGGAGTTTTGATGATCAGAGTCATTGGTGTTGATTTGGGTGCGGATTTGTATTTGTATTTGGATTTGGATTTAGGTTTGGAAGAAGACATGGATTTTGAAGAAGTCATGGTGATTAACCGCTTTGAAGAATTTTTGAATTCGATACGGAAAACCGCTGTTTATGGATAGAACAGGGTTTTATTAAGGGAAAAAGTGATGATGACGTGGCAATATCTGACGGATATCATCTGTCTACGTGTATCCTCTGATGAGTATGGAAGACAATTGTTATAAGAACCCCTGTTGTGTATCAACAGTGGATGGGAATTTTACACTATCAGTGGATAAGGTCAACGCAGTGGTTTGACCAAGCAGAGGATACACTTTTTCCAGTGGATAGATATTCAAGCCTATCAGTGCTTTGAAAGAACAGTGGTTTGAACAGACTTTTGAGATTTATTGATAAAATTCAATTTTGACTATTTTTAAGGATGGATATTTAATTTTCTGAAAACATATTATTGATATTTACATATGGAACACAAAAAAAATGTTTTTAATCCATGTTTAGCATTCTAATTCTAGAGATCTGCTAGTTGATCATTAGCATGGACATGTTGCAAAGAAATCAAACCTTTTTCATAGCAATTTCTAACAAAGTGATGTCTGATGTCAATATGCTTTGTTGTGGAGTGTGAGACAGGATTTTTGATGATATTTTCAGCTGCTTGACTGTCTAACTTGAGAGGAGTCTTTAAAGCAGTTATACCAAAATCCAGCAGTTGGTTCTTAAGCCACAAAAGTTGAGCAGTGCAACTTGCAGCAACAATGTATTCCGCCTCAGTAATGGATGTAGAGACGGCAACTTGCTTTTTTGCTTTGCCAAGACACTAGGCAATCACCTAGGAATTGAACTCCTCCAGATGTGGACTTCCTTATGGAGTGGCAACCAGCAAGTCACTATCTGAGTAACCTGAAAGCTCAATGTTTCCAATAGCAGGATACGAGATACCAAGTGTGGGAGCACCTTTTATGTATTTAAATATCCTTTTCACCGCAATTAAGTTTGACTTTCTAAGTGCTGACTGGGATCTGGCACAAACACATGTTGCAAACATGATGTCTGGCCTAGAAGCAGTTAGGTACAACAGAGACCCCATCGTACTTCTATAAAGAGTTTGATCAACCAAGTCATCTTTATCCTCAACAGTGACAAGCATTGAGGTTGCCATGGGTGTGCTACAAGCTTTACAGTCATTCATATCAAATTTGTTAAGTAATTCTTTGACATACTTATTTTGATAAATGAAAGTGCCATTGTGTTTTTGTTTAACTTGAAGACCAAGAAAACATTGTAGCTCACCCATTGCACTCATTTCAAACTCAGCTGTCATGAGTTTTACTGAACTCTTCACACATGGCAATGCATGTTGACCCAAATATAATGTCCTCCACATAAATTTGGACAAGCATCAAATCTTTTCATCTCCATTTCAAAAATAATGTTTTATCAATTTTACCTCTTGAGAATCCATTGGATAAAAGAAGAGTGGATAGAATTTCATACTAGGCTATGGGTGCTTGTTTAAGACGATACAATGCTTTGTTTAACTTGTACACATGATCAGGATACAATGCATCTTCAAATCCAGGTGGTTGACACACATACACTTCTTCCTTGATCTTTCAATACAAGAATGCACTTTTGATGTCCATTTGATACACTTTGATGTTGTGATCGGCAGCAAAGGCTAAGAACAGTATGATGGCTTTTAATCTTACTACAGGAGCGAATGTTTCATCATAATCAATGCCCTCTTCCTGTCTGTATCCTTGAACCACGAGCCTTGCCTTGTTCTTGACAAAAATACCCCTTTCATCAGTTTTGTTCTTTTCTTGAAGACCCACTTTGTGCCAATACGACATACATCCTTAGGCAGTGGTACAAGTTCCCAAACTTATTGTCTTTTGAACTGAAGGAGCTCTTCTTGCATGGCTTCTACCCAACTATTGTCTCTAGTGCCTTTTGGTACTTGATAGGTTGTGTGAGTGATAGAAAGCAAGCGAAAAGACAAATGTTTTGGGATTGGCTTCTTGTGAGGACTCCTGCATTGATGTTGCCAATAACTTGGTCCAATGGATGGCTTTTGAGGAAGATCAAATCACCTTGATATGGGATAATTTCATTTTGAGGTGAAGGTTGCAAATGTGTATCATCTGACCTAACCTCTGCTAGTGAATTTGAAGGTCCAGCCTCTGATTGGAATGGTGGTGGAGGTATGGGAGGTATGGATTTGTGATTGTGTTGATTTTTGTCCATATTCTGTGGACTTTTATCAACAGTGGTTTGGTTTTGAGAACTAGCAGAGGTTTGTGGATCAACAAATGTTGAGCCAGTAGAGCTTTCACCATTGTTAATAACATCTGCTCCTCTGGTAGCATGACTGACTTTGAAGTTTGGAAGGACACAATCATATCCTTGATTTTGATGTGTTGATTGTGATGGACCTGCATGGTTAGTCTTAACAGACACATCTTCAAAAGTAAATTTTTCTAAATCAAACAACTCAGCAGGATTTACTGGGATATTCAATGAAGAAAGTTCATTGAACTTCACATTCAAAGTTTCTTCAACACACTTTGTCCTAGAGTTAAAAGCTCTATAGGCTTTGGCATTGGTTGAGTATCCCAGAAAATAACCACAATCAACTTTGGCTGCAAACATTGAAATTGAATCTTTAAAGTTGTAACATCCCAAGTCTTCAGGTCAATAAAACTCCAAAATGTCCTGAATAAACCCGTAATCAAAACCTCAAGTGCGCAGAAAACTTAGCGGTTAAGAAATCTTGCGATCAGTGAACCAATCCTCACAAGGATACCCTTACCAAACTCACAATTAAAAACCAAACCAATTGGGATCAAGACCCAAGCATACGCGATAAGTATCGGCACAAAAATGGAGAAAAAACACGACATTGGACGAAAAAGGTGTGACAGCCTGGGATTTTCTTGTACCATTCTAACAAACTGAACTTTCGTACGTTGCATTCTTAACCAAACTGAACTTTCGTGCGTTGCTTTCTTAACCGTATTTACTCAATTTTCGGGACAAAAATTCTTTCAACATGGTGTAATGTGACATCCCAATTTTTCAGGTATTTTAAACGCGCTACTTTATCGTCATTTGTTTCTACGCTAATTTAATTCGGAGAATTAATTACACGCACGCTATAATTACACTAACTTTAGTATTTCGGGAATACACGATAGTTGGGAATTTTAACGGGCCGTATCTAAGTTCGTGCTACGTGTTATTAGACGTTTGTGAATTTATTACGTCACGCTCCAATTACGTGATTTAATATTTTATAAAAATTTCATGTCGCGAATAATTGTGGAGTCGTAATATGGATAGTTATTTAACGAATTAAAAATTTAAGGTTAGTAAATTCTATTTATAAGCCGAACCGAACCGACCCTGTGAAACATTTGGATTTCATAACCAAGCAAACCCAACCCGCCACCCACACCCCACTTGCGGCCCAAACTCCTTGCAGCCCAAGGAATAGCCCAACCCCCCCTGGCCCCTTATGTATGTATACGTATGTATGCATGTAGTCTTCTTGAAAAATTGGCAAACCCTAAAACTCTTCCCCCCTTGGTGATACTCGATGGAAGCAGCCCCCCTCTCGGTCGCGCATACAGCCCCCACACCCCTCGGATCGATTTCAAGCTTGTCCCGGTTCGTTAGTTGTCGTCGTTTCAAGGTTAGGGTTTAATTGTGTTATAATTCACGTCATGATTTTGTGTAGTCTAGGTCATGATCATGTGTTGTATGATATTGTTATGAAAAAGTGTTGTTGTGTATGATAGTTCGGATGAATATGCGAATCCTTGCGTTTGTGATGACATGTTTGAATATTAGAATTGTGGGCTGCATTTTCTCTATAAAGATCATGATATATACTTAGGGTTTTGATATTATGAATATGGATGCATGATAATTGATGAATAACCTACTGCAAATCGTTATCGTAAGTCATGGTGATCATTAGGAGGGTTTCAGGTGGAGTTTAAGGGTAAAACAGTAAGCTGATGCACGAAGACAGTCAACTTCAGCTGGCTGTAAACGAACCGTTATAAATCGAAAAATTGATTTTCTAAATCCTAAAACATATGATTTCGAAAAAACGCTTCTAATGGCACTGAAATCTCATTTTTCTGAAGTCGTTTACTATTTTAAATTAATGATTTCGTGCAGAAGCTGAAGCTGCGTTTTTTTTCTGCAGAAAATTAACGTAATATTTTCTGTCATAACCTGTAAACCGAATAGAGTGAAGTCATGAAATTTATAAAGTAGATACTCCTAAGTGTTCAAAGAAATATCCAACTGGAATTTCGTCAATCGGACAAACGAGTATTTTTAAATGATTTTTTCCGGTGGACTACAGTCAGAAAGTGACGAATCTGACTACAGCCTAGTAAATAAATTCTTTTAGATAATTGGTAAGGAATTAGGACTTGAAAATTGTTCAACAAATTCTACATCTAATTGACACCTTCTGTAAAAAAGTTGAAATTTTTGGAACGTGGGTACTATTTTATAAAAATTCCCGAAAACAGCTCAGTTCTGAATATACAAGCTGAAACATGATAACTTACATTCATGTGTATCTAAGTGTTGTATGTGCTATCATGTGTTTGTGACAAGTTCGTTGGTCGCTATTTCGTATAGCGACACTTTGCATGCATTATTATGGTTTTGAACTTGTCATTACGTGTTTCGTAATGTGTGCTAGTTACGCATAGGGTTTTGTGTCAGTGTGCGTTCACATGCTAACTTTGAACCGGTTGACAAGTTAGTACGTGATTAGCGGTTCCATCATTTACTTACTTTGCACTTATCTAACCGAGCAACTTAAGGTGAGTTCACGGCCCCTATTTTATCCGGTTTTGAACAACAGGGGGAGAAACATGTATACGCTCTACAACACTATTTTTATGTTTTGTGAAATTAACTTCGTTAACTATTCGGTAACTAAGTTAATGTTAATGTATGTTATGGTCATTACGTAGCTTTTATCATGGAAGTCCTCAACCAACTCTCGGATCATTAGTATTAGGTTAGATAGCGGGGAAATTATTGTACTACTACTGGGCCCGACAAGCCCACCCGAGCTAGTCGCGCTAGCCGACCGGGAATGGTCAATGGGTGATCAATTTGGCCTAACTTTCTCCATGGTCAGTGATAGACCTGGCAACACAGAGGCAACAACAGTCAGCTTCGATCGTGAACTCTTATGTGACATAACTCTAGGCTCGCTACCTGCATGTTAACACTGAACTTAATTACTAAACAACATTATTATTCCAGGTTAGGGATAATGGAACTATGTCGTTATCCCGGGTTAGGTATAGCGGGGGAAACCAACTTTTAAACGGAACATATGAACTTATAAAACCTGTGAGCTCACTCTTCTTTAATTTTGACACTTGTTTCTTTGCATGTTTCTCAGGACGCTAGGAGCGCTAGGTGCACTAACTTTGCATTTCATCAAGACATTTTATCGAGTCTTTATGAACATTTACCTTTGGATTTTTTTTGGTTTTGGCGTTTATGTTGGCGCCCGTTACTTTACATTAATGCTTCCACTAACTTTGATACTTTGAAAGTGACTATGCTTTTTTACAATAACTGTTTTTGGAAAACATTTAAATAAATCATATAGAGTCGTTCGACATTGCTAGTGTCTGAGATTCTGTTTGTTCACACGTCTCGCAATAAAACTCCGCAAGTGGATGAGGGTGTGACAGATTGGTATCAGAGCCACTAGCTATAGAGAAACCAGGTTTGAATTTAAAGTAGATCTAAACTACAGTTGTTACACGACATTAGACTTATCCGGCACCGAACTATGGATATCTTATTATGTGCTATGCTATAATTGTTCTATATGATATATTATGATATACGAAGCTCGTAACTAACTTCGCCAACCCGGCAGGCTATGTCATCATCATCATCCGACAGTTCTCAACGATCAAGGGCACCGGGGAAGGCACCCGTGGTCGAACCCTCACCACCTCGTGGTGTGGAGACACGTTCAGCTGCCAGGAAAAGACTTGCTCTAGGAGGGGAGTCGTCCTCCCGTCCAACCACTGCTGTATCGGTAGACCTAGTCAACTCTGTAGAAGTGGGGGACGATCTGCTTAGAGCTGTACTGAGGAAGCATCAGGAGCAGCTGGAGAGAATGCAAGAGACTATTGAAGCTCAGGGATGGCTAATACGCCAGCTGACCGGTAAGACTGAAGAGCTCGGGGTAAGAGCAAGTTGAGGGTAAGAGAGTTCGAGGTACTTTAGTTAGGGACGTTCATGCTGAGCAGTTAAGGGCTGAGTGGCTCGAAGATAGAGTCCTTGAGTCCACTTGGAGGATTCGCGTACTGGAGCAAAACCAAGCACCACCAATTCTAGTTCCCGCACCATCACCAGCCCGTCCAGCGCCGGTAGAGGACGAAGAGGAGGATCAGAGGAAGACCCGGAGGAAGAAGAGCTGGAACAGGACCCGGCTGTTGAAGCTGAAAACGCTGAAGAGGAAGGCGGCAGTGACAGTGACTCGGGGGATGGAGACATAGACGACTAATTCGTCCCGCCAATTGTCATTTTGTTTTGCTTAGTTTCGTTGTTCCCATTTATGTTTGAACTTAAAAATTTTATAATTAAACTGATATGTTTGGTTGGTATTTTGTGAGACATTACAATTTATTTAATCGAATGTTCCTTTTGATTGTTTAATTTGTTGGGTTGACATAATTTGTATGATGATTGAAGTGTGGAATATGATTACTATATTGGATATATACTTATCGGTACGTGTTTGTGTTGTCAGCCAAGGAACTGACCGCTTTAATCCAACAACAAGTGAACGCTGCTCTGGCAGGTGCTCCTAACGCACCAGCAGGTAACCATTATTAAATTTTCATGGGAAAATCTAATAATTTGGCTATTAAACTTTCGCGCTGACTACCGATCCTCTATCCTCAGGAGGGGGTCTTAACCCCTACAAGATGTTCTTGTATGCGAAACCGAGCAAGTTCACGGGAGCTGAAGGACCCAGAGGACTTGTCCGTTGGGTCGAAAAGTCTGAATCGGTTTTCGTAATGTGCAACTGCTTCGAAGCTAATAAGGTCAAGTATGTTGCCTCCACATTGGAAGATGGAGCAGTAACATGGTGGAAAGCACAAGTCCAAACGCGTGGGCTTGTTGCAGCAAACGCAATGACCTGGACCGCGTTCAAAGCCTTAATCAAGGAAGAATACTGTCTGCGGGACAGATTTCAACAATTGGAACAAGCGTTGTGGAACCATAAGATGGTCAGGTCAGAAATTGAAGCATACACGACAAGACATCATGATCTGGTGTTCCTTTGTCCCGATTTGGCTAACACCGTCGCGAAACGACTCGAGTTTTATCTTAGGGGACTGGTCCCTGAGATCCAGGGCATGGTAATGTCTAGCAACCCTACAACGGAGCAACAAGCAGTCAGGCTGGCACATAAGCTCACCGATAAGGCGTGGAGCAAGGGAAGTTGCCGGCTAGGGGCGCAACTGAAACTGTCCCTTACAACAAAGGGAAATTTGAAGACTCATCTGCTCGGCAGTTTTCATTAAACCAGCCACAACAAGGAAACCAGAAGGGGTCCAACAACTTCAACAACAACCGGGGTCACAACAATCAGTCTGCCAACAACACCCATAACTCAAGCGGCTATGCGGGTCGGAAGCCGCAATGTAATCGCTGTAATCTCCATCACCACGGCCCTTGCGTCGAAACTCGCTGCCAACAATGTGGCAAAATGGGACACGCAGCAAAGGATTGCTGCAGGGAGATTATGCCACGACAGAATCAGAACCAGCAACAAGGTAATAACCGAGGATGTTACTAGTGCGGTAGCACTACCCATTTCAAGCGGGACTGCCCGCAGCTTCGCAACAACAACAACAATGGTGGGAATAATAACAACAGCAACAACAATAACGACAATGGCAACAATGGTAATGGTGGCACATGAGGTGCCAAAGGACGTGCATTCACGCTTGGCCGTGGGGAGGCCTGAAATGACTCGGATGTGGTCACCGGTAAGTTTCCACTTAACGATCATTGTGCTACTGTACTTTTTGATACAGTTACGGATAAGAGTTTTGTATCTGAGTCTTTTAGGAAGAACCTAAATCTCACACCCAAGCCCTTAGAGACCCCTTACGTCATAGAACTAGCCGATGGAAATCTTTAGATGTGACTCATCTAGTAACCGACTGTCAACTTAAACTAGCGGGTCACACCTTTACCATTGATCTGATGACAACTACTCTGGGTAGCTTTGACGTGGTGGTCGGAATGGACTGGCTGTCCGACGTCCGAGCTGAAGTTCTTGTCACGAGAAAGCTATCCTTATCCCACTCTCTAACGATGAAGTCTTGATGGTCCAAGGCGAGAAGACAGGCGTCGTCACGACCATCATCACCTACATGCAAGCTCAGAAGTATCTTCAAAAGAAGAACTCTTTTGCCTTGCTCGCACTGGTCACCGAGCAGCCTAAGGACAGAAGCGGGTTGAAGATATCCCCATCGTCCGTGATTTTCCAGACGTGTTTCCAGAGGAGTTACCTGGTCTTCCACCACATCTACAAGTAGAGTTTGAAATCGAATTGGCGAACCATGCGACTCCTATCGCCAAGGCCTCGTACCGCTTAGCTCCAGCAGAGCTGCAAGAGCTGTCTACCCAACTTCAGGAATTGTTGGATAAGGATTTATCTGACCCGGTACTTCGCCATGGGGAGCTCCTGTCATTTTTGTCAAGAAGAAGGACGGGACCTTCCGCATGTGCATCGACAACATGGAGCTCAATAAGGTTACCGTCAAGAACCGGTACCCCTTAACTCACATCGACAATCTTTTCGACCAGCTTCAAGGGTCAAGCTACTACTCCAAGATCGATCTACGGTCCGGTTATCACCAGCTACGCGTCAGGGAGGAGGATATCTCCAAGACGGCGTTTTGCACTCGGTATGGCCATTACGAGTTCTTGGTCATGCCCTTCGGTCTCACCAATGCACCCGCGGTGTTCATGGACCTCATGAACCACGTGTGTAAGCCCTATCTCGATAAGTTTGTCATCGTCTTCATCGATGATATACTCATCTACTCTAAGAGTGAGAAAGAACTTTCTAAACATCTACGGTTATTGCTGGAACTACTTCAACAGGAGAAACTATATGCCAAGTTTTCAAAGTGTGATTTCTGGATTCGGGATGTTCAGTTCCTCGAACATATAGTAAATGAAAAGGGCATACACGTAGATCCAACCAAGATCGACGCTATCAAGAACTGGGAAGCACCCAGGACACCGACAGAAATCCGCAAATTCTTGGATTTGGCGGGTTACTACAACGTTTCATCGAGGGATTTTCCAAGATCACACAACCGCTTACCACTCTCACTCAGAAGAGCACCAAGTATGTTTGGGTGACAAGCAGGAAGCAGCGTTTCAATTATTGAAGTAGAAGCTTTGTAGTGCCCCATTTTGTCCTTCCAGAAGGGACAAATGATTTTGTGGTATACTGTGACGCTTCCATTCAAGGATTGGGATGTGTGCTCATGCAACATGATAACTCATCACGTATGCATCCTGACAATTGAAGGTCCACGAGAAGAACTACACGACACATGACTTGGAACTGGGAGTAGTTGTGTTTGCACTTAAGATATGAGACACTACCTATATGGAACAAGTGCACAATATACACGGATCACAAAAGCCTCCAGTACATTTTTTTATCAGAAGGAGTTGAACATGTGACAGCGTCGCTGGGTCGAGCTCCGAAGGATTATGAATGTGCCATTCAGTATCACCCGGTAAAGCTAACGTGGTAGCTGATGCCCTCAGTCAGAAGGAGCACTTGAAACCTCATCGGGTACGAGCACTAAAGTTCACTATTCATTCTGGCTTACCCGAACAGATTCACGACGTGCAGCTAGAAGCAGTTAAGGAAGACAACCTCAAGACCGAATCTGTGGGAAAGATGGAACGCGATTGGGAAGTGAAACCCAATGGTACCCGGTACTTCATGAACCGTATATGGGTACCTCGCTACGAAAACCTCAGAGAGCTAGTTATGAACGAAGCTCACAAATCCCGATACTCTGTCCATCCTAGTTCGGATAAGATGTATCAAGACCTTAAAACCGCGTATTGGTGGCCCAACAAGAAATCGGATATCGCCACCTATGTGAGCAAGTGTTTGACTTGTGCGAAAGTCAAAGTGGAGTACCAGAAGCCATCAGGGCTACTTCAACAACCTGAGATCCCAGTGTGGAAATGGGATCAGATCGCGATAGACTTCATCACTAAACTCCCGCGAACTCCTGGCGGTTGTGATACCATCTGGTGATCATGGATCTTCTAACACCCTCAGACGGCATTCAGACCTTGGAGGACATGCTTAGGGCATGCGTGGTAGACTTTGGGAACAGTTGGGAAAACCATCTGCCTTTAGTGGAATTCTCGTATAACAACAGTTATCATACGAGTATTCAGGAAGCACCGTTCGAAGCATTGTACGGTCGAAATGCAGGTCACCGGTCTGTTGGGCAGAAGTTGGTGATAGTCAACTCACAGGCCCTAAGTTGATACTCGAGGCTACTGAAAAGATTGTGCAAATCAGAAACTGCATGGCTGGGCACGGGATCAACAGAAAAGTTACGCTGATCAACGATGCAAACCGCTCGAATTTCAAGTAGGTAACCGAGTCCTACTGAAAGTGTCCCCTTGGAAGGGTGTAATTTGTTTTGGAAAACGAGGCAAATCTCCCATTTGTGATTTCGAAGCGTATCGGGTAGCTTATCAGTTAGATCTTCCTACCGAACTCCGTGGAGTTCACCATTTTTTCACATGTCCAATCTGAAGAAGTGTCTATCAGATGAAACCCTGGTCATTCCATTGGATGAGATCCAAGTGGATCAACAACTGCATTTTGTGGAACAACCTATCAAGATCATGCACCGTGAGGTCAAGAGTTGAAGGCACAGCAAGATACCGATTGTCAAGGTTCGTTGGAACTCTAAGCGTGGACTGGAGTTCACGTGGGAAAGAGAGGACCAAATGAAAAGCAAATATCCACAACTTTTCGCAGCTGAGCAGCAATCTGATGTTACCGCCAACAGAATTTCGGGACGAAATTCTCTCAACATGGGGATGATGTGACAGCCTGGGATTTTCTTGTACCATTCTAACAAACTAAACTTTCGTGCATTGCATTCTTAACCGAACTGAACTTTCGTGCGTTGCATTCTTAACCGCGTTTACTCAATTTTCGGGATGAAAATTCTTTCAACATGGGGATAATGTGACATCCCAGTTTTTCAGGTATTTTAAACGCGCTACTTTATCATCATTTGTTTCTATGCTAATTTAACTCGGAGCATTAATTACGCGCACGCTATAATGACACTAACTTTAGTATTTCGGGAATACACTATAATTGGGAATTTTAACGGGTCGTATCTGAATTAAGTGCTACGTGTTATTAGATGTTTGTGAATTTACTACGTCACGCTCCAATTACGTGATTTAATATTTTATAAAAATTTCGTGTCGCGAATAATTGTCGAGTGTAATATGTGTAGTTATTTAACGAGTTCAAAAATTAAGGTTAGTAAATTCTATTTATAAGCCAAACCAAACCGAGCCTGTGAAACATTTCGATATCGTAACCAAGCAAACCCAACCCACCACCCACACCCCACTTGCGGCCCAAACTCCTTGCGGCCCAAGGAATAGCCCAACCCCCCCTCCCATTGGCCCCTTATGTATGTATACTAATGTATGCATGTAGTCTTCTTGAAAAATTGGCAATCCCTAAAACTCTTCCCCCCTTGGTGATACTCGACGGCAGCAGCCCCCCCTCTCAGTCGCGCAAACAGCCCCACACCCCTCGGATCGATTTCAAGCTTGTCCCGGTTCCTAGTTGTCGTCGTTTCAAGGTTAGGGTTTAATTGTGTTATAATTCACGTCATGATTTTGTGTAGTCTAGGTCATGATCATGTGTTGTATGATATTGTTATGAAAAAGTGTTGTTGTGTATGATTAGTTCGGATGAATATGCGAATCCTTGCGTTTGTGACGACATGTTTGAATATTAGAATCGTGGACTAGATTTTCTCTATAAAGATCATGATATATGCTTAGGGTTTTGATATTATGAATATGGATGCATGATAATTGATGAATAACCTGCTGCAAATCGTTATCATAAGTCGTGGTGATCATTAGCAGGGTTTCGGGTGGAGTTTAAAGGTAAAACGATAAGCTGATGCGCGAAGACAGCCAACTTCAGCTGGCTGTAAACGAACCGTTAAAAATTTATACAGTAGATACTCCTAGGTGTTAAGTCATGAAATTTATGCATAGATACTCCTAGGTGTTCAAAGAAATCTCCAACTGGAATTTCGTCAATCGGACAAACGAGTATTTTTAAATAATTTTTCCGATGGATAGTAGTCAGAAAGTGACAAATCTGACTGCAGCCTAGTAAATAAATTCTTTTAAATAGTTGGTAAGGAATTAGGACTTGACAGTCTAATTGACACCCTCTGTAAAAAAAATTGGAATTTTTGGAACGTGGGAACTATTTTATAAAAATTCTCTAAAACAGCCCTGTTCTGAATGTACAAGCTTAAACATGATAACTTACATTATGTGTATCTAAGTGTTGTATGTCTATCATGTGTTTGTGACAAGTTGTTGGTCGCTATTTCATATAGCGACACTTTGAATGCATGATTATGGTTTTGAACTGTCATTACGTGTTTCGTAATGTGTGCTAGTTACGCGTAGGGTTTGTGTCAGTGTGCGTTACACACTAATTTGAACCGGTTGACATTTAGGAAGTGATTAGCGGTTCGTCCTTTACTTCCTTTGCACTTATCTAACCGAGCAACTTAAGGGAGTTCACGGCCCCTATTTTATCTGGTTTTGAACATCAGGGGGAGAAACATGTATACGCACTACAACACTGTTTTTATGTTTTGTGAAATTAATGTCGTTTACTATTCGGTAACTAAGTTAATGTTAATGTATGTTATGGTCACTACATAGCTTTTATCACGGAAGTCCTCAACCACTCTCGGATCGTTAGTATTGGGTTAGATAGCGGGGAAATTATAGTAGTACTACTGGGCCCGACAAGCCCCACCCGAGCTAGTCGCGCTAGCCGATCGGGAATGGTCAGCGGGTGATCAATTTGGCCTAACTTTGCCATGGTTAGTGATAGACCTCACGGCAACAACAGTCAGCTTCGATCGCGAACTCTTATGTGACATAACTCTAGGCTCGCTATCTGCATGTTAACATTGAACTTAATTACTAAACAACATTATTATTCCGGGTTAGGGATAATGGAACTATATCAGTTATCCCGGGTTAGAGATAGCGGGGGAAACCTACTTTTCAACGGAACTTATGAACTCAGTCTTCTTTAATGTTGACACTTGTTTCTTTGTATGTTTCTCAGGACGCTAGGAGCGCTAGGTGCACTCACTTTGCATTTGATCAAGACATTTTTATCGAGTCTTTATGAACATTTACCTTTGGATTTTTTTTTGGTTTTGGCGTTTATGTTGGTACCCGTTACTTTACATTAATGCTTCCACTAAACTTTGATACTTTGAAAATGACTATGCTTGTTTACAATAATTGTTTTGGAAAATGTCTAAATAAATAATATAGAGTCGTTCGACATTGCTAGTGTTTGAGATTCTGGTTTGTTCACACGCCTCGCGGTAAAACTCCGCAAGTGGAAATTGAGGGTGTGACACTGGATACCTGAATTGGTGAAATCTTTGCAAGATCTACTCTTATTCTACCTCTTTCTTCCAATTTTCTTCATTTTTTCAAGAAAAACAATCAATTCACGGATAAAAGTTGCTGATTTTTGAATATGTCATGTAAAATACACTTGTGGTAAACCCCGGGAGTTTGAACGTGAAATTCAAACGAATTGATATCAAAAAGTTCAAAAAACCATGATTTGCAAACTTATTTTGGTCGAATTTATCTTCAAATTGTAAAAATGTTTTCCAGACAAGTTCGCCCGGACTTGTCTGAAGTAAATTCAATTGTTAGACATTAACAAGTTCACCCGAACTTTTTTAGAAATGATTAACTGTTTAACAAGTTTGCCCAGACTTGTGATTTGTAATGTGTATGATTGTTTTGCAAGTCCCCCCGAACTTAACTTGATGAAATGATTATTTGGCGAGTAAATTGCACAAAACATCCTTTATGTTTCCTCAAATTTGCAGGTTCCAGCCTTAAGCCTTTAAGTTTATTTTTGTTGCGGGTTCAATCCTTTACAGCTAACCACGTTATTTTCTTCAGTTAAGTTCCCTCACATGCATAACATGTGAGGGTATATTCGTCATTTTAGTTGATCTTCCACCCACGTCAATTATAAGAAAAAAGAATATTTAAGGTTTAACCTATTTTAAAAAAATTCTAACCGCAGGGACTAATGTGCAATAAAACCAAAGTTTTAAAAACCAAACACCCTCTTTTCCAGTCTTCTTCTCCGGCGACTTCGCGGGATTCCGGCGAACCCGGAATTAAGAGAGGAATCTTGTTAAGCTAGCCCACTAAGCTGTAAAGATTAACACAGATTTTGATCATGCCAATCAAACTCTTCAGGATTATCATCAGTTGGAAGAATCGGCGCCTTATTCGCATCTGACGGAAACGACAAACGACTCTTCAACCCTAGATACCTCTCACGGAACTCCGATGCCGTCAAATCAGTGAACTTTGTAACACCGTGTTCAGTAGTCGGATCCAGCAACTGGTGACGCTTAGGACCCGCAAGTTAGACTTAAACACTATCAAATGGTAATCGTGCTCCTCTGTAGTCGCGTACGTTTTACCAACTTTGTTTAAACTAGGTTAAAACTTAAACATTCTTTTTTTTATAATTGAAGTGGGTGGAAGATCAACCAAAATGACGAATATACCCTCACATGTTATGCATGTGAGGGAACTTAACTGAAGAAAATAACGTGGTTAGTTGTAAAGGATTGAACCCGCAACAAAAATAAACTTGAAGGGTTTTTTAGCAACTTTTAAATATTAAGGCTGGAACCTGCAAGTTTGAGGAAACATAAAGGATGTTTTGTGCAATTTACTCTTATTTGGCCAATCAAATTCGCCCGAACTTGATAGGAATTTGTGAAAAGTTGTCAATCTTTGCTAATTTGTCTCTATCTTCGTGTTTGCAGAATATTCAACTTTCGTTCAACAAATTCCATAACACGTGCATTACGCTAGACAAGGCTATTGTCCTTCATTCGGAGCATTTGATGATATTCTCGCATTTATGGAGCAGATTCCAATTCATAAAGCTATTACGGAAAAGATGGTGGTCTATAGATCGCACGTTTACAGATTTTGGAGTTCTGCTGCGATGAATGATAACGATACAGCGATCAAGTCAGTAGTTCGTGTTGGTGATGAAGATAAGGAGATTACTGTAACAGAAGCCGACATTCGAAAGGTTCTGAACTTCAACGATGACGAGAATGATCTGATGTTGCTCGATGAACGATTGATTAGAGGTTGTTTTTCCCGAATGGGATATAAGGGGCACGTTAATGAATCTACTCTGAAGAAAGGATCAGTTCCTAACCCCTAAAAGTTTCTAATGCACACTATTATTCATGCGTTTAGCCATCGAAAGGCTGGATTGGACGATGTGCAAGACTACATTGGCATGCATGGCTACGATGCTTATTCTGAACAAGAGATTCAACTATTCAAAGCAGGTATTCACGCATATGAAGAACAACATGGGATCAAACAGGCTCGTGATGTATCCGAGGTTTGTACGGATGTTGATAGATGACAAATTCAAGAAGATTGCGAAAGATCCAAATGATATTTTGTGTCTAATCCTCTGGATAATACTACTGTAAAGAAGCTTATCACATTCCAGAAGCAGTCCTTAGCACCAATTGCAAAGCCTTTATTCGGTGCTATCGATTCTGAAAACTACATTGCGCCACCAGAATACAAGTAGAGGAAAGATGATAGTGGAGATGAAAATGAAAAGAACGCTGATCTAGAATGGCTATCTACATTCAAAGAGAAATGCAGTGATTGGTATCTGAAGAAGGTTGTGTTCAAGAGAAAAAGAAAGCTTCGCGAAAGCCTAAAAAGTGGATACTATGCTGATTGATGAGGAGAGCCTGAGAATGTTCAAACCGAAGCTGGTTCAAGTGCAGCGGTTGTTATTAAAAGCCAAGAGGCAGAGAAAACTACTCAGGAAGATGAGGTTATTTTGGCTACATTTGATAATCATGAAGATAGTGATGATTCACTAGAGAAAGCAACAAAGAAATCAATCACCAAAACATCTGCTGAGAAAGTAAAATAACTGATGCAGATTACGAACTAGAAGGTGAAAAAGATTCTGATGAGGAGACACCGAAAAAGAAAGCGAAAAGAGTTAAGTCTTCTACGAAAGCTACAACTACGAAGACTACGGGTTCTCCAAAGACAAATGGAAAGAAAAGTCAAAAGCCAAAAAGCTGTCAATATGTGGGCCAAAAGAAAGCACAGAAGTCACACAAGAACCTTCTGCTGCACAACAAAAGGAGTTACACAAGAACCTCCTGCGGCCGAAACAGTGCAAACATCTGTTGTTCAAGAAACATTAGTACAAACAGGAGTTACACAAGAACCTCCTGAGTCTGAATTAATTGATATTCCTATTATCACGTCGCAAGATCCTCCAACAGCTGTTCAACCTGAAAGCTCAACTCCTAAAGCGTCTACACCAAAAAGTACTCCAAAGTCTACGCCGAAAACTACTCCAAAGACAAAGTTATTTGGGAATATTCCGAATGAGCCGGTTGACATTCAAGACTTGAACGACTTCTTTCCAGATACAGACATTGATGATCTAGAAAAGCATGTGAAAGTTCTGGAAGACAAAGTTGCAAAGAATGAAGTAGAAAAAGCTGCTTTGGAAAGTCTAGTAAAACATGGTGAGGTTGAAAAGAGATTCTAAGTGATAAAGTCAAATTCTTGGAAGGTGACCGAGGGTATTTGAAGGCCCTAATTGAAAGTCCGCAGGACGCAAATGAACAATTAATGAAAGAGATAGCAGAATTACGATCGGAAAAAGATTTGAATGATCGAAGATTCTCCAGACCGCAGAAAGTTTTGACAAACAGTCTTTGTATTGATTTGCTGCTGAATATGCTAGAATTGATATGCAAGAAGCTAAGGAAAAAGTAGAGAGAGAAATAGCTGAACAAGGAAAAGGCAAGAATGTTATAGAGAGTATGCCTGAGATTACTGAGCCAGTGATTGAGTCTATAAAAGCTTCTGAGTCTGTGGTTGTTCCTGAAACAGAAACTGAAAAGAAAGACGATGAAGAAGCTGAAGATAAAGATGATGATGAACTGGTTGATGACACAAAAGACGACTCCATAAACGATGATGGTAATAATGTGACGATCAGGGTGGAGTTGGTCTAAAAGTTGTTGCTGCTAAAGTGTCTGACGAATTTGATTTCTCTTCATTGTTGAATGATGAAACTAATATGATGGAAGATCAAAGTAGGGGCATCAGACAGGGGAAACAAGTCAGAAAGATGATGTTGATATGTTTAATGTTATTATGGCTATGCATGTTGCTGCTATACCTACGAGCCGTTGATTCTCATGTAGAACACAATGTTGAGGAAGGCGAGTATGTTCATAATTACTCGAAAGATGGTTTGGCTAAGTTACTTGAAGTTGATGCTGAAACGTTCGATTTTGATTTTGAAAAGCCAGTGTTGAATGTTAATACATTTGAGCCAAACAAATATTATTATAAAACAAGATATGAAGCTGACGAGTACAACAAGGTTATAGTTGAAGATTGGTCGTCAGAGGATGAGAAAGATGAAGCTGAGAAGTATACAAGTCTGAATACGGATAGCTTTCCAACCTTTTAAGAAATGTATGAGCAGCTTAACAAAGATATGTTGAAAGATAAGATTGCAGAGTCTGTACGTGAAGGCAAAATCCCTAGACCAATGACGAAAAAAGAGATTGCGCAAGCAAAGAAGTCCTGGTGTAAAGAAATGCCCAGAGAACGAAAGTTTCGACATCCATTAGCATTCTTTACCAAAGATAAAGATGTTTCATTTGGGAGATATATTGAGCTGGGGATGGTTTTAAAGAGTTGAACGTTTATGCCATTAAACGTGAATTTAGAGTTCAATACTTCAAATACTTGGCAGATTTCAAGACACTTCTGTATTGGGATGTTGAGGAGTTGGTGCAAACGCGAAATGTCACATATCATATGAAGGTTATTGATCAGTTTCTATGGAATATGATTAAGTTCGAAGCGACGCAGGGTTTTAGATACTGGAACCATTCATTCCTAAACGCCGAATCAAAACAGATAAGAAGACTGGTATAAAGGATATAACGTTTATTATGAAGCGTCCAAGAGCAATGAGAAACATGCCCTTAATGCCGATTGAACATAATTTCTATCCATTATTTAAATGGTGGCAAGTGGATCCGACAACGTGTGAAGCAGTGATTGTGCTGAGATTTGAAGATCATTTAGATATCACTAAAGAAAGGGTTGACATGTTTGGGGTAGAAAGTTTTAGAGGATTGTGGAGAACGATTAGAATACTAGACCCGATGTGGCTAGTAAACTGCTCGAAGGAAGATATCAAATGTTTATTCTTCAGCAAGATTTGTTACGAAGAGCGCGAGAAAGAACAAGCTATGCAATATCAGAGGGTTGTAAATGTCTGTTATGCGCACGAAGTTAATTCTGGAAGAATGTGGGAATCTAGTTGGAGAGAGATTGAACGTGAAGAGTTTCTAAAGGAAGAAAGGCGTCAAGAACAGTTTCTAGAAAGAAAAAAGGAGGCAAGACTCAGACGTTTTCAATTCATGACAAAAGTGCCATCTACATATCAAACGCCAATTCCATCGCAAGAAAGAAGAAAGAAGCCGATAACGAACTTCTTTGGAAGAGTCAGACAAAAGTAGAGCTTTGAAGACTGATCAAGACGAAGACGATATCCAAGGAGGAGTCTGTTAGTACATAATGTCTATGTCTTAGTTTTGGATCGAGTCTGTTTAGAATTGGGCTAGATTATGATAGAAAAGTCATATTTATGTAAGTAGTATGACAAGTTCGCCCGGAATCTTCATGTAGGACAAGTTCGGCCGAACTTGTTCTATACAAGTTCGCCTGAACTTGTGTTATACGCAGCGAACTTGTCACACTATAAATAGGTGGCTTGATTTTTTCATTTGTAACTTCTGCAACTTTGTCACATGTACGGCGAAGCTCTACCCGATCTGGATTTGACATGTAAACGAACTTTATGATCAATAAACAACAATTAAACAGTAAATCTTTGCATATTCGATTAACACGTCATATAGTTTCCGCCTATAAGAACGTTAGATACCAATTTAGGTTCCTATGCTAAATATGTAAGGCGGCGGAGGAGCGTGTCACGAGGTGGTGACACGTGGAAGACCTAGGCGGACACATGGCAGCCTAAAAAAGACTGACCTCCCTGGGCCACGTGAGAGATGCCCAGTCTTGTTAGGATCTGAGTTTGATTTACTTGTAGTTTTTGTTTCAAATAATGGAAATATGATTGAATTGAAAGGAAATGCAGCGGAATAAGATGGTAAACTTTTACTGCAAGTAAAGGTCATTTGTTTTCATCATCATCATGATTTTAAGTTGATAAACTTTGCCATGTGATTCACAAACTCCGCCAGCCAATTACAACATAGTTTGATAGTACAGAAAACTCAGAGAAGATAATAGTGAATGATCTTTTAATAGATAAGTTCAACTGTTACATCGATTCGCCTATATATACTAACTATCTAACCATTGAGCATCTTTTGATGACGTCAGGGTTGATAGTGACATTTAACAACTAAATAACTAACTAAAACACTGCTATCTGACATCTGATAGTGCGAAGCACTGTTACATTGATTATTAAACTAATAAATTAAACTTTGATCTCTATCCTCTGATCTCTATTCTTCTGGCAGACCTTTGACAAATGTTGAGACAGATGATAGGAAACAGATCTTGTGGAAAGCAGTGTATATACATTAGAGGTTGTAACCTCTGATAGTTGTAACCAAACCGCGGATAGTGTATTTGGCTTTATATCATATGTTCCTTTACATAGGGTTCAATCCCAACAATCTCCCCCTAGAACAGATGATTCCAAAACACTTATTTATTCTTGGTTTTTATTCCTCAACATAAATTCTCTGATTTGTCCTTTAAATTGCAGTTCAAAGTTCAGAGACACTTCATCATCCTTTTCGAGTACCAGATCCATAAGATCTTGGAGGTCTTCTGCACACAGCTCATATGCATCCTCCATTTCATCTTGGTAGCATCGCCATTAGACTTGAGCAAAGTCAATTCGTGGGAGTTTTTGTCAACTTTCCACTTTAGAATTTTTGGGTCTCATGGCTTTCTAAGATGGCACTTTATTGTTGAGGTTGGTAGAGTTGGTGGAGTTGATTGATGAGCCATCTTTAAAAGATCTGTTGCAAGCTTTTTACTGCTTCATTAGTATGATAGTCAATCATGCACTTGATTCCTTCTTTGATGTGTTCATACATTCATTGATCTTCTTCAGCCATCTCCTTTTGCCTTTTTAATTGATTTAAGGCAAGTATGGAAGGGGCAGATGTTGAGACAGACCTTTTAGAGTGTTGAGCTTTATGAACCACAATCTCTGATGAATAATCAGGTTTAGGAGGCATGTTTGGACTTTCTTCTTCTTCCAACTTTTTGTAAGTGTCAAGCACTCTCAACTCTCCCCATCTAGTATCTGATTTCTTGATCCATAATTGTTTTGTATTAATTCTTCCTTCATCCTTTTGAGCTTCAAAGCTCTTTCAGGCAAATTTTCTTGTATTTCTTCTGGTCTGGAGGAGTTGGCTTTTTGTCAGGATCTTTTAACATTTCTTACATTCTCTCTATTTCTTCTCTTAGATCACTCACAGTACAATCCTTGAACTGTTCCCTGGTAGCTTTGTACTTCTTGTTGGTCATGATGTGCTAAATGTAGTCATGTTTTAGACTTTGATCTTCCATTTCAGATAGCTTCTTGCACAAGTCTTTAGTAAAGTCTTCCAAAACTCCGACTTTGCTCAGCTGGAATTGTATATAGTTCTGCACTTCTCTACCAATTTTACCTACTGTATCTCTTTTGGCTATATCCTCTGCTTGTTTGGCTTTAAGTAGTCAATACTCATCAATATTAGCTGGTCTAGGATAGCCATCTAGAGATTGGATGAGTCTTTTCTATGGATTTTCTTTAGAGTAGAAAGAGTTGATTTCTTCCCTTATAGCTGGTAAATCAAGAGGAAACTTTACTGCTTGCAGGAACTATTTTCAATGGTTGATCAGTTGTTTGAATGGAAGATTGAGGATCAGATGTTGTAGAGGTCAGAGGTTTTGCTGACAATGGAATTGGAGCAGGAATGATCTCATCTTCATTAATGACCTTTGTAACCTTTCTCCTCTTGAACCTGAGTGTAGGTGATGGTGGATGATCAGGAATTCTTGTAGGTGTTGGTATTGGTTGGGTGGATATATGAAAAATGATCAAAGCATGGATGGGTTAACATCTGCTATAACCTTTGTTGTGTCAACAGATGTTGACACAACAGGTGTTGTAACATATGTTGTGGTGGAAGTAGTTTTATCTTTTGGAGGAGGTGTAAGAGATTTTGTGGGAGCAGAGGTTTCAATGGTTGGAGTAGAAACATACTGAGTTTTAGAAGGAGTGGTTGTTGGTTGCCTGGTTTTTCTAACTGGTCTCTTCTTTGTGGAAGTACCAACCTCTTCTTTTTATTTTTGTAGTGCTATCTTTTACTCAACCAACACTTTGCCCTCATCTCTTACCATCATCTTATCCTTCATCCTTTCCCTAGCCAAGAAGTTTTCTATCTCATCAATTTTCATTGACCCATCTAGCTTAGGGATATCCACTGGTGGTCACGCAGCTCATTCAAGCTATAGCACTTCTTTCTGTAAATGTTTCTCCCCCTTTTTGGCATCATCAGTGTTTACCAGGATTATTGTAGGAGGAGTGGTACCAGTGGTTTGAAGATGTGAGCCTTCATTGCCTTGATATCTTCAATTGTATCCATGTATCTGGCATCAACCATGTTTCTATTTCTTGCATTTGATGTTTATGTTGAAGGTCAGCAAAATATTTTTGTTGTCGAAACAGTGAGTCTAAGGCTTGTTTGTGAACATTAGTGGTTATGACAGAGGGTTGGCTCTTTGTATCTATCATCTGCTTCAGTAAATCTTTGATTTCATCAACAGCACGTTCAATTTTTGTTACTCTCTCTGTCAAATCCTTGTATTTTAGAACAACACCTAACTTAATAGGATCATCTGAACTCCTACCTGAGGTGGTAGTTGTATCTAAATCGTCATGAACAGGGTTTTTAACCCTTGTTTCAAACATAGATGCCCCTTTGTCTTGGTACTGGGACTTCCCACACAAGCAGAGGTTACCTTAGTAGCCTCAACAGTGGTTGCCATCATCAGAGTCTTAGGTATGTAACCATTGTCCAAGGTAAACTTGGGAGTTCAGCAATTGTAGTGGCTGCTCTTGATGAACTATCACCGAAGGTTACATGTAACCCAAGGGATGTATCCACTTCAGTTGCTGATGGGCTAGCAAAGAATAAAGAATTAGACCCAGTCACATTCTTAAGTGTGTCCTCAGTAATAGGTTTGTGAGAAGAACTGGTTAATGTCTGTTCTAATTCAATTGCATTCAGCAAAGGAAACATAGCAGGTGGTGGTGATTGTCGGTGAAGGGTGTGGTGCAGAAAGAGACATTGCCCTAGGAGATGGGTTGTGGAAGATAGAACCAAGTGATCCTAGAGCTTCATAATTTTGTGTCCTTGTGTTTATAACCTTTTCCTTTTGTGAGGAAGAAGGAGGAGTTTCAAAGCGATGTTGAGATCTTTCTAACATCTGCTGTCAAGAAGTAGCAGCATCGTTTTGTGGTGACTTTTGTGTTGTCACTGGGTTAACCTCTAGGATCTCATCTTCCAGAGGACCCTTTTTAGGTTCGGTGGGCTTTTTGATAATTTTCTTTTATTTCTTTTTGGAGATTTTTGGTATGGTTTCAGGGCAGTGGTTGTAGTGCCCTGGTCATCAAGAGCAGTGGGCTCAGTAGCAGGAGGTTGAGATTGAACATTTTGTTCTAGTAAAACTTGCTCTTCCTCTTCTGCTTGTGTTTTTGAAACTTTGTCTTAATTTGTGATCCTTGTAAAAGTTTCATGTGTTAGGCTGCCTTGTTTATTCACAGCGCCTTGTTTAACATCATCATCAGGTAACTGATTATGAAGATAAACACTCAAAAATCTTGGATGTATCAGAAAAGTTTTTTCTTTTTTAATGTTATTAAAATTTGCCACAAGATCTTTGAACAATATTTGGGAAAAGTTAAAACCTGAACCAGTTAAAATGGCATAACCCAGATACTGGATGTTCAATGGGATTTCCTTAAAAGCTATGGTCTTGGCTGAGAGACAGGTTAAAAGAGTATGAAAGAAAAATCTAATTTCAGCAGGAAAATTGGGTTTGAAAATTGTCATACCTTTAAGTTGCCCAATATAACCTCTCTCTAAGAATTCAGCATGCATCTCGTTAATAGGAAACGACACAGGATGTACCATGTCATTTAATTCGAACACTTGTGAGATTGATTGAGGGGTAATCTTCATCAGTGTTTTGCCCACTCTTGATAATATGACATAAGGAACATCTTTTTGAGAATGAACCTCTGCATTTGCCCAAAATTGCCGTTGTGATTCTTGATAAATTGGGGCTTTGATAGTTAACATGTGCTTAAATTTTGATTCTTTCAAGATTTTTATCATCAGATGATATCTTGTATTTGAAGCGGTTGCTTCAAATATTGATGTGTAGTTGTGAGGAGTTTTGATGATGAGGGTGAATGGGGGTCGTTCTAGTTTGGATTTTTCTTTGGATTTCGCTTTTGATTTCGCTTTGGGTGCCATGATTTGAGAGAGAACTGTTTTGAGAATTTTGAATTCGATACAGTAAAGTGAATCCTCTGTTTTGGATAGAACAGGGTTTTTATAGGGTTTTGAAAAAGTGATGATGACGTGGCATCTGATGCAAACGACTGTCGAATAACATCTATCCATGTGTACCCGCTGTTTGAAAATGGAAGACAATTGTTTGGATAAACACTGTTGAGAGTGTAAGCAATGGATGTGAACAATGTTTTATGACTATCAGAGGATACACTTTTAGCAGTGGATAGACTTTTCGAAATGACCAATGTTTTAATGCTATCAGTGATTTGAACAGACTTTAAGGATTTGATTGAAAAACTCAATTCTAAACTATTTTTAAGGATGGATTTTTGATTTTCTAAAAACATTTTATTGCTATTTATACATGGATCACCAGAAAACTTTTTCTAATCCATGTTTAACGTTCCAATTCTAGAGATCAGGCTTTCAAAGGATAGATGTGTCCAGTGCTTTTGTTAGAACATCTGCCAGCTGATCCTTAGTATGGACATGTTGTAAAGAAATCAAATCTTTTTCATAGCAATCCCTCACAAAGTGATGTCTGATGTCAATGTGTTTTGTGGTAGAATGAGACACAGGATTTTTAATGATGTTTTCAGTTGCTTGACTATCAATCTTTAGTGGAGTCTTTAAGGCAGTTACACCAAAATCCAAAAGTAGATTTTGAAGACACATGATTTGAGCAGTGCAACTTACAGCAGCTATATACTATGCCTCAGCAGTAGATGTGTACTGCAACTTGCGTTTTGCTTTGCCAAGGCACTAGGCAATCACCTAGGAATTAGACACCTCCTGATGTGGACTTCCTTGTTGTCTTGCACACAAAGTCACTATCTAAGTAACCTGAAAGATCAATGTTCTCATTAGCAGGATACCAGATACCAAGTGTGGGAGCACCTTTTATGTATCTGAATATTCTTTTCACAACAATAAGATAAGACTTTCTAGGTAATGACTGTGATCTGGCACAAACACATGTAGCAAACATGGTGGCTGGCCTTGATGTAGTTAGTTACAATCAATAGTGACTAGCTTGGAAGTTACCATGGGTGTGCTGCAAGGTTTACAATCATCCATATCAAACTTTTTAAGTAGTTCTTTTACATACTTATTTTGATGGATGAACGTGCCATTGTGCATTTGTTTGACTTGTAAACCAAGAAAACATTGAAACTCACCCATTGCACTCATCTCAAACTCTGCTAACATGAGTTTTCTGAACTCCTCACACATGGCAGTGCACATAAATTTGAACAAGCATCCAATCTTTTCCTTTCCATTTTAAAAACAAGGTTTTGTCAATTCTACCTCCTGTGAAACCTATGGATAAGAGAAAAGTGGATAGAGTTTCATATCACGCTTAGGGTGCTTGTTTTAGACCATACAGTGCTTTTTTGAGCTTGTATACATGATCAGGATAGAATGCATCTTCAAATCCAGGAGGTTGACACACATACACTTCTTCCTTGATCTTTCCATACAAGAATGCACTTTTGATGTCCATTTGAAACACTTTGATGTTGTGGTTAGCAGCAAAAGCTAAGAATAGTCTGATGGCTTCTAACCTTGCTACTAGAGCAAAAGTCGCATCATAGTCAATGCCTTCTTCCTGTCTTTAGCCTTAACCATGAGCCTTGCCTTGTTTTTTACAACAATACCCCTTTTATCAGTTTTGTTCTTGAAAAACCCACTTTGTGCCAATTGGACATACATCCGTAGGCAGTGGTAAAAGTTCCCAAACTTGTCTCTTGAACTGTAGGAGCTCCTCTTGCATGGCTTCTACCCAACTGTTGTCTTTTAGTGCCTCTTGGTACTTGACAGGTTTTGTGAGTGATAGAAAACCAGCAAAAAAACAAATGTTTTAGGTTTGGCTTCTTGTGAGCACACCCTCATTGATGTTGCCAATAACTTGATTTAATGGATGGCTTTTGAGGAAGATCAAATCACCTTGATATGGGACAATAGCATTTTGCGGTGAAGCTTGCAAATGTATATCATCTGAGCTAACCTTTGCTCGTGAATTTGATGGTCCAGCCTCTGATTGAAATGGTGATGGAGGAATGGGAGGTACTGAGGTGAAAGTGTGTTGATTTGTGTTCACATGTTGTGGACTTTTATCAACAGTGGGTTGATTTAGAGAACTGGTAGAGGTTTGATGGTTAATCACTATTGAACCAGCAGAGCTTTCACCAGTGTTACTAACATCTGCTCCTCTACCCAAAGGACTGATCTTGAAGTTTGGAAGTACACAATTATATTGCTCTTGACTTGATGATTGTGGTGTAGCTGTATGGTTAGTCTTGACAGACACATCTTCAAATGTAAATTTGGATAGATCAAATAGTTCAGTAGGATTTGCTGGGATTTTCAAAGATTAGAGTTCATTAGACTTCACATTCAGAGTTTCTTCAACACACTTGGTCCTAGAGTTAAAACTTTGTAGGCTTTGTCAGTGGTTGAGTATCCCATAAAATAACCACAGTCAACTTTGGCTTCAAACTTAGAGATGGAATCTTTTAAGTTCAAAATAAAGCATGGATAGCCAAAAACTTGAAATTTGAGATCAGAGGTTTGATTTTATAAGCAGTTCATCGGCAGGTTTTTGATGCCTAGGGTTTATCAAAACTCTGTTATAACATAGCAAGCAGTGTTTACAGCCTCTGCCCAAAAGGACAAGGGTAAACCTGAGTCTGCAAGCATAGTTCTTGCTGGTTCAATTAAAGTTTGTTTTTCCTTTCAACAACCACACTTTGTTCTAGAGTCCTTGGGATGCTGTATTGTTTAACAATCCCTTTTGACTCACATAAGGCATTTAACTCCTTGTTTCTAAACTCTATCCCATTGTCACTTCTAAAAATTTTTATTGGTATGTCAAATTGCTTTTCAACTTGTTTTACAAAATTTTGTAAAATACCTGCAGTTTCATCTTTAGAGTGATGAAAGAAGGGTTCCATGTAAACCTTGAGAAATCATCAATAATTACCGAACAATACCTTCTCTTTGTGAGACTCATGATTTGCACAGGGCCAAACAAATCCATGTTCAGCAGTTGCAAGCACTAGGTTGTTTTGGACTCATTCTATAGACTTGTATGAACTTTTATGTTGTTTGGCTTTTAAACAGGAAACACAATGTTCTTCACATGTAAATTGTTTTTGAGGCAAACCTCTGACAAGATTTTGTTTTGAGAGAGCGAAGATGGTTTTTAGATTTGTCTGCCCCAATCTTTTATGCCATAACTCTG
The DNA here is from genome assembly GCA_947069175.1 of Scalesia atractyloides. Taxonomy (NCBI): domain Eukaryota; kingdom Viridiplantae; phylum Streptophyta; class Magnoliopsida; order Asterales; family Asteraceae; genus Scalesia; species Scalesia atractyloides. Next base: position 22,742,583 of record CAMTDV010000022.1, on the reverse strand, counting down.
TCTCTTTGCTTGAGACAACTGAGAACAGGCATGCTTTGGTCATAGGTTTATCCTTTACCATGTCTACCACATACACATTTCCTACTCTATGAGCAGTCAACTGTTGTGATACCCAGGACGAAACCAGGTACACCATAATCGGTCCAAAACTTTAAGTATGCGTAAGACAATAATTGTGCGAAAACCCTAAAAACATGTATGACTTGTGTGCCATGTTAAATGATATCTGTTATGTCTCGGAGGAATCCGAGAGCACGTCATGGTTAACACAACACTATAAGGGCTAACGGTGCGAGGTTGGTGTCCTTAGCCTTTGAAAACGTGTTAAATGGGAGCTTTCCGTTGAATAGCACATTACACATTTGACTATGATTATTAGGCCATCGGTAGGATCATTTAAGATTCTGAGTTCACGGAACATCTTAGTTATGTGACATAGACCATGACATAAGATTGGAAGCAAATCGGAGCTCGGGCATGAAAAATGAGGCAGTTTCCCGGTTAGGGAAACGCCTTCGTTTTGAGAACAACAAAAGGCAACCAAACATACAAGGAACGGTCAATCAAGCCTAAAAACACTTAAATTACCCTAAGACGAGGCTATTATGATTGAAACATAACCGGTTTCGGGTTTCGAGACGGTTATGCATGGTTTTTAAAATCGAGTCTTTTAACACTAAAAACGCGAAAAAAGGAGCCTGTTTCGCAAATCGGGGACGCGGATGGGACCCGAAAATGAACCTAAACGCAATAAAGAAGATAAACATCATCTTATTAAGGCAAAAAACGAAGCACGACAAAGCAGGGGGTGGGGTAGGGCCACCCTACCATGGGACCCCCCATTATAAAGTTTTTTTTATTTTCTTTTTATTTTATTCTTCATCTTGCAACAAAAATCTGCACTCAATCATCAAGAACACAGCTGATCATCAACTAAGTTTAGCCAAATTAAAGGTAATTTTCAAGTTTTGTAAGGTTTTGATGAAGATTTCATGGTTAAACATGAACTAGACTAGGAAAACCCATTTTAATCCATGGTAATGAATGGTTTAAACATGGTTCTTGGATGAGTAAGAACACATCAGGGATTCCCTGATGTTATATGGTAGCCAAGGGCACAAAACATCGGCTTTTGATACCCTAATCGACCAAAAGCGATTAACAAAGTTATTAACAGAAAAACTGTGAAACGAGTCTTGATTGAAATGGGTTATGGCATGTTTGGATTGCGCTTGATGTGTAGGTACTAATTATAGCACCCACACACTTCTGGACTCAAGAGAAACGCATGGGAACGGAGCTTGCGCTAGGTATAACACTCGAACACTTCGACTAGTTTAGGCAGAATATTGTTTGGACTATAGCTTGGTCCGTGATTCTTGGATTGAGATGAAACTTGGTGTAGTGATGTAGGGTATTGATAGGAATGTCCACCTAAAATGTTAGAGCTTTTAGAATTATCTATGATTTTTGATGAATTTTGACTGTTTTACCCAAAGAAATTCGGGAAAAATACCAAACGGAGTCGATAAATCACTAAAATTTACATGAACACTAAGGAACGTATAGGGAATGTTTTGAAAGGTTAGTGAGTCCATTGGTTGAATTTTGATTCGGAATAAAAATCCGTGTTTTTTGTGAGTTTTTGGAGACAGAAACGCACCAAAACGAAATCGGAAAAATCCCATTTTTTACAGGGAGTTCTTGGACATATAAGGGACTTTCTGGAATATTTTGGGAATTTTTAGACATCGGATGATAAGCAATGTAAATTATTCGGTTAAATACTGTTTTACAAATAATTTATTTGAGGAGTTAAATTGCTAAATAAATTCCCGAATTATTTTTCTCATAATCTATATATTTTTACTGAATTATATAAAAATTTCCAGATTTTAATCAAACTTATGTATTAAAGGGAATTTACGGAGTTAAAAACACTTAAACTAGTTTCGGCAGTTTACCGTGTAACGAACCTGCCGGAATCGAGAACTTAACGAACCTGACGTTTACTATAGTTGGAACACCTGGAAAATTCCAGGAGATTCCAGGGTCGTTTGGACACTAGGGGTGTGTCCCATGCCAGTTCGGGAGAATCCCCAACGGCGAAAACGGAAACTCAATTTTTGATAACCTATACTCCCCGAACACCCAAACTCCCTTAATGAAAAGTTAATCTTTCTTCAATGACAATATGTTGATACTATAAGTATTCCCGTACCATTATCCGAAGTGTCTAATAACTGACTTTGGCTGCACACGAACCGGTGCCCTGAAGCCAAACAAAAAACCGATACTACCCTGACATCCATCACCATACCAGTATCCTACAGGTTCAATCCAGGGTGAAAACTCATAACCAGGTCCAAGTTATAACCCTTACCAACTTAGATGCTGATTTAAGTCCTTACTTGCATGTGTGTTATTAAAGCTGATCCAGTTACATAATCACGCTTTGATTGAGACTACGCCCCTCACTGTGAGTTTCACTCCCCCACTTTTAAACTGTTTTACTGTTTTCTGGGGTGAATTGCATGTTACAAACTGTGTTAATTACACCAACTTGTGATGATGTGAATTACCTAACACACGAACTATCCCCAATGCAAGTGATTAACGTAAGTCGTGTGCAGTGGATAGTAGTACTATTGGTCTGACAAACCCAGTTGTCGTCGGACTGGTGTGCCGGCAGCCAGGCAACTGCACGCATCCTAAACTATGTTATGTGGTTAGGTATAACTACCCCGGGGGCGTTGGGCTGCACATGACGTAGTCGGTGGGCTGAGGTGTCGGGGGTTACATGGCCTGGAGTGCTTAGGTGTCGAACGTGACACGGCACGGTTATTGTAGTCAAGGTTTCACTTGTGAACTCGTGTAATTCCATCTTTTATTTGTGACACGTGTAATTAAACTTGTTAAAGCATTTTTCTATGAAACAACCAATCCAGTGGAACTCACCGGATCGGTTAGCTGACCCTTTTTAACATGCATTTCAGGTAAAACTAAACAGGAATGAGGAATGTACGTCTGGAATGTTTTGAGTAGGCGGGACAGTAGCATAATAAAGGCTGTAGTGGCTTGTAGTACCACACTAAAACTAATGGTTTGTAATATGATAGTTTATGTATGTTGTAACCAATGTTCCCTCTTTATATGATATCACGCTTTAAATTATGAGGAAATACCATGTGTCTGTTGCACCTCGCAATTATCTTCCACTGCGATTCCGGGTGTGACAGAAGATGGTAACAAAGCCATCGGTTAGAGCGAATTAGGTATCCCTAAATAACCAAGACTATAATCTTAAGTTTAGTTTCCTCACACTGAGAACCTCTAGAGACTGAGTAGTATGACTATTACCGGGATGGTCTTGTTAGGCAAATAAATTATTGTGGTCAGGAACACAATAACATATTTGCTAGTACTTGGGATTTATGGAAACGTCATTGAGATAAGACAGGACGAGGATGCGAATACTAACATAATAAACCATATACAATTTTTGTAATTTTAAAATCAAAATTTTGTGCAATACGTGCTTATGTGTATATCTTTGGGATGATGATTTTGGATATACGTGTTGTGGGCTCATGTGTGCGATGAAATTGTGTGATGTGTGATGATTGAACGTGTGACCTTGATGCATATATATATATATATATATATATATACTATTTATAATAGAATGGCCCTGAAACGCACACCACAAATGACGGAGGCGGAAATCGCGTAGATGATAGCGTTACAGCTTAAGGCAGTTATCCCCATGATCGTGGCGCAGGTTAGCGTCGGTATCAATGCTAACCAACAACAGAACCAACAAACGGGGTCGGTAGGTCAAAATAATAATCAAAACAACGCACAAAACAAGTTAGACCGGTCTGCACGTATAAGCACTTTGTGGAATGCAAACCATTTGAATTTAGTGGAATCGAATGACCGAAAGGGTTAGTGAAGTGGATCGAGAAGTCGGAAGCGGTAATCAGTATAAGTCGGAATGGGTTAGTGAAGCAGGAGACCTAACAAGAATAGCTCCTTTTCTAGCCTCAGGAATAAAGGCTCCTTCAAGAAAGCCTTCAGACCCAAAAATTCTAAAGTGGAAAGTCGACAAAGACACCCACGAATTGACTCTACTCAAGTCTGATGGTAAAGCCACTAAACTATCCATGGAAGCTGCTTATGGGCTTACAGTAGAATACTTCAACGAACTATTAAGTTTAGAGCTTGAGAAGGATGCTGATGACTTAGAATCTCTTAACTTTGAACTACAATTCAAGGGTCAAATAAGAGAATTCTTTCTGAGGAATAAAGATCAAGAATAAGGAGTTTTTGGCATCATCTGTTCCAGGGGGAGATTGTTGGGATTGAACCTCTGGAAAGGAACAGATGATACAAAGTCAAAATACTCCATCCGAGTTTTGGTCCAAACCATCAGATGTTCTATCCTCTGATGAGTATCCACTGCTTTAAAGAAACACATTGATTCCTATCCTCTACCAGAAGAAACTCCAAACTGCTGATAGAAGATCATAAGATCAGAGGATAGCCAGCAGTGCTTAGCCTAGTTTGAGTTTAATTAATGTAACAGTTCTATGCACTGGTAGTTTTAGTTTAAGCAGTGTTTGTAGTTAGTTACGTTTGTTAGCTGTCACTATCAACCATGACGTCATTGTTAGACGATCAGTGGTTAGATAGTTTGTATAAATAGGCGCTCAATGAAACAGTTTTACTTGTCTGCTTAAAAAAAGATCAATTTCGCATATCTTCTTCATTTCTTAATATCAAACGATTGTTATTGGGCCAAGGGGGAGTTTGTGAATCACATGCAATAGTTTAATTACTTGAAAGCATGATAGTGATGAAAACAAACGACCGATTGATTGTTGTAAAAGTTTTCCATTAATCTGATGCACTTATTCTCTGTCTTTCAATCATTTTTCATTACTTGAAACAAAAATAGCAATCAATTCAAACTTAGATCCTGACAATTGGTATCAGAGCTTGGTTAATCGATTTTGATTTACACATCAAATTGATTTGAACAGATCAGCTCTTTGTTGCTAATTTCGTTTGATAAGTTTTGCTTGAATACAGAGTTTTATTACTACTAAAGTTTTTAAAACACAAATCTGTTGTAAACAAGAGAAATGACACAAAACACACCGGATTCCAATATCGGATCCATGTTCAAACCACCTATGTTGAAACGAAATGAGTATTTTATTTGGCAACAAAGGATGGGTCATATTCTCGCTCAACAATACACTGAATGCTGGAGATCCGTTGTGTTTGGACCCAATGTTCCCATGGTTCCAAGTACAACGGATCCCCACACTCACGTCCCTAAAAACTCGAAAATTACTCTGAACAGGATTTCCTCAAAATTGAATTGGATGCTAAGGCTTTTAGCATCGTTGCTTCAGCTTTGCCCAATGAGATTTATGCAGGATTACTTGATTGTAATAGTGCTAAAGAGTTATTGGATGCTCTTAAAGAGCAATTCGGTGGTACTGAAGAGGTGATCGAGAATAATAGAGAAGTCTTGAATCAGCAGTATGAAACATTTTGCCATGTAAAAGGTGAGTCACTAACCCACCAGTTTGAGAGATTTAGTTGTCTCATAAGCGAATTGAAACTGGTAGATGTGAAATTTCCTAATTCGACTATCAATAGTCGTTTCTTAAGATCACTACCAAAAAATGGGAGACAATAGCTTATGTTACTCGAACATCTGTTGGTTATAAAGAAATGACCCTCACACAGCTTCATGGTCGACTTCTCACTTATGAGAGAGAGTTCAACAAGAAAAAGAAGCTTCAAGAGTCTGGGAAAGTGACTGATGACTATACACTGGGAAACACTGCTCTCTATAGTCATGAAGAGGGGTCTGGTAGTAGAAAGGATCAGAGTTTTGATCATTACATTGACATAACTTCTGGAAATAATTTCAACTCTGGTCCCTGTACACCCAATATTGCCTTTGCTGCAAATTGTGAAAGCTAGACCTCTGACAATCTGAGTTTTGAGATGAATGACTTACAACATTTTGAACCCACGAATTTGAATGAAATGGACATCCTACACCAGTTAGCACTTTTGAGTGTCAGGTTAGTAATTTTTACAAAAGAACTGGTAGGAGGTTTCCAGGATTGCATGGGGGTTAAAAGTTGGGTTAGATAAATCAAAGATAAAATGCTTTAAGTGCAATAGGATGGGACATTTTGCCAGGGAATGCAGAACTCAAACTGCAGGACCAATTGTTACCATCTTGGCCCCAGTTCTCAAAGCACTGTCCAATATTCCCAGTTTGCCCCTACACAACCAATGCAAAACACTGCTCATTTTGCAAGTCCTGTAACAACTGTCCCTATTCATTTTGTCCAAACCTCTGCTCCACAGATTCAATATGTTCAGGCACCACCTCAAGTGCATGTGCAACAAGCTCGACATGTTACTCAAACTACTCAAACCACTGCTACACCAGCAGAGGTTACACAACAGAACTTCTTTACCCAAGGTTTTGTTGACTGGAGTAGTTTGCCTAAGGATTTAACTGATGAAAACTTTGCTCTCATAGCCAAAAATTATTTTGAAAATGAAAACTTATGTTTTATGGCTCTTAAGACCATAGTTGAAGGCGATGAGTCTGTGGAACATGAGTCAAAAGCTGATGTGGTTGAATGTTGTGAAGCAGTGGTTACACCAGAAGTTACACCAGTGGTTGAAAAAGACAATCTATCTGACCCATGGAACACAGATGTGTGTGAAGAAGAATGTGCTTATGCTCTTATGGCTGCTTCGAAGGTATCACCTCAGATCCTAAAAGATCTATGTTCTGAAATGCATTATTGCTTTTGGAAAACATAAAAAAGGTGAATGAAAACCTGAGAAACAAATTTTTGGAAGATGAACTTAAATTTGAAAAACTTGTTAAAGAGTCGAAAACAAAATTAAGTGAAAAAGATTCTGAAATTAGTAGCCTAAGGCTTGAATCAAGCATAACCAAAGATTAGCTCCAAACTATGGTAGAAAAATACCAAGTTTGCAAACAGGAGCTAGAATCTACCCAGATCACTTATGAAAAATGGGTAGAGTCTTGCAAAGGTTTTCAGCATATGCTTGATGCTCAAGTCAAGAGCAACATAAAGTTTGGTTTAGGCTTTAGGGAATATGACCATACTTGTGAAAATGTTGCAAAAATTGACTCTGAGCTGGTTGAAATAGTCCAAGCAAACTTGGCTGGTGAAGTAATTAAAATCACTGATAAAAAGGGAAACAAAGTTGTTTTGAAAAACCAGAGGGTTAACCAAAAGGAAAAGAAATTGAAAAGTATCAGTTTAAACCAACCTGGTCAGATGAATGTGATATTTTAGAAAACTTCAAACCAATGGACTTTTCAACTCTTGATGGTATAAAAGCTCCAAAAGCGCAGGTGATTCCTTTCAAAGACTTGTCAGCAGAGGTTACATCATCTGCTCTCAAAAAGTCTGATAGGAAAAGGAAAGAAAAGGTTAAACACTTGTTTTGTAAATTTTGTGAAAAGAGGAATCATGATACAGCAGACTGTTTCTTTTGAAAGCCAATGATATAAACAAAACTTGTGTTATACCCGAATCTCTTAGATGCACCGCTTGCAACAAAACAAATCATCCAACTCAAGAGTCTTTCCATCTCAAAACCTATCATCAAAAGGTAAAAGAGATTAGAGAAAAAACTCTAGAAAGAGAAAATTCAAATCTTGCCAAACTGAAATTTAAATCATGTGAAACATCTATTCACAAAGCTTTAAATCAAACCTCTGTTCACAAAGAAATTCAAGAAACAGATGCACCTCCATCAAACCAGTTTCCAAGAGGTAAAAGCCAGCCTAATTATCAAAAGGTGCCTATGACATATGAGACTTACAAAAAATCTTCCAAGCTAAGGGTAAATAGGCATCCTCATGGTTACTAACACTTGATAGGAGGTAGCTCACAGCAGTGGTTACAAAAGTCTGATCTAACAACTGCTCATCAATCTGGACTTGAGTCTGGATCACCTGATACCCCATCCAAAGCCATTTTGGATTTGGAGACCCACCTGAACTAATTATTTAAAAATATATACAGGGAGCTTCTACTTGTCTTGACAGTCTTTGGTATGTAGATAGTTGTAACACCCCAATCGCGTAATATAACAACATGCAGCGGAAATATCGGGGAGTCACGTTACAAAATTGCTCAGCCACAACTGGTACTAAAATGTTTCATTGTTGTTAACAATGTTTTCAATGAAAGGAATACATATAACTTTCTTTTGTTTAAGGAAGTCTAAAGCCCGTACGCATTCCTATGTGTAGCATGCTTGAATAGTCGAAACCAGAAACATATGTGAAAATGAGACATCAACAAACATTCTTGGCGAGTACATAGTTTTGTTGGCCAAGTAACTGGCAAAAGTTTAGTGATGCAATACATCAACAACTACGAGATTTGTCTATTGAAAATGGACTCTTTGAAGCCAATGAATGGCAAAAAGATTTAGTATTGCAATACATTAACTTGATTATGAAAATTGTGACAAAATAGTTTTGTATATGGAAACATAATTAATACTAAGTAATTTTGATGACATTGAAAATCGTACTATGTTCATTGTAATCGCCTTGAATTTCGGTCATAAAACTTGTGAGTATGTTATTAGAAATCCAACCAAGGATTAATAACAACAATATTGACATTTGTCATAACTCGCGTGAGTATTATTAGAAATTAATTCAATGATTTGAAATAATACTTTGGTTATCCTTCTAAGAATCTATCATATAGAAATATGAAAGAGTTCTGAAAGGATTTAGATATTGTACTTTTAAAACAATCGAACACAAAATCCTAATGTGATTTGGATAACGCTACAAGAGTAATACAATAAGAACACTTATATATAGGAAGTACCAACGGCGTATCCACCATGTTCTTATAGTATTACACTTGTTCCGTTATCTAAATCACAACTAATCACAATAACCACATAATCATCGTCTTGGTCACATTGTCTTGTCAAATACGCATTAAAGTACACAGAATCCAATAAAGGACTACCAATTAGTACTTTAAACATCCTACAAGAATCTAACTATGAAGATAGATAGATGCTTTAAGGATTTAGTTTAGCCACTTGTCTTGTATCATTGTCTCGTCACATATGCATTAAAGTACACAGAATCCAATAAAGGACAACCAATTTGTACTTTAAACATCCTACAAGAATCTAACTATGAAGATAGATAGGTACTTTAAGGATTTAGTTTAGCCACTTGTCTTGTATTTATTGTTTTGTCACAAACGCATTTAAAGTACACATAATCCAATAAAGGACTACCAATTAGTATTTTAAACATCCTACAAGAATCTAACTATGAAGATAGATAGATACTTTAAGGATTTAGTTTAGCCACTTGTCTTGTATTTATTGTTTTGTCACAAACGCATTTAAAGTACACATAATCCGATAAAGGACTACCAATTAGTATTTAAACATCCTACAAGAATCTAACTATGAAGATAGATAGATACTTTAAGGATTTAGTTTAGCCACTTGTCTTGTATCATTGTCTTGTCACGTACGCATTAAAGTACACAGAATCCAATAAAGGACTACCAATTAGTACTTTAAACATCCTACAAGAATCTAACTATGAAGATAGATAGGTACTTTAAGGATTTAGTTTAGCCACTTGTCTTGTATTTATTGTTTTGTCACAAACGCATTTAAAGTACACATAATCCAATAAAGGACTACCAATTAGTATTTTAAACATCCTACAAGAATCTAACTATGAAGATAGATAGATACTTTAAGGATTTAGTTTAGCCACTTGTCTTGTATCATTGTCTTGTCACATACGCATTAAAGTACACAGAATCCATTAAAGGACTACCAATTAGTACTTTAAACATCCTACAAGAATCTAACTATGAAAATAGACAGATACTTTAAGGATTTAGTTTAGTGACTTGTCTTGTATCATTGTATCAAAAAAATCCTAAATCCTAATGGTGATTCGGATAAGGCTACGGAGGGTAATACAATAAGCACACTTATATATAGGAAGTACCAGCGTCATATCCACCATGTTCTTATTATATTACTCTAGTTTCGTTATCTAAGTCACCAACAATTCTACACATAAACCATAACCATTGTCTTGTAAAGCACTTCTTAGAAATCTCACTATGAAGATAGGAAGATTTAAGACTGTACTTAAAGTATCCTACAAGAATCAATCTATAAAGATAGAAAGATACTATAAGGATTTGTTTCGTGTCCCCAATTGTCATGTCTTTGCATAAAAGGAATATTACACCAAAATGCACTTAGTAAAACATAATTGCCATACATTGTGAAAAATTGATTACACATATGAATCACCCCAAAAACATTTGAAAAACGTAAAAGAGGGGAGCTAAGTAGTCGCCTGGGATTGCGTATAGATCTTGTTCAAATGGTACAACAAAACTCAAAGGATCAAGAGTTCAAGTGTTGGAGTGGTTCCTAGTGTATCGGATACTATGTTAGGGTAACGGGACGTAAATCGAGGAATCGAAAAGAATGAGGTATTGTAAACCAAATGAGTGTTGAAACTCGTATGATATGGTTTAATATTGCCTATATACTGATTTGAAACCTATCCTAAGTGCTTATGGCCCGTTATGACTCGTTAAGGTAGTTTACGCTACTTTAACGCGTCATTTGCGCAAATGCGCATTCGGACGGTCTAACTAGCCCTATGATAAGTATTATATGCCCTAACATGTTTAATTATGTTGCATAATCAGTTTAGGTGTCAAAACTTTGGTTACATAGCTTAAAATGAAATTATGCACAAAAAGGACATTTTCGTCATTTTCCTAAGGCATATAAATTACCTATCGTACGACTAACTAAACGAAGTGACCATAAGGTATAACCTCGGAAGGTTATTCCCTATACACTATGGTCACCTAACGTGTTTGGTCAGATCCTAATGATTGACCAAATGGGCCGGGTTAAAAAATCTAAGCGGTTGTTTAGACCACTTAACTTACAACCCTAAATAAGCACTAAACTAGAAGTGGCGAGTTAAACATGTTAAAACATGTTTAACCAAGTTAGAAAACTGTTTTGATATCAAAACAAAGTGTTTTGATACTCAAAAATAGTGTCGACGCAAAATGCACATAAACGTGCATTTAACCGAACTCGTCACTTCGACTAGTCAACGTGGTAATCAATAGGTATAGTCGCAAGGGACTATAACCATCGTAATTACGCTCACGTTGCAAAGTTCAAACGAACTTTGACTCGACCAATTCATGGTCAAAGCTGAAAGTCAAACACTGTTTGACTTTCTTGCTTGAAATAAATAAACAAGCATGAATGAACACTTACAAGTGTTCTAGGCTGGAAAAGGACTAGAAAACTCAGGTAGGAAGCCTCCAACAAATGTAGTAGTCTCCACTTAGAGTTTAGAAGATAAGAAGAATGGAATGAGCAATGAATGAAGCAAATGAAGGAGGTATTTGTAGTGTTTCATGAATCTCTAGGATCATTACAAGCGTAAATGTGTTCTCCAAGGAATGATCCTTACCACACATGTGTTAGGAACTGATTAGGGGACTTGTTGAACACTTAACTTGGTCTCCAAACAAGGAAACAATCAAACAAAACAAGTTGCAACCAACTGTATACAGACTGTCTAGGGACTGCTTATGGACCGTAAAGGTCCAGGGCTTACGGTCTGTAAGCCTTGTGCAGAGGCTGAGTTTTCAAAAATGGCAGTTTTGGTCCCTGCAGCCTTTAAACTTATTTTGCGACGCGTTTCGTTAACCCAATTTTAAGGCTTTACAAGGATGTTAAAGTATAAGGGATTAGAAATATGCTCAAAAATGCCATGTCGGTTCGTTTAGCGGTACAATTGCGTTTTTCGGTTTATTACGACGAAACTCGAACGGACGTGAAAACGACCCAAATTACGTAACGAATGGTATTTTTGCATTCCCATCACTAAAATACAATATTCTAGTGATTACAAAAATATTTTGATGTCCGATACGGTCAGAACGCAAGATATGCACGAAATTGCATACTTTCACAGTTTTGATGCTTTTAGTCCCTGTGATCAAATAAGCGTATTTTCGCATACCGAACCCTCAAAACGTATATATAAGCTATGTTAAGGGTATTTAGGGTATGTTTGGCTTATGATCTAGTTCCGAAGTCTACGTTGTTGTGCGAATCGGCAGGCTTTTGCAGTTTGTCGCAAACAGTCCATGTACTTGTATAAACATGTTTTTGTCGTCCCTAATCCCTTCGAAGCTTATTTCTTAGTCATGTAAAAGGTATTTAGGGTACATGTAGTTTGTGTCCTCGTCCTGGTGTGTATGTTGCGTTGAATGGATTACGTTTAGGCATCGGTTATCGAATTTCTTTCAAAGAAAAAGTTTTTGAAAGCCCGAAATTTTGCACAAGGGTTACAATAGTGGAGGCTCCAGGCACATGAAAGGATGTAAAGCCCTGCTCAGATATTTTAAAACTCATGGAGGGGGTGATATATCCTTTGGGAGTAATTCAAAAGGAAAGTTGTTAGGATCAGGATGTGTCTCAGCAGTAAAACTCAAGTTTGAAAATGTGAATCTTATTGACAATCTAAAATTCAATATCTTAAGTGTTTCACAGATGAGTGATAAAGGTTATGGTTCCATTTTCACAAAGAAAACTTGCCAGATAGTAGGGCCAGAGGTTGTCAAAAAGATTGATCAAATCATTGAAGAGAGCAAAGCACAGTTGACTGCTCATAGAGTAGGAAATGTGTATGTGGTTGATATGTTAAAAGATAATCCTATGTCAATTGTATGCCTGTTTTCAGTTGCCTCAAGCAAAGAGACAGAGCTATGGCATAAAAGACTAGGACACACAAATCTAAAAACTATCTCCACTCTCTCAAAACAAAATCTGGTTAGAGGTTTACCCCCAAAAACAATTTACTTGTGAAGAGCATTGTGTTTCCTGCTTAAAAGGTAAACAACATAATAGTTCTTACAAGTCAATTGAGGAATCCAAAACAAGTCAGTTCTTACAGTTGCTTCATATGGACTTGTTTGGACCTGTAAAAATCATGAGCTTAAAACACAAAAGATATTGTCTGGTGGTAGTTCATGATTTTCCCAGGTTCACATGGACTTTCTTTTTACACACTAAGGATGAAACAACAAATATTTTGCAAAACTTTGTTAAACAGTTGAAAAGCAATTTAATCTGCCTGTAAAAATCTTTAGGAGTGATAATGGGACAGAGTTTAGGAACAAGGAGTTGGATGCCTTCTGTGAGTCAAAAGGGATTGTTAGATAATACAGCATCCCTAGAACTCTTGAACAAAATGGGGTTGTTGAAAGGAAAAACAGAACTTTAATTGAAGCAGCAAGGACTATGCTTGCAGACTCAGGTTTACCCTTGTCTTTTTGGGCAGAGGCTGTAAACACTGCTGCTATATCCAGAAACGAGTTTTCATAAACCCTAGGCATCAAAATACTGCCTATGAATTGCTTTAGAAAATCAAACCTCTGATCTCTTATTTCAAAGTCTTTGCCTGCCCATGCTTCATTTTAAACATCAAGGATTCAATATCCAAGTTTGCAACCAAAGTTGATTGTGGTTATTTTCTGGGAAACTCAACCACTACCAAAGCCTGCAGGTTTTTTAACTCTAGGACAAAGTGTGTTGAGGAAACTCTAAATGTGAAGCTCAACGAACTCTCATCTTTGAAAATCCGAGCAAATGGTCCTGCTGAATTGTTTAATCTATCTAAATTTACATTTAAAGATGTGTCTATCAAGACTAACCCTGTAGGTACTCCACAATCATCATTTGAAGAGCAAGAATATGATTGCATTCTTCCAAGTTTCAAAATCAATCCTACAGGCAGAGGAGCAGATGTTAGTAACAATGGTGAAAGCTCTGCCAGGTCAACAGTGGTTAATACTCAAAACCCTACCAGCTCTCAAATCCAAACATCTGTTGATGAAAGTCCACAACAAATGGACAAAAATCAACCCACTTTCACTACCATTCCACCAATCCCTCCACCACCATTCCAATTAGAGGCTAGACCATCAAATTCACCAGCAGAGGATAGCTTAGATGATACACATTTGCAAGCTTCACCTCAAAATGCCATTGTCCCATATCAAGGTGATTTGATTTTCCTCAAAAGCCATCCATTGGATCAAGTTATTGGCAACATCAATGAAGGTGTGCTTACAAGAAGCTAAGCCCAAAACATTTATCTTTTTGCTGGTTTTCTATCACTCACAGAGCCTGTCAAGTACCAAGAGGCACTGAAAGACAATAGCTGGCTGGGTAGAAGCCATGCAAGAAGAGCTCCTACAATTCAAGAGACAACAAGTATGGGAACTTGTACCACTGCCAAAAGATGTGAGTCCCATCGGCACAAAGTGGGTCTTTAAGAACAAAACCAATGAAAGGGGTATTGTTTTCAAGAACAAAGCAAGGCTCGTGGTTCAAGGCTACAGACAGGAAGAAGGGATTGATTATGTTGAAACTTTTGCTCCAATAGCAAGGTTAGAAGCCATTCGCATGTTCTTAGCGTTTGCTGCTAACCACAACATCAAGGTGTATCAAATGGACATCGAAAGTGCATTCCTGTATGGAAAGATCAAGGAAGAAGTATACGTTTGTCAACCTCCTGGATTTGAGGATTATTTCCATCCTGATCATGTCTACAAGTTAAACAAAGTATTGTATGGTCTAAAACAAGCACCAAGAGCCTAGTATGAAACTCTATCCACTTTTATCTTATCCATTGGTTTTACTAGAGGTAGGATTGACAAAACCCTATGTTTAAAATGGAAAGGAAAAGACTTGATGCTTGTCCAAATTTATGTGGATGACATCATTTTTGGATCCACATGCCCTGCCATGTGTGAAGAGTTCAGAAAACTCATGGCAGCAGAATTTGAGATAGTGCAATGGGTGAGTTGCAATGTTTTCTTGGTTTACAAGTCAAACAAATGCAAAAAGGCACTTTCATTCATTAAAATAAGTATGTGAAATAACTACTTAAGAAATTTGATATGAGTGATTGTAAACCTTGCAGCACACCATGGCAACATCCAAGCTAGTCACTGTAGATGGCAGAGATGACCTTGTTGATCAAATATTGTATAGAAGCATGATTGGGTCCATATTGTACCTAACTGCATCACGGTCAGACATTATCTTTGCCACATGTGTCTGTGCCAGATCATAGTCAATGCCAAGAAAATCAGATCTTATTGCTGTAAAAAGGATATTCAGATACATAAAATGTGCTCCCACACTTGGTATCTGGTATCCAGCTAAAGGTAACATTGAGCTTGCAGGAAATTCTGATAGTGACTTTGCTGGATGTAAAACAACAAGGAAGTCCACATCTGGAGGAGCCCAATTCCTAGGGGATTGCTTAGTGTCTTGGCAAAGTAAAAAAGCAAGTTGCAGTATCCACATCCACTGTTGAAGCAGAGTATATAGCTGCTGCAAGTTGCACTACTCAAATTTTGTGGCTTCAAAATCAACTCTTGGATTTTGGTGTGACTGCCTTGAGGACTCCTCCCAAAATTGATAGTCAAGCAGCAGAAAACATCATAAAAATCCAGTTTCACAGTCCACCACCAAACATATTGACATAGACATCATTTTGTGAGGGATTGCTATGAAAAAGGTCTGATTTCTTTACAACATGTCCATACCAAGGATCAACTAGCAGATGTGTTGGCAAAAGCACTTGATGCTTCCACATTTGATAGTTTGATATCTAGGCTTGAAATGCTAAACATAGATTAAAAACAACTTGTCTTGTGATTCATGTGTAAATAGAAATAAAATGTTTTTAGAAAATCAGAAATTCATCTTTAAAAATAGTTAAAATTGAAATTTTCAATAAAATCCTTAAAGTCTGTTTAAAGCTCTGATAGCACAAAAACACTGTTGTTTTGAAAATCTATCCACTGCTGCAAACCTCTGCTAATGTTAATTTGGTCCGAACCACTGGTAGTCTTGCTCTAAGAGCGGTTAGCCAAACAACTGTTTTCCATTGCCAAACAGAGGTTACACGTGGACAGATGTTATTCGACAGATGTTGCATCAGACGCCACGTCAAGTGCACTTTTTGAAAAACCCTATAAACCCATGTTCTATCCCCAAACAGAGGTTTAACTTTTCTTGTGCGATTCCATATTTTTCAAAGCCCTTCGTTCAAAAATCATCCAAAAACCATGACTCCTAAAAACAAATCGAAGAAGAAATCGACATAAGAACAACCCCCATTTGTCCTCATCATCAAAACACCACACAATTACACTACTATTCTCGAAGAAACCGACACAAATACTCGTTATCATCCAATGATCCGGATTCTAAAAGAATCAAAATTTAAACACATGTTGGAAGTAAAAGCCCCTGTTTAAATCGATTCTTTAAGAGAATTTTGGGCAAATGCTAAAGTAAACTCATCCGCTGATGGTGTGCCCTATTCTATCACTTCCAAAGTTGGTGGCACACAACTGCAAATAAGCCCACAATCTATCTCCCAAGTCTTCATGTTAAATGATATGCAACATCCGGTATCATTTCCTTTGAGGGAGATGCAGCATGAATTCGTTGAAAGAGGATACACCGGACAGTTGAAAGGTATGACAATCTTCAAACCTAATTTTCCAGCAGAGATGAAATTCTTTTTCCACACTTTACTTACATGTGTCTCTACAAAAACAACTACTTTCAACGATATTCCATTGAACATGCAGTATCTGGGATTTGCAATTTTAACTGGTTCTAATTTTAACTTCTCCTAGGTGTTGTTCAATGATGTAGGAACGTCCAGGATTAGCACGGGAACCTAAATTTGTTATCTATTGTCCGATTAGGCGGAAACTAATTACAAGTTAACCAAATAACAAGAATTACTTATTTAAATGTTGTTTTCGTTGATCTAAAGTTCAATACATTCAAGAACCGGATCCGACAGAGCTTCACCGTCTCTGTGCCAATATCTCCAACTCTTCCAAATGAAATCACAATGCTACCTATATATAGGGATACAAGTTCCCTGGAAATGGACATGGGAAGGAGTAAGTTCGCCCGAACTTGGGGTCGAACTTGGGTTAAGTTCGCCCGAACTTAACCTAGTCATGTTCGGCCGAACTTGCCTTCTCACATGCTTTCATGGGCGAATTTGGCCTAAACTTTACATAAATACGCCTTGTTCTATCAGATTAAGCCCTATTCACTCAGACTCGATACACAATGGCGTAGGCAGCACACATATGCACCAACAGACTCCCCCTTGGAAGTTGCCGCAGTCATTTTGACATTCACAATCTTCTGAGTCTTTTGATCTTTGGTTCTTGTATAAACTTTAACATCTTGATTTTTATATCCTCTTCCTTTTTCTTTAGCTTTATCTTGATAAAACTTTTAATCAACATGCTCCCCCTAGCTTTAAGCTTTAGTCTCAGACTCCCCTTTGCTTTGATCTTTAGACTTCAAACTCCCCCTAGCTTTGAGCTTTCTGAAATCTTTTGACAATGTTTTATCCAGCTTCCCCTCAAACTTTACTACCTGTCTAAATAAATTCTGACATTCAAATAAACATTTCAGATTCACTATTTTGAAATTTTGTACCATCAACATTTCAAACTATAATCTTTACTTCAATCCTTTGAAAAACGTTTTAATTGTTTCAAGTTCAATTTAATGACCTTGAATACATTTTACGTTTAAAACCTTCAATATTCACATTTTTATTATTTGATTTGTAAAAATCCACTTAGTTGATCAAGTCCAAGTTAATGACCTTAATTAACCAAATCTATCAACCAAGTCCAAATTAATGACCTTAGTTTGACAAACCGTTATGAACAATCTGATTTTAAAGTTTCAAATTAGTGAACTTTTAAACATTTATCAGATTTTCTTACCAGACTTCGAAGATCCGTTTTCCATCATTGGCTCGTTGAAACTAATGTAGAAATAAAATCTTTTTGATTTTTAGAAAGTTTATGTTAAAACACACTGAAAATCTTTTTAATTTTTATCTTGAAAAGCAAGTAAAATATTTACAGAACTTTTAACAAATAAAGTTAACTATGTACAAACATATTTACAGACATTTTTTGTGAATTCGTGTCTAAGGATCATATCAGTTGTTTGAGACATATCACCAGTACCGTTGACCTTTTTGATGACTTTAAGTTTTAAACTCGTTTACCTAGATTGTCGATATGTTTGTGCTCTTAAACTTCATCACGTTTCTCAATTGTTCCAAGATATGTTAGGTAAGAATTATGAAACTTGACTTAACTATGGTTCCCACTTCTTGAATATACTCCCGAATCCAGATTCCCTAGAGTTCATCTTACAGGTGAGTATAGCGTAATTGATATCTGTATCTGGGTTTTGCGAGGCCTTGAGAGCTCAGGTTAGTACTATCGTACAGACAAAGAGATGAAGGCTCAACTTTAAGGTGTGTTCAATTTAAGGAATCTTTTAAGCACTACAAATGATTAGATCTTTTGATTCCTTTCAATATTGCATGCAGTTTGGGATTTTTGGTGAAAGCATTATAGAAGTTCTAGGCTATTGCTTCCGCAAAATCAGAAGAACTTGTATAGTACCCCATATATCAACTATCTATAAAGACCTCGTATCTCAGAATCAGGCAACCCTTCAATCGAAATTTCAGAGTACTAAGTCCATATATCCAAGATATGTTAAACCACAAGATTAAGCAGTTGCTAAATCTAGTTTCTATTCCAGAAACAATCTACTGGACGTGTAAATTCTATAGATACATCCATAGTAAGACTAGTTTATCACTTTTAAAATTTTCAATTCTTTAGCATACTGTGATAGTCCACTGATGTACTATCATTTCCTTTTTGACAACCAAATTCTTTTTGTCCTTTTCAATGTTTTTGTACATTTTGAATTTTTAATATTTTTTAATTTTCAACTTTTTCATATGTTTTTTATTTTTCTAAAAATTTTCAAATTTTCTTACTCCCCCTAAAATCAAAAACATATTTTTGGATTTTAGATTTAAAGAAATTCTTCTAAAAATGTAACAAACCAATGAGGATCCCGAGAACTCGTCTTGTAGAAACCAACTTGTAGAAACCACTTGTAAGAATCACTTGGAGGAAATCTGTTTTAAATGATTTTTCAGTATAACAATCAGTGTTTAGTTCAACGGTGTGGATTTTCTCAAGTTTTCAAAGATTCTTTTAACTTTTCTTTTTCAACCACTTTGTAATTTCAAAACCATCAAAGAATATGACTTTCTAGATAAGTTAAAAACTCATGGAGCTCCGCTATCTTGTATCAAATTTGATAGAATGGATCTTGGGACTCCTGCACATGAAACAACTATTTGAAAAATGAAACCCAAACCTTTTTGGTTTTGGGTTTGTACTGATAAGCATCATAACCATATTCTAACTCTTCATCATATTCAAAATCATCATCAAACATTTCGTCCAATGTCAATTTTGAAAACATTTTGTCCTTTTCTTTCTTTGTTTGTTTGATTACTGATTCGATTGATTTGACATTTTCAGTTTTGTCAGCAACAGACTTTGATTTTTCTGATGATGAAAGCTTTTTCTTAGCAACCCATGATTGTAGTTTGCTTCTTGCTTTCTTGATATAGAACCTAGAATCTTAGATTTCATTAAACCTTGAAGTTTCACCTTTTTCAAATGTTGAGTTTTAAAACTTTGACACAGTTTCAGGTTTCACATCGCATTTACATTCATAGTTTCTATTTGACTCTGTGACGTTTTTCACAATCTCTGATTGTTTTTGCTTTTCATCTTTTGATTCGGATTTCCTTCGAGGAAACACATGCTTTAGATTCATACACTTGCGAGCAATATGACCAACAGTATTGCATTTAAAGCAAGTTTGGTTATCAGAACCATTTCCACTAGTGGGTTTCAATCCACTTGTGGACTTGGTTTTAGCCTTGTCCCGAAGTTCTTTTGCTTTTTTGAATTTATCATTCGATTGCTTACCGATCACGCTTTCCTCTTGAACCGTGCTCGTTCCGTACACGAACTTTATATTCTTACCTTTGTATTCATGGAACACTGGTTTCTCCTTCTTCTTTGGTTCTTCTTGTTCAACCTCCAAACTTAATCCTGCTCTCCTGTGCTCAGGAAAATCACCACCAACCTTTCGGATAGCATTCCTTTTAGGTTTCAAGTAAAATCTTTTCTCATTTTTCTCAAGATCATCTGATGAAACTTTTACAAGTTTGAAAACTTATCAAGTTGATCCTCTTTCACGTTCCGAGTCAGAAAACTATCATCGAAGTATAATCTATCAGATTCCTTAATCTTGTACATGACAACATTAGGATCATCACTTAGATCATGTTCTGATGATGTATCGTCATCTTCAGATTGTGATTCCGAGTTTTTCGAACTTGATTTGGCGCTTTCAGAGCTGCCGTCATCAGAATCATTTCCCAACACATTCTTTACCACATCTATTAGGATCTGAGTTTGAATTACTTGTAGTTTTTTGAATTACTTGTAGTTTTTGTTTCAAAAATGGAAAATGATTGAATTAAAAGAGATTTGCAGTGAACTAAAATGGAAAAGTTTTACTACAAGCAATGGTCGTTTGTTTTCATCATCATCATGCTTTCAAGTTAATTAACTTGCATGTGATTCACAAACTCCCCCTCAACCTTTGCAATTACAGTTTGGTAATGAGAAAATGCAGAGAAGATGATATGCGAAAGTTGATCTTTTAAGAGACAAGTTTAAAGGTTACAAGAGTTGCCTATTTATACTAACTATCTAAACTCTGAGCATCTTTGATGACGCCACGGTTGAAGTGACAGGACACAATATGTAACTAACTCTGAACACTGCTTATACTAACTATCAGGCTTGGCACTGTTACATTGATTAACTAAGCTAATGACTATTCTCTGCTTCCTATCCTCTGTCCTTGTTAACTCTGGCAGACCTTGAAGCTTTGTGAAGGCAGATGATAGGATGAGCAGTCTTTATGGAAAGCTGTGTAAGTACATTAGCGGATGTAACCTCTGATAGTTGAACCAAAGCTCGGATAGTGTTGTTTGGCTTTGTATCATATTTTCCTTTCATAGGGTTCAATCCTAACAATCTCCCCCTGGAACAGATGATGCCAAAAACACTTTATTCTTGGTTTTTATTCCGCATAAGGAATTCTCTTATTTGACCTTTGAATTGAAGTTCAAAGTTAAGAGATTCCATGTCATCAGCATCCTTCACCAGCTCTAAACATAGTAGTTCTTGGAAGTCTTCTACTGTAAGCTCATAAGCAGCTTCCATGGATATTTTAGTGGCTGGACCACTAGACTTGAGCAATGTCAATTCATGGGTGTCTTTATCGACCTTCCATTTTAGAATTTTTGGGTCTGATGGTTTTCTTGAAGGAGCTTTTATTGCTGAGGTTTGTGAATGAGCTAATATTGATAAGTCTTTAGCCAGCTTGGCACTTGTATAATCTGCGTGATAATTAATCATATTCTGAATCCCTTCTTTGATAAATGTATCCTCAAACTCTTTGTCAGTCTTTTCATTCATCTCCCCTTGCTTTTTCCTGTGTTGCAGGGCAAGTGTGGAATGGGCAGATGTTGAGCTGGACCTTTTGGAGAGTTGAGCTTTGAGGATATCATCTTCTTTTGAGTAATCAGGCTTGGGAGGCATGGATGGATCCTTTTTCCTTCTCTATTCCAAACTTTTGTAGTTGTCTATCACCATCACCTCACCCATCTCATCACTTGGTTTTTGGAACCATAATGATTTTGGATCAGTTCTTGCTTCATTCTCTTCAACTTCAGGACATTTTCAGAGATATCTTTCTTGTATAAATCCCAGTTGGGAGGAGTTGGCTTTTTGAGAGGGTCTTTCAACATTTCTTTCATTCTATTGATTTATTCTCTCAGCTCATCTATGCTCCAATCCCTGAACTGAGTCCTTGTTGCCTTATACATCTTCTTTTCCATGATATACTCAATGAGTTCACTCTTGAGCAACTTATCTTCCCTTACTGACAACTGGTTGCTCAGATCCTTGACAAAATTTTGTAGAATAGTGTCTTTACTCAGTTGAAAGGACATGATAACCTGTATCTCTCTATCATTTTTACCAACTGATTCTCTTTTGGTAATATCCTCTGCTTGCTTCTTTTTCAATTCTAGAGATGCATCAACATTTGCTGGTCTTGGATAGCCATCAAGGGATAGAATTGTTCTTTTGTCAGGGTCATCCTCTGAAAAGAAACTTAGTATCTCTTCCCTGACTGCTGGTAAATCAAGAGGATACAACTTTGATGCAGGAATGACTTTAGGAGTTGAAGAAGTTGTAAGCACTGATGTGGGGATCACTGGTGTTGATGATAGTTGAAGAG